>ML661343.1:266018-520285 GCA_007570785.1 Antilocapra americana
ACATGGAAGTCAAAGTGTAGTGTGATTGTCCATTCTTTTTTTTTTTTTTTTTCTTTTCTTTTTCTGAAAAGACAATCCAAAGCATTCATCAGAGTCTCAAAAGTTCCCTCCATTTTAAAAAGCTTTAAAATCATATTCCTGTGTCATTTTTAGAAGTTCCAGAGATCCAAACTGAGCCAATAACATACTGAGGAGACAGGTACATAAAAAGAGTCTGTAACTGAGCCACATTCTTTGACTTTCTGTCTTTTTCTGGATGTAGCACTGGCTTTGGGCTTGGACTGCAAGCCCCAAAACTGCAAATTATTTTGCATTGCTGTGAGTGTTATTGTTATCTAAACATTCTCAGGCTGCTGTAGGAACCTGTAGGGACAAGAAAGAAGCCAATTGGCCCATGTTATCAAGTGCTGTATAATCAGGCTAGTGAGAGGAGCCAAACTTTCTGATACTGTAGTTCAGTCCAGTAAACTTAGAGCAGAGTCAGCCATCTGAATCACTGCAGTTGTGGGAGATATCTGAAACACTTATGCTCGACTCCTGAACATAAGATCTGACACAATTTGTGACAACTCATTCTAGGTAAACATTTTGTAAAATATTTATTTGAGTCTTATAAAAAAGGTTATGAATATCACAATATTTTAAGTATACATTACCCTTTAATAAGAATAATAAGTTTCTCTTCTATTCCATTTTCTAACTATGCTGCTTTTTAAAGCTTTTAGTCCTTCAAAATTGCAAAGGTATTAATGTATATTTTAATAAAAATCAGCACTTGAAAAACCTTTCATAAGGCATCTAAATGCAATACAATGTTTCACACCTACTTTATCATAAAACCACCACAAAAATGGGTGAGTGGAATGTAAAGTTAATAGAATGTAGTTGAAAGAGTCTGGCTCTTGCCAATAGGAAACCTTTTAGTTCCTTGACCGTTATCAGTTGTCAGTGATGTGAAAATATGAGGCCATGGAATACAGCGTGATGTGGCCTCTTCTCTCATAGTATTAATAGAAAGAGTTTTGGACTCAAAGTCAGAGGAATTGATCTCCAGCCAGTGTGCTGGCATTTTCCAGCTTGGGGGTTTTTATCAAATCACATGAATACTTGAGGCCTTCAGGTGTTTTTTGTGTATGTGTGTATGTGGTTTTTCTTTTTTTTTTAATTAGCTTAAGTGCATACCTTTACAGGTGACTCCCTTAGTTGATATTTATCTAATGCTTTTCTCATGTTAGACTAGCTTCATGAGATTGGGGAGAAAGTAAAGTGCCATTTTTATCACATCATATCAAGAGCACATTCTATCAGTATCAGTTATAACTTGATATTAATCTTCATTACCTGGCTGAAGTAATGTTTGTCAAATTTCTCCACTGTAAAATCATTTCATTTTCCCCCTTTCTGCTGTCCTCTTTGTAAGGATGTATCACCCCAACTTAATGAGTGGAAATCTATCTTGTATTACCTCAAATGTGAAATATATGAGGAAATTTCTTGACTTTTTTCTGCATGAATCATTTGTCTCTTTTCCTTTATTTATTTAATCATTTACTCATATCAGTGTGAAAACATGGATATTTATTTTGTGACTCAGATTATGTCATCTGTGAAAGTTTTATTCAGTTGGCTTCTGTGTCCCTTGGATATATTCCCATCATTGTGGATCTTTTTGAACACTTTCTTCCTCTCTGGCACTAAAGATGCTCTTGGATCATCTTTTATATTTCCTTGCTCAGTCTTACAATCAGTAATTTCTCTAAGCAGTCCTTGATCCTTTTACTGGAGAATTACATTTTAAACCAAGATTTAGGTGCTAAATGTTAAACATATATATGCATGTATATATACATCCCCCCACCTACTCTCAGCATCTTTCTTTGTTAAGCTAACATGAATTCACTTTGGATGCCTCTACTTGTAATACATTACCACACAGATCATTTCACATAAACTCTTGCCCTTCCTTATACAAAGTTCTACCCCAATAGTGAGTGACGTGGCTGCCACTATTCTCCATTCAGCTAATTGCTCAATTCTATTAAACAAGTATAGTAGTTTCTAAATTTCTAACACATACACTTGTAGAAACCAAAATTATAACATAGTGTTTATGTGCAGTTTCTTTTTCTGCATTTAGTCTAATAGATTACATTCATTTCCTAAGTTACTTCAGTTAACTTCCCTTGCCCCACCAACTCCCTCTAACAATGTTGTTTCATAATTTGTAAGGCAGATTCTTTTGTCAGTCTGTAGTCCTTTATGGTATTCTATGACCACCTAAATATATATTGTCTATGGATGATTTATGATAATTGACATCTTGGCAATATTGAGTCTTCCAGTCAATAAATGTAGAAAAATCTCTTTAGTTATTTAAATTTTATTTGGTTTATTTCATCAGTTTTGTAATTTCTATGTACAGATTCTATACATCTTTTGGTGTATTTATGGCTATGTATTTTGTGTTTTGTGCTCTTGTAAATAGTATTTTTTTTTTTTTGCATTTGACGCTCCAGTTGTTTATTGTTGATTTGTAGGAAAGCACCAAATTTTTGCATATTGACCTTATATCCTATGGCTCACTCATTAGCTCCAGGATTTTTTTTTAAGCAGATTCTGAACTGTTTTTCCTAATTCACAAAATAAGGGTAATTACAATTCTTGCCTGTTAGTTCAGCTTAAAAATCAACTACATTATCATATATGGCAGTGAGCAACACAGAACCTCATAAGTAGTAAGAATTTACTGCATAGTTACTAAAAATTTAATTTCAACAAGAAACTGACATAGAAACTGTCCTCATAATTTGTTTGACAACATCCTAAGTATTTTTTTTTCCTAACTGCTTCTGTTATTAATTAAAAAGTAATCAAGGAAGTATATAGCAGTGTGATTTTATGGTCTCTGTAACTGTCTTTTTCTTTTCTGAGACAAAGATAATATTGTTAATACATGTGTATTTTTAAATTGTTCTTGGTATTTCTGTCACAGAATTTCTTATGTTAAAAAATGAGAATCTTTCATACATATCTGCACTATTATACTAGATTTTATCTATAGTACTACAGAGATGCTGAATCCAACTCAAATAAATCGCAGTCTTTAATTTTATTAAATGAGAAGTACACATACAATTTTTTAAAAAGTTATATTTCTTTCTTTGACCTTTTTATTTGTTTGAATCACAATTTAAACAAATAATGTATTCAGCAATGAGGGAGTAGAAGCACTTTAAAACTGTATTGAGACAAAAATGATACAATGGAGAAAACTGTTGAATGAAGAGATGGAATGATAAAGATGGTATGATGTCTGAGCCAGAAGGATAAATGTACAAGCTCTTCTCTGGACTCAACTGGCCTGTATATTACTCCTGTAAAAGCAATTTCCATTTTTATTGAGCAAAATAATCACTTTTTTGTTTTTATTAATATTTCATATTCCCAAGCTTGACACTCGAAATTTTCATTCAATATGTCTTGATTCCATCCAGGAGTCTGAATCTGAGCAATAATCTAGGTATCTTTAAAACATATTTTGAGAAAGTTCCCATTATGGACTGAATTTTGTTCCCTCCAAATTCGTATGTTAACCTTAACACACAGTGTAGCTATCATCAGAGTTAGCCCTTTAAAAAGATGTGTGCCAGGCTTCCCTGGTGGCTCCGATGGTAAAGAACCCGCCTGCAATGCAGGAGACATAGGTTCAATCCCTGGGAGATCCCTGGAGGAAGGCATGGCAAGCCACTCCAGTATTCTTACCTGGAGAACCCCCATGGAGGTTGGCAGGTTGACACTTAAGCATGCGCGCAGCAAATCTGGGGTATTTTGTTATGGCTGTCCTAGTAAACTAATACAATATGCTAGAGATCTAGTTATACTATGTGTCTGTAATATATGAAGTATTTTTGATATGTGTGCTGAGCACTAAATATACAGGATTCCTTCCTGTAACAACGCATAATTTAGTGGGCATTATTTTTCAAAAATAGGAGAAAAGTTTAAGCCAACAAGGTAAAGAAACATCTCAGCTTATTCATTTCACAAGAGACGCCATAATTTTCATGGTGTTTGCTTTCTGATTTTTTATTATACTGTTCCCTTATTTTTCCCCTGAAACAATGAACAGAAGTCATTATCTCTTTGGACATATCACAATGTCCATAAAATCTTCTTTTATGAGGTCAAAAGCAGAGTCCCAGTGGATGATTAGTTTGAGTGCTAAGCCAGGCACCTAATCAAACACCTGCCAGACTTCCACAGCCTAAGTGTGGTAACTGCTTCTGGTTTTGTGAGAGAGGGGAAAATATTCTCTCAAGAGAACTCCTGGAAGCATCCACTAGAGTTAATCACAACTAACAATGGTCAGGGAGTTTGGAGTTGGTATGTGGAGGAGAAAATCCAACTTCACTAGGGAGCCTGGCATAATATAGCATCAGAATCCAGAAAGGGACTAATGTTCATGGCATGATTTCTGCAGGTGTTCACAACCTTAGAATTGCACTTGAGTATCAGAGAGGGAATGTCTTGCTCACACTCTGTTGGTAACAAGCCTCACTGACCTTGTTTCTTTCTCATTGTCTGGGTTTCTTCCCATTGGGTTACTATATCCAGCCTGCCCATGTTCAGAAGTTCATGGCAATGTCTTGTCTCCCTTCTGGGACAGATAGGCAAAAGTTGTATAGTGTGCACAGGGATAGACAATGAAAACCATTTTTTATAAAATGAAGGGAGTTTATAAAGATGAAGGGTCTAAACTTGGAGTAAATAGGACAGAACCAAATCCAAAGTTGCCAAATCCAAATGACTGAATGCGAACTGGCAGCCAAAACAAGATAAATGCACACACATACACACAGACAAACACCAACTTTGCTAATGAGTAAAGATTATACAAATAAACAAACTGATTAAAAAGAAATAAATCTAACTTGAAAGAAGTCTGAAGGCAGACTACAAAGGCATAGGATGCCTTTGATTTTACTTTCCTCTTCCTTATGGATAAGCTGGATATATTTAAAGAACCAAAAATAGAAGAACAGCATGTATGTTAAAGAAAAGCACAAATCAAAAGGGGGAGAGCACGTTTTATGCTCATTCTTCTTGGTGTTTCATGCTATTTCCATTGTTAGTACACTTCTCTCCTACTCCAACTTGGTTATAGAAATGCATGTTCCATCATAGTAGATTTAATAAGCCCAATGTTAGAATGTGCATTAACAGCTTTTGTAATTATATTGTTTTTCAAGGATTGACTTAGAGGAGATGATAAAAGTGAAGGGATTTGTCTTGCAAACATTCACTTCTGTTTTATTCTTTGGTTCTGTAGAATTTGTATTGTTCCTGATATGCTATAATTTTTATGTAGATGAAATAGTTGATATGTGAAAAGAAATGGGGTGTGTGGCAGACTAACAGGAGTAAAGAAAAGCATTGCTATAAATAATACTTTATACCTTTATCACATTATTTGTAAAATACTTAAAATGAATAATCTTTCATGTTACTCACCTTGAAGGCAACTAAGATAGGGCTTACTATTTTCCTTTCCATGATGATAAAACCAAGGCTTAGAAAGACAGTTGCTTTCTATTACCTTCCTCATATTCAGTCAACTAAGTGGAAGGTTTAGAAATTAATCTGAGTATCAGGTATTCTCAGTTCTTGTCTCATAGACTTTCTCCTATATCTGATTGTCTTTCTTATAAAGCAGAACCAGCTCTGAAATTGGTAGTGTTCATAAAACATTTTACTAATTTTAGTGGACCAGTTGAATTCATTCCTGGTTACCAGAGCTGGAAGACCTAGAACAAAGGGACCCAGGGCTATATGTGAATTATGAAAGGACACAATTCGAACTGAGATCCAGTTTGTGCTAGAGTCAGCTTATACAAAATCCCAAGAGCCAATTGATAGCATCTCTTCCTAACTCCATGTTCAATAGCTTAGAACTGGTCTTGGTGGGGGTATTTGCAGCAGGGAAATAAGCAAATGCTACATGCAATCAGGACTTTTTCATCTGGAGAGATAGTTAAATAGTTTTTATTAGCACATTGGGGTAGGAAATGGGGTATGAGTAGAAAAAATATGATCTTTGGAATAAAATGGACTTTGGTTTGAATTCTTGCTCTGCCATTAGACAGTCAAGTGACTTTGGCCAAATTATCCTCTCTGAATTCACATTCGCTCTTAAGTATAAGCAGCTAATAACCTCCTTGCAAAGCTTTAGGATTAATCATCATGCATGTAAGTGTTGACAAATAAGACAGTCAGTTTTAGGTTTTATTATGAGCGTTATTAAATGAAACCTCATTGTTCTTCCTTTTGTGACACGCTTCCACAAAAGTTAAGTTAAAATCACATTAGTGCTCTGTAAAAAATGTACTAAGTTGAAGAAAAGATTTTAAAAAATGGATAAAAATGACGAAATCCATTAGGCTTTTTAGAAACAGGTACTATTATAATTCTAGCTATTTACTGTTACCACACAATACAACAGAATACACAGTCCAGCTAAGAGAGAGCTACTTTTGCCAAATTGAAGTGACAGGAGGTAAATGGTACTGCTCTCCTCCAAAGGATCTGTGGATTTGTAAATTGGTTGGAAGCATAGGGTTTTGGTTATTTTGTTTCATATGATTCACAGCACCAAGCTCTGCAGTTCTAATTTTATCCTGGGGCATCCATTCAATACTTGCTTGGAGAGAATAGTGCCACCAACCGCGTCCTCATAAGCACTGCCAAACATACAAGTTTCTTTTTCCTGTTTGGAGAGGAATATACTCTCCGAATATGCTCTCCAAATCTATGAGGCCTGAGCTATTTTTTTGTTTTTTCCAGGATGATGACCCAACTCTTTTTTTTTTTTTTTATTATTGTTTTTGCCATACATTGTCATGATATCACCATGGGTTTACATATGCTTCCCCTCCGGGTCCCCCCTCCCTCCTCCCTCCCCCCCGGGAAATCTCGCTGCACCAGTCCCGAGCATCAATCCTGGGCTGGCGATTGATTAGACACATGACAATTAACATGCTTCAATGCCCTTCTCCCATCTCATCCCACCCTTACCCTCATCCACAAAGTCCACAAGTCTATTCTATACATCTGCGTTCCTTTTGTTGTCTCCCATGTTGGGTTCTCATTACTGTCTTTCTAAATTCCATATATATGTGTTAATATACTGTATTGTTGTTTTTGCTTCTGGCTTACTTCACTCTGGATAATGGGCTCCAGTTTCGTCCATCTGAGTAGAATTGCTTCAAATGAATTTTTTTTTAATGCTGAGTAATATTCCATTGTGTATATATACCACAGCTTTCTTATCCATTTGTCAGTTGATGGGCATCTAGGTGAAAAGACAGCCTTCAGAATGGGAGAAAATAATAGCCAATGAAGCAACAGACAAACAATTAATCTCAAAAATTTACAAACAACTCCTGCAGCTCCATTCTAGAAAAATAAACAACCCAATTAAAAAGTGGGCCAAAGAACTTAACAGACATTTCTCCAAGGAAGATATAAAAATGGCTAACAAACACATGAAAAGATGCTCAACATCACTCATTATCAGAGAAATGCAAATCAAAACTACAATGAGGTACCACTTTACACCAGTCAGAATGGCTGCCATCCAAAAGTCTACAAGCAATAAATGCTGGAGAGGATGTGGAGAAAAGGGAACCCTCTTACACTGTTGGTGGGAATGCAAACTAGTACAGCCACTATGGAAAACAGTGTGGAGGTTCCTTAAAAAGCTGCAAATAGACCTGCCATATGACCCGGCAATCCCACTGCTGGGCATATACACCGAGGAAACCAGAATTGAAAGAGCCACGTGCACCCCAATGTTCATCGCTGCATTGTTTACAATAGCCAGGACATGGAAGCAACCTAGATGACCCAACTCTTGTATCAAAATGAGAGTTGTAGATGAGGAGTGAGATTTCCATAAGAAGCCTTTTACACCAATATTCAGGGACTCGAGGAACATAAGACAGTACAAATACTATGAAATCCTCAAGAATATATGAGGCAGTAAACACAGTAGTGGTGAAACAAGCAGCACTCTAGAAGCAAACACACACACACACCAGCAGAGCAATGAAAACGTGGCTTTGTTTAGTGAAAGTGCCAAGAAACACAACTGCCCTGGATGTCACAGACAGAGAGAAAGCTGATGGCCTTTTGGACCTTCAGGCAGATTGCATTGAAGGAGTTTAAAGGAAACTGCAGTGCATGCTAACGCCATACAGGACAAGCCACCAAGTGGGAAGTCCTCCCAGGGCGGTATGATTTCCTGAGGAAAATAACAGCTTTTAAACTCCTGCATTTTCAGTTTATTCCATGAAAAGAGCTATTAAATATCAAGCAAATCAAAGTGAGCCTTATAGGTGATTACATGCATATTTTTTGAAACCCGGAAATAAAAATATAATGAATGATTTTGATTAATGAAATGGTTAAAGCGTCTCTCCTCAAAAGAAATTAGATGTAGAAACATGATTGTGGACCAGAAAACCATCCAAATGAGTGTTAAATTTGCTATTTCTTCTTTGTATGCAAATAGAGAAACATTTTCCCGAAACAGAAGTTTAGTTCTGAAATGTGAGGTTATACTTGTTAACAAGATATGCTGTGTTGTCACGTTTTCAAAGAGTTGTATCTAGAATATTGAGTATATTTCCCTTTGTTATACATTAGGACCTTTTTGTTTACCCATTCTAAATGTAAATAGTTAGCATCTATCAATTCCATAATGGAAAAAATTATAAAGAAGGATGTGTGTATGCATATACCTGAGTCACTTTTCTATACAGCAGAGATTGGCACATCATTGTAAATCAGCTCTACTTCAATTAAAAAAAAAAAAAAAAAACAGAGTTGTACCCAAATTGTTGGCTGGTATTCAAAGGAAAAGTGTCTTCCAGAATTGTCTCAAAGACTAACAGTCATTTAAACCATTCACATTACTGGGAACAACTATTTCAATTTACATTCCAAGGGAAGTGACATTTTGCTAAGAGATATTAACATCAGGAAACTTAAATAATTTTGAATAAAATGTTGGTACATGTGTGCAATCTCAAAAATAATGCTTTGTTGAAATTTTGCATTTGTTTCATTTGCTTTGTGATACCAATTACTTCAAAAGACTACTAATAAATAACAAATTAATCTGAAATAGAGACCAGTCTTCCCAACTCCCCCATGGAATTGGTCTTGATGGATTGCCCTTAATCACTTAATCACTGACAAATACTCTCCCAAAATTTCAGGGAAAAATACCTCCTTATTCATTGCTTTGTACCTTGATTGGATTTTGAAATCCTTCTACCTATGCCCTTAGGTCCTTCCTTGGTAGATATTTGAGATTTGCCTTGATTACAATAATCTGTAAATTCTTTAAAAGACTGTTTCCTCTCAGGCCCTGGGAAACTCAAATGTATCAGGCCAAAAATGTTATTTTATTTGTGGTGAAAATCCTAGAGTACAACAACAAAAATCAAATGGTCTAGTGGTACAAGCAAACAGCATAGGCCTTCTCCCTGGTGGCGGGGGAGGGGGGGGGAGGGGAGGGGGGGGGAGGAACTAATGGAGTTCTTACTTCAAGCATAAAAAGTAAAGTCATCTGACCATGACAAAGCTGCATGGTATTTTGTTTTTTTGTCAAAGATCAAACTTTTATAAGGCTGGTGGCCAAGGACAGAAAGCCGTCATGGGTCCATTGACTAATGCTATGCAACTCTGCACCAGTTACCTTGGATTAGAATTGTGTTCTCCGGCAATAAATATGTGCAAACTGGAAATAATGATTTTATGGATCCCTGCAAAGCAAAAATCCAAATCATTGCAGAATATAGGCAGAGGAATTCATTTGAAAATTTACAGAGACGCTGCAGCATTCTAGGGATGATACATTATTGTATATATTTAGGAACATCATTTTATACCTAATTGGATTTCTCTGGTTCTTAATTAAATGTTACGATTCAAGTCAGCTATTGACTACATAAACTCTAAGAAATTGTGGAGGTATAATTTCAGTTTTAGAATTCTGTTTTAATATGTAGGACATTGGCCTAGACCATGAAAAAGCAGATCAAGCTTTTTGTCTCGTGGTTTTTGTGAACTAAATGCTTAATGTATTTGAAGCTCATTTCTTATAAGACAGAGGATGTTCTAGGAAATAATGAAACCAGACCTATTCTGAGCTTCTTGGAGAGAGTCAGGCTTATAGAATTCCTGATGATGGTATTGTGTTTTTATCATCGTTAACCACAACCCTATGACTAAAATGAGTTTGAATTCTCTAGGGAGAAAAAGTACAGATGTAAAAGATAAATGCATTGTATCCCCTCTTAAGAGACCAGAGAGAACAGGAAGGTCATATATGAAGGTATATATGTACACACACACACACACACATGCATACATTGTATGCTTTAGTCACAGTTCCAGTTCATTTCTGAAGTCAGCTGGGTTTTGGACTATCTAATATTCATATTCAGCAAGAATTTATTTTACAATTAATTATGATTCAAGTATGCTGCTGGGTACAGAAGTGATAAGTTAATACAGTGTGATCCTGCCTCCTGGAAGGCTCACAATAGTCAGCAATAAATATTTAAGTAGCTCACTGTTCTACAAGGCAGATTTAAATAAAAACCACTTGAAATATAAGGAATTTTTAACAGAAACAAAAAGAGAGGACTAATTCTGATAAAGATGAGCAGTAGACAAAGAAAATTTCAAAAAAATAATGTCTTTTAAGTTATACATTGAAGTCTGAAAAAGATCTTACTAAGTGAAAAGTAAAGGAAGGACATTCACTATCAGCTGAAAAAAAATCCCCAGAGAAACATCCAGAAACCTTATGAAGTTTTAGGGAATAGATGTGGTGTATTTTTATTATCACTGCTATTAACAGAAAGCATGTTTTAATCATAACACTGGCTAATGGTGGATCTTTTTGAACTTTTCAAGTTGAGGACTAGTCAATGCAAGGTAGAGATTCTGAGTTTTCTGTTGTTTTGTTTTTGAAGTACTGCTGTTTGTGATAGATATTATTAGCAGTCCGATTTTCTGTCAACTAGATTGCAATAAATATAGGTTAGTTTCCATTCATCACACATCAGGTTCAATATGAAACCTGAAAATTATGGAACTTTGTTGACACACACAACAAAAAGATGATTGCAAATGAGACATGAGTTTGTTTGGGTTCTTTAAGAATTGCAATTCTGAGGACCTAATCAGTAAAACTGAAAGAGTGTTGCAGGGAGGAGAAAGAGCCATGGGCTGATAAAAGCAAAAGCTAGCCTCAGTGTTGTTAAAGTTGCCTGGTGAGAATGTGATTCACTCTGATTCAAATCAGAAAATATTTGTGCTTAAGGAATTACATGTTATTTTCGGGTGGTCCAATAAGTACCTTGAGTTTCTGGTTGATATTCTAGATGTCTTTGTTAGGACACAATAAGTGGTCAAGAGGTCAGATTCCATCTAGTCTGAAACCTGAATAAGCCATACTTCCTCAAGGGCTTCCTGGTTCTAATTTAGAGAGCTCTCTTAGCAGCACTGACTCCATTTTTATTTTTCTTCCACATCTATCAGACCACAATCTGTCAAGTGTTATATATTTATAATCAAGTGTGATGATATTTGGAAGCACCTTGGCATATGAAATATTTTCAACTGAAGGAATGTCAGAAGTGGCAGGTGAAGGAAGTCTGTGGCCTCCCACTTTGCCCCTGAAGCAGACCATAGGAACCACTTGTGAGAGATGGGCTCCCTATAACCTAGAGGAAAGGAGAATCTTTATCTTGGAAGATAGAGGTAGGCCAATAGGAATCCAAATGAACAGGCCTTGCTAAGTTTCTGCCAGTTTACTATCCTTAACTCCTACTCTTTTATTCTATCACATTTTTCCTATGACTTTCCTTTCTTTATTAAGCCTAATATAAAAGAGTTAAGGTCAAACTGTTTCTTTAGGTCTTCATTTCCTTATGAAGACTCCAGTGTCATAAAAATATCTATTAAACAAATGTGTATGCATTTCTCTTGTTAACTAGCTCAGTTTATAGGACCTTAGCTAGAGAACATAGTAGAATATAGCAGGAAAACTAAACTCTTCCTCTCCTACACGTGCATATGATGTTCACTTGTTTGACTTTACAATTAACCATTTTTTTTAAGAATGCAGTATTCTGCCATACGATAAAGTTCTTCTCAATTCAAAGACATGAGAACTAAGACTGAAGGACACCAGAATATTTGTCAAAGTCCACTCAACTAGTTAGTGAAAGATCTAGGTTTGGATCTAAATCCCTCAAATTCCTGCCTTTTTGCTGCCACTTACTGTTCAGGAAGAAAGTCAGTTATCCCTCTACTCTTCTGGATTCTTGGCTGAGACTCTCTATAATAAAATATTAACAGGAGAAAAACAAGCAGAAGTTTAATGACACATATACCTTCTGTATACATGGGAGATACCCAGGAAAACTAACCTCTGAGAGGTCCAAGCTACACCTTAACTATCATCTCCAGCTAGAGAAAACAGAAAATGTTATGGGATAGGGGAGCCAATTGTGTGAGGTTTTCGGGCAAAACACAATAAAAAAGGGTAAGGTTGTTATGGAGCCTCAAGTTTTTGTTTTGCTTTTTTCTTGTTTTGTTTTGCAGATTTTAGTTTTGCCTTTTCCAATAGTTAGAGCTTCTAGAGAATTAGTCTTCCTCCACTTCATGGTACAGAGAGGGAGACTTCTCTTTTAAATATCTCTTACAAAAGGATAACTTCTGCTTGGTTTTCAAAGCTTATCCTTGGATGGTTCTTAAAAATAACCAGCCTGAAATAATCCTAATGCCAGAGACATACTTTTGAGTGGCAAACTGTACTTCCAGTTCTACTCTACTGTACTAGTCTTTCCTCTTCAGTAGACGCTTTGAAGACAATTAAACCCAGTTTGGTATTGGTGACTATTAAATGGAACACATTTCTTTTTTTTTTTTTTCTGTCTTGCCTATATTTATTTATTTATTTATTTATTTTTAAGGCATACAATATGTTTATTTCATTTACATGTACAGAGTACACATTTCTTAAGAGAAATGATGATATATATTTTTTTCTGCTGTTGACAAGTTGAGTTTTATAACTTGAGTACTTTTGTCAGTATGAATTGGTTAAAACTTTGACAGAAGTGGAGCAATTGAAATTTGTTGAATTTACACAAGTCTTCTTTTTAGACCTTGACCTTATTAGGTGCAACAGTATACTAGGGCACTCCCTTTGTTACAACTGATTGTCTTTGCATGGTGTATTCCTGCTGTTCATTTAGCAGAATTTCTCTGCCCTTCAGAAAGCCTGCCAGTCATATTCATGTAGTTCCTCCACTAAAATTTCAGGATACTGCTTGGAATTACAGGTGGCACAGTAAAGAGCCTGCTTGCCAATGCAGGAGACAAATCCCTGGGTTGGGAATATCCCCTGGAGGAGGAAATGACAACCCACTCCAGTATTCTTACTTGGTGAATCCCGTAAGTAGAGGAGCCTGATGGGTTTTAGTCCATAGGGATGCAAAGTATTGGACACGACTAAAGCGACTTAGCATGCATGCACTATGTACACAGTTTTTTCTTGACATAGTCGTTCTTAAGACCATATAATGTTTAAATGGTGCCTACAAAGAAGATACATTATTTCATTGTTTCATTCCCATATTCTCTAAGAATTAACTTATTAAATGAGGTGGATTGAAAACAGATTTGTGGCTAGGATTTGAGACATAAAAATAGGCATTTTGAAAGGAGCTGACTCAGAAATCCCAAGACTAAATATGTTTAACCATACTTTAAGAGAGCTTAAGTGGACTAAGTGTCAGAGGGAAAATATATATGTGTGTGTGTGTGTGTGTGTGTGTGTGTGTGTGTGTGTGTGTATACACATACATATAAAAACTTTGAAATGAGCAAAAGGTAACTTTCCCTAAGTGATTGTGGCTAATTTATAACCTGGTATAGAAAAGTGGCAATGAGAAACCAAAAATAACACAAATGATTCATAGAAGAGCAAATGGATCATGCCTAGTAGTTGAATACAGTTGATTATTGACCAGTGGATAGAGTGCTCATACATCTTTTGTATATGTATTTTATCATTTGTTATTTCTTTGGTATGTGTAGCTATTTGACTTCTTTTTTGAACTGGTTATAACATTTTACCACTCATTAATGAGTTAAGTAAATGACATATGATTATTTAAACTTATATGAGTGTCCTCATTTTACCTTTTTTTTTTTTTCAAAAAACGATTTTAACACTATAAGTCAGTAGTTTCAAATTCTGGTGTGCTTTACAATCCCCTGGAGGGCTTGTTAAGACTCAGATCACTGGGACTCATTTTTAGAATTTCTGAATCAGTATTCCTGGGCGGGACCTGCTGATTTGCATTTCTGGCAAGTGAGGGTAATATTGATGCCTCTTTGGCCCAGAAGCTATACTGTCAGAAGCATTGGTATAAAACATAGTCACCTAGGATGATGATTACAATTCCCTAACACCTTTATTTTACCTAACAGAAAAATATTCATTCTAATACCTAATCTGCAGCCCTAAACTATTTTCAGCTCTCTATGTGAAAAGCATGTTTCTAGTCCTTTCACTTTTTTCACCCTATGGCTGGATAAATCAGCCTCTTAAATCTCCTGATTTAGGCATTAGGAAAAGTGGCAGCTTCTATTAAATGATGTGGTGGAGGATAGGAAGGTATCATGGAAGACAATATAAGATTCACTCTAGACCAATTATGTATTTAATTATTCTAGCATGTGAAGTTAGCCTTCAGAGCAGTCTCATTTGGGCTGAGGAAGAAAGCTACTACAGACAATTATGGGATGTGTGTGATGTTAGAAAGGGGAAGACAGAGCTATTGTTGGAGGAAGAGTATAAATGCTAAACAGTGTAATCTGAAATAAACATAAGTGGAACTGTGTTTTCCCTGAGCTGTAGTCTTCATTGCATAAGTCCTTTCCATTCTAATCTTTATGATTCATTTGCTCCTTGGGACAAATTATCTATTTTTCTTCTTTTCCCTTTCCTGTTGCAGGATATGCATTATCCTTCCCTATTGTGGCTATATAATTCAATATGCATTTTCATTGTCAGACAGGAGGGTAGCAAAGGAAAGTAATTTAAATGAGCGAACATCTTTTTCCCCATTTAAATCGAAAGGAAAGCTTGATGCCCATGGGTGAACACCATATACCTGACCTAGTTGTGTCCGTTGTTTTCCTTTTTATGTTCTCACAGTCTGTAAAAAAATAAAAAAAGTAAGCCTTGTCATTGATATGCTGATAATAGGAAAAATACAAGCAGAATTTTCAGATACTTGAAGGTGGCTTTTTAAAAAGTCTATTGTGAACCTATAAAACATAAGGTAAATTAAATCTAATTTGCATGCAATTTGTCATTTATTGAGAGGTTGGTGGCAATTAAGAAAGTGCAATTTGTTCTTTAAAACTATTTCTCTTTTATGTACATTAAAAAAATACATCAACACATTTCTTAGTCATGAGATTACAATGGTGCCCTCTAGTGGACAAACTGAACACTTGAAATTATGCATTAAATTTTGGTAAGGTTTTCATAGTTTTGTAGACATAAGTTGATCTGTATTTAATTCAAATAGAAACTCAGTAATGGCACTAGGACTAGGTAGAAGACAACACATCATTTTAGGCAGAAAGAATTTATGGATAGGACAATGTCTTAGAGTCGATTTCATTGCTAGAAAGGAGGTTTCTTTTCCCTTTATCCTTTCTTGCCTCCTACTACCTCCTTTTATTTTCTTTTAACCAATAAATCCTCAGTTCAACATTATAAAGAAAATATAAAATTGGGACTTAAAACCTGAGTCCTCATGTTTAACTCGTTGATACTCAACACAAATATTATAAGGAGTAAAAATATTTGTGCACTAATGTGAATGTAATGGTATTTTGAAATTAAGATTTTTATCTCTGTTTTCCTAAAACTATCTAGAAATGATGCTTGCCTTTATGTAAATTTTCTAAAGTTATTTTTATATTATCTATAATCTTTAAAAATATCCACAAATGAAGTTTAGTGTTTTTTTTTTTAATTTCTAAACTACTCTCCTAGAGCATTATAACAGATAAGGTGTTTTTTATGTTTATAATACTTATAAATTATACATAATTTGAGAAACAACAATTTATCCAATGTTGTATACATGACTAAAATTTTAGTAAAGAAATAGAGGAGAAAGGAAAGAAAAAAGGTATAATCTGGTTAAATACTATACAGTCCATAGAATTCTCCAGGCCAGAATACTGGAGTGGGTAGCGTTTCCCTTCTCCAGGGGATCTCCACAACCCACAGATCGAACCCAGGTCCCCCGCATTGCAGGGGAATTCTTTACCAGCTGAGCCACAAGGGAAGTCCAAGAATATTGGAGTTGGTAGCCTATCCCTTCTCCAGCAGATTTTCCTGACCCAGGAATCGAACTGGGGTCTCCTGCATTGCAGGCAGACTCTTTACCAGCTGAGTTATCAGGGAAGCCCTTAGTTGCTAAGTTGTGTTCAATTCTTTGTGACCCCATGAACTGTAACCCTCCAGGCTCCTCTGTCCATGGGATTCCCCAGGCAAGAATACTGGAGTGGGTTGCCATTTCCTTCTCCACGGGTTCTTCCTGACCCAGGGATTGAACTCCAGTCTCCTGCATGGGCAGGATGAAATGGTTAATGGCATGATGAGATGGTTAGATGGCACCACCAACTCAATGGACATGAGTGTGAGTAAACTCTGGGAGTTGGTGATGGATGGAGTCAGACACAACTGAGTGACTAAACTGTACTAGGAGGGCAGGCAGATTCTTTACCACTGAGCCACCAGGCAGATCATTCCTAGGATGTCTTACGGTGCTTCACAGGAGATGCAGCTTTGATCCTTGAGTCAAGAAGACCTCCTGGAGAAGCGCATGGCAATCCATTCCAGTATTCTTACCTGGAGAATCCCATGAACAGAGGAGCCTGGCAGGCTACAATTGATAGAATGGCAGAGTCAGACACGACTGAAGCGATCTAGCATGTAGGATGTCTTATAAAAGGTTCTGTTAGTTTATTGTTAATATACTTTCTCTACCAATCCTACAATTTTGTCCTCTAAAAGTTCCTGTACCAAATCTTTGTCATTATCCAGGAGTCAGTGTAGATCCTAAGCTCAGACTGTATCTCATTCCAAATAAATGGAACATAAGATATATTTCTGTAAGTGTTGTCCTTTGGGAGGTCCATCTCTTGGGGGTTTCCACAAGAGATACTGTGATTGTTTGAAAGTTCACTTGAGCTGACAAAAATAGCTAATGCTGCTGCTAACGCCTTGCTTTATCCCCATTCTTTGATTGGCTTTTCACCTATTCAACCTCTTGGTAACTATTTTCTGCATTACATGCCCTCATTGGAACTGTCTGTCATACCCCATGTATTCCTGAGTGATCCTAGCCTGATATAGTATTGTAGCAGTTATTGATCACTTCTGTAGGGGACATTTGATATTAGTGTAAATATAGTTTTCTTTTATAATTAGTGTACAATCCTCTTGATCTTCCAGATCTGATTTATATCCACAGCATCTAGGAAATAAAGAGACTAAATTCAAGAAAATTTAAGAGATTCCCCAAGGAAATATATTTGGAGGTAGAAAAGGAGCTAGGAACCTCCTCTCCTGACTTCCCATTTTGAGTTTATTTCTACATTACCTTGTATTTTATAAATATTATATTTCTGCTTATTCTTACAATTTTCCATGTGATACAGATTCACCTATTTTTATAACCAGAAATAATAATCCCAAAGTGAATACCTAGGCAAAATTTTCAAGGTTCAACAATTTATAAATTTTAAGACAGACTATAAGGTGCTGCTTCAGTGCACTAAATAATACTCACATGGCTTGAAAGAGTTAATTCAGCCTGCAAAAGAGCTTAATTTATTCCCAGGACATTGCCCATACAGAGGGAGAATATGGCTCATTAAATCCTTTTCAAAGACTCCCAATAGAGAAATGTGTTTTTGGATCAATATTATGTTCCTGTGGACTTAACAGAATCACAACTACTCTTGGGAGGAGGCTGGGTTTTCCTTCTCGATGTGGAAGTCTTTGCTAAGATGGGTGTTGAAACTACAGTTATTCATAGTTCTGTTTAAAAAACAAACTAGCTTAGTATTTAAGAAAAAAAAAGACTAAGAATTAAGCAATTCTTTATTCAATAGTTTCTTTTTCCAGCGGCTGATCAAAGAGGCTTCCTTCTGTAGGTGGTTTGTTGACGCTCTGCACTTGCAACCTTGAGCTAGTCTTGTTCCCTAAGGAGAACAGTCTTGTCCTCCGGAACAGTGTACTTCAGGACATATTTACAAGAAGTACTTCTCAGAGGTCACAAACAGCAGAATAAGAGTAAATGTGCTTCATTAGTTGTTTCTTTCCTAAAGGACATATATATGCTGTGGCATCCGATTAATATTGATGACACACTCTATGATGTTGGACGATTGGATACAACCCCAGAAATTCCTGCATTTAAATCCTGCTCCACCACTTACTAGATTTGTAGCCTCAGAAATGTTACTTAAAGTCTCCAAGTCCCAGTTTTATCATCTTTATACTGGGGTAAAAATAGTATATATACTCTCTTTAGAACATAAATAAGAAGACTAATTAAATGAAAGAGTACATGTGAAAGGTCTGATATTAGTAAATATTCAATTAACATTAGCTATAATTATTGTATCATTATTTATAAATACCTCCAGTATTTTAAAATAAGCAAGTATAAGTTTATTAGTACAGTTTGCAAATATCAGTATGTGATTCTTACATATCTTATAGATCTCAAAATCCATGTGAGCAGAAACATGAAGAACGTGAGATCTCTCTGCTGGCTTCTAATGAAATATCTTTTCAAGTTATAGAGATTATAGATATGTTATAGATATTATCTATAGATTATTAAATACAACATCATTTGTATGGCTACTATACATCTATCAAAAATTTTCCTCCCAGAGAGGGCTATTGTAGATTTTCTGTTATAGTTCTCATGAATAGTTTCAAATGGAGTAGGCCGGAGACAGAATTTAGTAAACCAAGGACATAATCACATTTAAGTTATTTTTAGTTGTATGAAATTTGTCCAAGAAGAGTATGAGGGCAGAAATAAGAACACACCATACTACTGTGTGTTCTGAACATTCCATTAAGTTCATAAAATAGAATGGTAAAATGTGTAAATCAGCCTAAGGAAAGTAAAAGATATGAGATACCTAAAAACCTCGATGAACAATACTAAAAAATAATCATAA
The DNA here is from genome assembly GCA_007570785.1 of Antilocapra americana. NCBI lineage: Eukaryota > Metazoa > Chordata > Mammalia > Artiodactyla > Antilocapridae > Antilocapra > Antilocapra americana. The sequence goes on from ML661343.1 coordinate 285,396, forward strand.
TAAGAAGAAGGAAATAAAAAGTTGCCACTGCTCAATTGCTGTTCATTTAAAGGGTAATTATTTCTAGATAGAATCAATGATCAATACAAATATAGATATACACAAACATATGGAAACTCACCCTCTGAGAATATCCATATTCATATCCTCCTTTAATTACAATATACTATCCACCAAGAAACATTCAAGCATCTGACCAAATGTCTCATGATTTCCCTCTTTTTTTTTATATTTTTTTACTTTATTGTGTTGGTTTTGCCATACAATGACATGAAACCGCCATGGGTCCACACATGCTCCCCCTCCAGAACCCCCCTCCATCCTCCCTCCCAACTCCCTCCCCGCTGGGACATCTCGGTGTACCAGCCCCAAGCATCAACCCGGGAATGGCGATTGATTTCACATATGATAATTAACATGTTTCAATGCCATTCTCCCATATCATCCCACCCTTGCCCTCTTCCACAGAGTCCGTGAGTCTATTCTATACATCTGCGTTCCTTTTGCTGTCTCGCATGCAGGGTTCTCGTTACCATCTTTCTAAATTCCATATATATGCATTAGTATACTGTATTGTTGTTTTTCCTTCTGGCTTACTTCACTCTGGATAATAGGCTCCAGTTCCGTCCACCTGAGTAGAACTGATTTAAATGAATTTTTTTTAATGCTGAGTAATATTCCATTGTGTATATGTACCACAGGTTTCTTATCCATTCGTCAGTTGATGGGCATCTAGGTTGCTTCCATGTCCTGGCTATTGTAAACAATGCGGCGATGAACATTGGGGTACACGTGTCTCTTTCAATTCTTGTTTCCTCGGTGTGTATGCCCAGCAGTGGGATTGCTGGGTCATATGGCAGGTCTATTTGCAGTTGATTTCCCTCTTACTTCTGAAAATCGCCATGAGAAACTAAGGGCAAACAACTAAGGGCTAATCAAAAGATGATGGCAGAAATAAAATAGTGGGTTGCCTTGATTTCTCACTTGTACAGTTAAAACATGGCATGTCAAACGCTTTTTAAGTCTTTTTATATATATGAAAGTTGATTCAGCTCTCTTTATTAACACATCATTGATCTTAAGCATATATAAGTCAATCAAGTTTCATATAATTTCTTTACATTTTGCTTGCATAATCATCTTAAGAGTCATCTGATGTTAGTTTTATCTGTTTTCCTCTGGAGAAAATTTGTTAATAGACTATATACTTTCACTTATTAAGTACATTATACACATTTTACCTTGGTGTGAAGTTTAGATAGTTATGTAGAAGTTATCCATAAAATATAATTAAAATATAAAGTAAAGTATACTCTCCATGGTGAGTGTCATAATTTACACTTTTTGTTTCCCCACATAGTAATTGGTACATAGTAAAAGCTAAATATATTTGTTAGAGGAAGGGGAGGAAGGGGAGTGAGGTAAAAGGGAGAAGAAGGATAAGTAGATGGATGGATTTGGAAGAAAGAAAAAATTTGAAGGCACAAAGGAAGTTTGTGGTATTTGAGTGGGGAAAAATATAGACTTGAGTGAGAAATATTTGTGTTTCAGCCTGGATCTTCTTTTCTGTGACCTTAACTTTAGTTATCACACCTGTGGGGGGTGGGGATGGGGATGATGATAATAACCATTTCATCTTGTTTTGAGAAGTAAATCCAAAAATGTGTGAAAAATGCCCACTTTCACAATACCTGAAATATTATAGGCGTTCCGTAAATGTCAGTTTCTTCTCTTTTGCATAGCTTGGCCTGGTTTTACCTTACAGGCAGGTTTCTCAGTATTTTCAACTTACAGTTGAACAGATGATTTGAAGGTGGGAAATGACACCATTCCAACTCTTAGCACATCTCCCTCCTGTGCTGCTTCTTTTGGGCGTTTGCTGCTAAGCAGGCGCCTTTTTAAACCTCACTCTGAATGAGCTCATTTTTAAAGAAACTTTCCCCCTTGTATGTACTTTAATCCTTATAGAGTAACTATTGATTTGTATGGCCAAGTAGAGCAGCCTCTGAGGCCTGTGAAAATGCTATTGGAAGATGCATTGCCATGGAAATCATCAGAAGGAAGCCTAAGTAATTAACCAAGGAAAATAGGGATAACAGTGGTATAACTTTAAGTTATATATGAAGTAGAAAATTAAAATATTGTTAGCATTCCTTATTTGAATCCAAAGATAATTAAAACACAATCATGTTTCTAAGGAGAATAGGATAGCTGGCAGTGGAAAGGTAAAGCAGTGCTCCTTGATATAGGAAAAGAAAGATGATAAGGTAATTGACAATATAGAGAAAAAAGTCACACCATGACTAAAAACAGAAAAATATGGATTAAAATGTTCTAGCTGGGAGAGGACTCACAGTGGGAGATGAATAAGTACTGGTTAATGTGTCTAATACTTTCAGGGAATAGTAGAGAACAATAATTACCAAATTATAACTAAGATGTGTTTACCTAAAACAGAACTTTCTTCATCAAAATTTTGAATATTCTTCTCTTTTTCTTCTCTTACATACAGAATGAACTCCATGCTTAAAAATAAAAATGACTTCATTCTATACTTATGGAGAATAATATATGAGGTACACAGTTTTCAGTGGCTTCTGCATCTTTTCTTTTTTATGTGGGTGTCAAATCTGCTGTGAGAATATAAAAACTTTTATTATGCCTAAGATACAGTTATCATAGCATGAGATAATAGATGATTTTCATCAATTTAAAAATGTTTAATATATATGAAAAATAGGCATTACATATGCGTACCCTGGTCCATTGGAGGAGGAAATGACAACCCACTCGAATATTCTTGCCTCAAGAAACTCATGAAGAGTATAAAAAGGCAAAAAGATATGACACTGAAAGGTGAACCCCTCTTCCAGTTGGAAGGTTTCCAATATACTACTAAAGAAGAGTGGAGGGCAATTACTAATAGCTCAACAAAGAATGAAGTAGTTGGGCCATAGCAAAAGTAACAATCAGTTATGGATGTGTCTGGTGGTGAAAGTAAAGTCTGATGCTGTAACACTCTGATGCTGATGCATAGGAACCTAGACTGTAAAGTCCATGAATCAAGCTACATTGGATGGGGTTAAGCAGGAGATGGCTAGATTGAACACTGATATCTTAGAAAATTGTCAACTAAAATGGATGAGAATGGGCAAATTTAATTCAGATGACCATTTTATCTACTACTGTGGGCAAGAATCCCTTAGAAGAATTGGAGTAGCCTTCATAGTCAAAAGAGTCCCAGATGCTGTGCTTGAGTGCAACCTCAAAAATGAAAGAATGACCTTGATCCATTTCCAAGGTAACCATTCAGCATCACAGTAATCCATCTCTATGCCCCAACCACTAATGACAAAGAAGCTGAAGTTGAATGGTTCTATGAAGACCTACAAGACCTTCTAGAACTAACACCAAAAAAAAAAAAGAAAAGATGTCCTTTTCATCAATAGGAAACAAGAATGCAAAAGTAGGAAGTCAAGATATGCCTGGTGTAACAGGCAAATTTGGCCTTGGAGGACAAAATGAAGCAGGGCAAAGGATAACAGAATTTTGCCAAGAGAACACACTGGTGATAGCAAATAACCTCTTGCAACAACACAAGAGATGACTACACGTGGACATCACCAGATAGTGAATACCGAAATCAGACTGATTATATTCTTTGTAGCCCAAGATGAAGAAGCTGTATACAGTTAGCAGAAACAAGGCCTGGATCTGACTATGGCTCAGATCATGAGCTTCTTAGTGGAAAATTCAGGTTTAAATTGAAGAAAGTAGGGAAAACCACTAGGCCATTCGGATATGACCTAAATCAAATCCCTTATGATTATACAGTGTAAGTGACGAATAGATTCAAGGGATTAAATCTGATAGAATGCCTGAAGAACTATGGACAGAAGTTCATAATACTGTATAGGAGGCAGGGACTAAAACCATCCCTAAGAAAAAGAAATGCAAAAAGGCAAAATGGTTGTCTGAGAAGGCCTTACAAATAGCTGAGTAAAGAAAAGTGAAAGGCAAAGCAGAAAGGGAAAGATATACACAACTGAATGCAAAGTTCCAGAGAATACCAAGGAGAGATAAGAAGACCTTCTTAAATTAGCAATGTAAAGAAATTGAGGGAAAAAAATAGAATAGGAAAGACTAGAGATCTCTTCAAGAAAATTGGAAATACCAAAGGGATATTTCTTGAAATAATAGACACAATAAAGGACAGAAATGGTAGGGACCTAACAGAAGTAGAAGATATTAAAAATACATGGCAAGAATACACAGAAAAACTATACAAAAAAGGTCTTAATGACCCAGACAACAACAATGAAGTGGTCATTCACCGAGAGCTGGACATCCTGGAGTATGAAGTCAAGGGTGCCTTAGGAAGCATTATTCCAAGCAGAGCCTAGTGGAGATGACAGAATTCCAGCTGAGCTACATAAGATCCTAAAAGATGATGCTGCTAAAGCACTGAACTCAATATGTCAACAAATATGGAAAACTCAGCAATGGCCACAGGACTGGAAAAGATCAGTTTCCATTCCAATTCCAAAGAAAGGCAATGCCAAAGAATATTACAACTACTGTACAATTGTGCTCTTTCCACAGGCTAGTAAAGTTATGCTCAAAATCCTTCAAGCTGGGCTTCAACAATATGTGAACCAAGATTTTCCAGAGGCACAAGCTGGGTTTAGAGGGGCAGAGGAGTCAGTGATCAAATTGCCAATTTCACTGGATCATAGAGAAAGCAAAATGTTCCATAAAAAGCATCTACTTCTGCTTCACTGACTACACTAAAGATTTTTACTCTGTGGATCATAACAAACTGTGGAAAATTCTTAAAGAAATGAGAACATGAGATCATCTTACCTGCCTCCTGAGAATCCTGTATGCAGGTCAAGAAGCAACAATTAGAACCTGACTGGTTCAAAATTGGGAAAGGAGTACAACAAGGCTATATATTGTCACCCTGCTTATCTAACTTAAATTCTGAGTACATCATGAAAAATTCTTAGCTGGATGAATCACAAGCTGGAATCAAAATTGTGAGGAGAAATGTCCAACAACATCAAATATGCAGATGATACCACTCTAATGGCAGGATGTGAAGAGGAACTAAAGAGCCTCCTGATGAGAATGAGAGAGGACCTTGAAAAGCTGGCTTAAAACTCACCATTCAAAACCCGAGATCATGGCATCCAATCTCATCATTTCATGGCAAATAGAAAGGGGAAAAGTGGAAGCAGTGACAGGTTTTATTTTCTTGAGCTCCAAACTCATTGTGCATGGTGACTGCAGCCATGAGATTAAAAGATGGTCACTCCTTGAATGGAAAGCTATAACAAACCTAGACAGCATATTAAAAATCAGAGACATTGCTTGGCCAACAAAAAGTCCATATAGTCAGTCTGTGGATTTTCCATTAGGCATGTACAGATGTGAGAGCTGGACCATACAGAAGGCTGAACACCAAAGAATTGATGCTTTCAAACTGTGGTACTGGTGAAGATTCTTAAGATTCCCTTGGACTGCAAGGAGAATGAACTAGTCAATTCTAAAGGAAATCAACCTTGAATATTCATTGAAAGGACTATTGCTGAAACTGAAACTTCAATACGTTGGACACCTGATGGGAAGAGTAAACTCACTGGAGAAGACCCTGATGCTGGGAAACATGGAAGGCAAAAAGAGAAGGGGGTGGCAGAGGATGAGATAGTTAGATAGCATCACTGACCCAATGGACATGAATTTGAGAAAACTCAGGGAGATAGTCGAGAACAGAAGAGCATGGTATGCAGCCGTCTGTGGGATCACAAAGAGCTGGATAGGACTTAGCTACTGAACAACAGCAATGCTTACCCTTTTCATAAAGTTGAAACAGGAAAGTGATTCAACATTTGGCTTTATGTACATTTCTAACAAATCATTGTTATATAGAGTATAATGAACCACAATTCCTAAAATATCAGGCAGGATATTTTAATGTTAAGACTGAAAAACATAGTTTATTGATAATGTGAGGATATGCATTTGAAAGAATTCTGTAGAAAATTTTTAAATGGTGGTTTTGTTAGATAACAATTTTTTGAGGACATAATTTTATTTATTCCAAAGAGTTGTGCAAGTTTTTCCAGGTTTATTGTACTAGACCAACTTCAGTTTTACATTGACATTAATGAGTTCTAATTTAGTGGGCATTTACTTGGAGCCTGTTATCCCAGGTTGCTGAAATAAGGAGTAAACTCAACAGATAAAGTCTTGCTTTTCACAGAACATACATCCTGATGTAAATAAATACATGAAAAGAGTTTATAAGTGCTATAATAAGATTTTGAGAAGCATGAAAAGAATTTACTTGATTCTGAGATAGGTCATGCTACCTTAAGATGAATCTTGAGTAATTGGTTCACTCGGAAGTGTTTTTCAGGACTTGTCTGGTGGCCCAGTGGTTAAAACTTTGCTTTCCAATGCAGGGGATGGGAGTTCAATACCTGGTTAGGAAGCTAAGATCCCGCCATGACTCATGGCTAAAACGCCAGAAAGTAAAACAGAAGCAATATCATACAAATTCAAGAAAGACTTAAAAATACCCTCTCACATACCTACACACACAAATTTAATTTTTTTTTTTTTTTAAAACGGTCTTTGTCAAGTGTAAGCATTTTGCTACTTTACATACTAAGGGTTGGCCTACAAGCCTTTCTCCTCCTCTACAGTGGAGTTGGTACAGTGGAGTGGGTTTTACAAGTACTTCTGCTACGAACACTACATAAAACATTTAAAATAAAACCTACCCTACTTAATATGTACTGTTCTTCCTTCTTAAGAGTATTTGAGATCTATGTGTAATTGCTGAAAATTACCATAGGGAAATTCTGAGTATCCCTCACATGGTGTAGAGTAACTTCACTTTCTCTTCAGAAGATTTCCTTCATAACTCTTGACTCTGAACACTGACCCAAAAGCTTTGGCAGCATTGCGTCACTTGGTATAAAAAGAGGGAACCTGACTTAAAGTGGAAAAAGGAACAGATGGCATTGTGTTCTACACACACGCAAACTTTTTTTCCAGAGAAGCTGCTGCTTTTAATCCAGTTCAGTATGTTCTAAGAGAGCTACTATTTCTGAAAGCATTGAACATGCAGGGCCAACGTTTCTAAGTATGGACCCACAGTGGCAGGAAGGAAATGATGTATATGTTAAAAGTCCTGCAAAAGTGAGGAGGCTGCAGTAGGTTGCTGCACAGATGCATTCCAGCTCCCACTCGCTTTGCCTCTGTCTTCCTCAGAGGCCATATGGGAGAGGTAGCAGAATCTGTGACAGCTTGAAACTGACATCATTGCTTTTTATTCTAAGGCTTTGCTTTTCCCTTTTTACTTTTTCTGCTTACATCTGATACATTTGAACCTTCTTTCCAACAACATCCTCACTGTCCCATTCAAGGGTTGCAGCTCTGTCCTGCTCTTGAACTAACCTAGTGTCAGACCTCCTTCCAACTGCCTCAGATGGCTTCCAGTTCTAATATAATTCAAGGCATTCTTATCCTAAGTAATCATAGTACAACCACATTTTTGTTGTTGTTCTTTCTGCTTATTGAACTTGACTCTTAACAATTAGATATATTTTGGAGGCTTACCGTTTAAGTTACACGTGGTTAGCATTTTAGCGAAAGAAACACCTGGAAATAGTCCTTTTAGGGGGTGAGAGAGATTAGCTGTCACTATTTGTTTCCTTGGTGCCAAGGAGCTGTGAGCTAAGAAGGTTAAATATAAAAATCAAAGGTTATGGGAAACTCTTGCTTTTGTAAATGCTAATAGTTTTATTTCCTACCTTTCCATAGATGTTTTTTTCTTCCCCTAGCTTTCATAGTTGTTATAAGTAAGAAGAGTTTTTATGAAATTAGAATATAAAAGATGAGACTTAATCAATGGTGAAGTCAGGGTTCAAGATATGCAATGAAACTGGAAACCAAAATGAAACAGTGGATGTACAGACAAAAAGATAGCTGGAATCAATCCAAATGGCAGGGGTGAGACCAGAAGTACAGTTTGAAGGTTGTATAAGAAGCCAGAAACCAAAATATACGCATAAGTAAAAGGCCAAAATCAGGCCATGGATATAAACTAGATTTAAAAAATCAATAAGCAGACCCAAGATACTGATGGCTAGAGAATCTTGAGCACTTGTTGACCAAAAGATGAACAGATTGTAATAATTTAAGAAGCCAAGGTCAGCAAGTAAGTACAAAGAACACAGAGCAGGTGAGGGCTGAGGTTAAGGAAAGCAGCAAAACACAGCAGAAGGTCAAGAAAGTAGTAGACACCCGCTGTTAGAAAACATGGCAATGGAAATGTGGCAAACAACTGTCTCACCTAGGAAACCTTTTATGGGTTTCCTACTTGCAGCAAGAAATTGACAGATGCGGTCAAGAGCAGAGCAAACATACAAACTGTAGGCAGCCAATGCTTTGTGTTAGGAAACTAGGACGTCTATTCAGTTGTAATAGAAAGTACTTGAAATGAGGATTACTTGGCAATTCTGTTGGGAAGAGGTGCAAAAATAAATAAGATTAGATAAGCAGTGAGAAGGAGCTAATAGTACTGATTTAGGAGTTTTACCTGGATTGCTTGCAACAATTTTGAGAAATTAGGTAGTCATCTTTTTTTTTTTTAAACTTCAGTCTAATTGCTTTACAATGCTGCATTAGTTTCTGCAACAAGTTGAATCGACTATATGTATACATATATTGAACTCACTGGAAAAGACCCTGATGCTGGGAAAGATTGAAGGCAAAAGGAGAAGAGGGTGGCAGAGGATGAGATGTTTAGGTAGCATCCCTGACTCAATGCACATGAATTTGAGCAAACTCTGGGGGACAGTGAAGAACAGGAAAGCCTGGAGTATTCCAGTCCATGGCGTCACAAAGAGTCAGAAATTACTTAGCACCTGAACAACAACAACATACCTACATATATCCCCTCCCTCTTAGACCTCTTTCCCACACCCCTCATCCCACCAGTGTAGGTCATCACAGAGCACTGAGCTGAGCTACCTGTGCTATACAGCACATGCACAGTAATCCTTGAGAGGTGAAATAGCTATTTCTTTATAAAATTAAATGAATGGCCTATGACCAACTAACTGATTGATCAAGTATTCACATCCAAGTTGACTATGTAGGAATAAAACCCAAATTTTCAGTGTTATCCTATTTTGCAAATGGTGGCCTGACACATGAAAAGTGAAATTCCAGTGTTTTCATACTTACAGAATCAAAACAAGAGTTTGGCAAGGCTGTAAATGTGGGAGCCTCAATGGTGGAAAAAAATTACATGGGTAGTGTTAAAAGTCCAAAGATGCTGAATTATACAGATAAGAAGCATATTTTCTTTGGCTGCAATTTATGTACCAGGTTTGCTCTGAAGAATTTTATCTCTCCAAATTAATAAACTAAATAATAGTAATGCATATCTAACAATCAATACATGAAATTAATAAACTAATGAATAATAGTACTGAATATACAACAATCACTGTATGTGTAGTAAATGGTGAAAGTGAAAATCGTTCAGTCATGTCTGAATCTTTGTGACCCTGTGGAATTCTTCAAGCCAGAATACTGGAGTGGGTAGCCTTTCCCTTCTGCAGTTTCTTCCCTACCATGGGATCAAACCCAGGTCTCCCATATTGCAGGTGGATTATTTACCAGCTGAGCCACAAGGGAAGCCGTATATACTGACATCTTTACAGGAGTAATCTTGTGTATGTGTGTGTGTGTGTGTGTGCTCAGTTAATAATTTGTGTCCCATTCTTTGTGACCCCGTGGACTGTAACCTGCCAGGTTCCTCTGTCAATGGGATTTTCCCAACAAAAATACTGGTTGCTATTTCCTCCTCCAGGGGATCTTCCGTACCCAGAGATCAAACACACATCTCCTGTATCTCTGGCATTGGCAGGTGAATTCTTTACTACTGAACCACCTGTGAAGCCACATAATCTTTTCTTTTCTGTTTGTGTGTGTGTGTGTGTGTGTGTGTGTGTGTGTGTGTGTGTGTGTGTATGCTGCTGCTGCTGCTAAGTCGCATCAGTCGTGTCGACTATATGACCTCATAGATGGCAGCCCACCAGGCTCCTCTGTCCATGGGATTATCCAGACAAGAATACTGGCGTGGGTTGCCATTTCCTTCTCCATATATATATATATGCACAGCTTTCATAAGAACCTTATAAGATAATTATTATCATTATCCTCATTTTATAGATAAGGAAACAGAGATACAAAGAGTTTATGACACAAACCCAAGGCCACATACTAATTGAAGGGTTGGAATAAGATTTACCCATGAGTGTTATTCCTTCACATTTATAGTCTTCAGACATTGTAATTTTATGATTATAAGACAATATGTTTAACTTATATGCATTATAGGTAGCAATATTCATACTATAGGTGAGTTGCCATAATGTTATCCTGCCTAAAATTAAATATTCTTTGTTAAACAACATGTCAAAAGATGTTTGAGTACTAAAACATCCATGGCAGCAAAATATCAATGACATTAAAACTGAATGGCCAATTTTCATGTATGTTTGATCTGGTTATTACCTTCAATAAAACATAATAGTTTGGATGTGTATAGTTGTTTTTCATAGAGTGTGCAAAACAGATATTTTTTATATGACAGGTATAGTGGTGTTTTGAGACTAGCACAGTTTTTGCAGTATTTTCCTTTTTAAACAAGATGAATGTTTAATTCGACTATCTTGTTTTTACTGTAGAAATGTCCAGAATAACAACATATACTTCTTTATCTTCATTAACTGAGTGGGGGATATTAATTTTTCTAAATGTAATCCTCCATAATATCTTTGCAGATAAATGGCTCGTGTTTGATTGAGTATATTTTTCTCTGGAATACAGTGTGGAGCCTCTCTACTTTCCTTTTCTCTTCCGACTCTCTAACCCGCCCTGTAGCACTCCAGGGCAGGATTCAGAAAGCCTGGCGAGCCGTCAGTCTCAGACAGAAGGACCCTCCAAAGTTATCTTCCAAGGATGGGAGCCTCTGGAAGATCATCCCTGAGGAGGGGGTGAGTGGACCGCCCGCCCCACAGCCTCCCTCACCAGGGAGAGAGGCACTCAGACACCATGGGGGGTTCTGTCAAAGCAGTTCCGTTTTATTGAGCTGGAGGGCAAGCTTATAAAGGCAGACAGCGCAGGAAGGCAAACGGGCTTGGGGGGGTTTCAAATAGGGCTTTCCGGGAGCCTGGCCAATCACTGTAAAGGTCACCTGTCCAGGTGGTGGCGCACCAATGTATACTGGTCACGTCCCAGCATTGCTAAGAGGAAGTTAGCCATGGCCAATCACATTTTTTTGTAAATAGCCTCAGTCCCGCCCTCTTGATTCCCGCCAAGCGCCATCTTGTCATGAGCACATGTGAGGTGCCCTGCAATACAGCATTGTGAAGTTGCAGGTAAATAATATCTGTATTTAGATACACACTTTTCTGAAAAATGTTGAAGCACCCTAAGACAACTTCTAATACACGTAGAAATATTCTGATTTTCACCTGTCATGTACTTAAGAAAAACAAACTCCAAAAATAATTGAGGGCATTTGAAACAATATTTTGCAAGGGTTAAGATTTTACAATATTACTTTTAGTTAAAAATGTCCATTGTTCCAAATCCTGAAACAATTTTAACAAGATTTTGAGGCTTTAACAGTTCCTCAAGTTTGTCAGTGAAGCATAAGACAGTCCTAGATGAAAATCCAAATATATAATTGTGTTTTAACTGACAAATCTAAAAGTGTTTATGGATAACTGAGAAAGCAGTTGTACAATTTGAAACTTAATATAAAAATTATCACTAATATATGTCTTTTACTATGTTTATTTAAAATCACTAACGAGACCATCTATAGAAGCTATTTATGGTGGCTTCTTAGTAATATGCACAGGCAAATTATTTGATCATTATCTGCATCCAGCTGCTACAACACTTTTGCATAATGCATCAGATTAAAGGAAGCCATTATTCTGTAGCTTAACATACTTCATATTTCATAAATTAGCAAAATTTTATAGTATTAAATTTGCCATTTTTTTTAATTTAGAAGAAAAGGGGAACCACTCAAGACTCTATATTAATATTTTCCCAATATTGACTTGCATATAATGTTTTATAGAAAGTGGCAAATATAAACCTGAGATTTGATAGTTGTGATTCTTTATATAGAATAAATGGAGCTAGTTCATTTTAGAAATACTTTGATGAAAATGAATATTTCTTAAACAACAGCGCAGACTAGTGGCCATACCTTTATAGCATATATTTGTCTTTTTCTAGGGCACGTTATCTGAGGTAGTCATCTGTACATTTATGAAATACTATCAAACAAATTACATACATTTAAATAGTAGTTATTATAGTACAACATAGTTTATGGAGCTTAATAGTACATTAGCCAAATTTATTTTATTCATTCTATTTTGCATTCACTCCAAATTGCCTAGAAATTGTTCTGAAAATGATAGGTGAAAAAATATACACATAAATTATATCACAGGTAATGAATTTAAAGATATCTAGTATTAAGATTTCTATGATATATATTTTTGTTTTAAGCTTACCCAATAACTAGTTCTCTATAAACAAGGATATAGAGTGACAGATTAATAATACTGTAGTCATTTTTCTAGATGCCCACTCAGTTGTTGGAAGGACTGATGTTGAAGCCAAAAATCCAATACTTTGCCACCTGATGCGAAGAACTGACTCATTTGAAAAGACCCTGATACTGGGAAAGATTGAACGGGGGAGGAGAAGGGGATGACAGAGGATGAGATGGTTGGATGGCATCACTGACTCAATGGACATGAGTTTGAGTGAACTCCAGGAGTTGGTGATAGACAGGGAGGCCTGGCATGTTGCAGTCCATGGGGTCGCAAAGAGTTGGACATGACTGAGTGACTGAACTGAACTGAACTCAGTTGTTGCCAGACTCAATTTATATGAAGTTCTTCCAATATTTAAAACCGATTTCTCTCCTCTCCATTTTAAGCATTTTTCTAATTATTAAAAAGTTTTCACAAATTATAATTTTATTTAAAAAAGTTCTTAACAACTGTTTATATGAAAATAAAAGGATGATAATTAAGCTAAATAAAAGTTATAGGTGTTTTCTAAATTATCTCCTTGTAATCTGAATAGGAGAAAGGGATGGACAAATTACTTCAAAGACTTTATTTTGATCTGTAAATCTTGAATGCATTTTCTTTCCCAAAATAGGCCCTCAGACCTTCCTGTATCCATCTTCTGGAATGATAGGTAGAGAAGCTATTGTGACATGTAGAAGATTTTGAAAACGTAATTATTAGTTGACTGTTAATGAAATGACTTACAGACTAGCAGCACAAGGCAGGGTGAATGTTGAATAGTCCCTCACAATCAGTTGCGTAGATGATAAGCTTGTGATTTAAACTTGTGTCCATTTCCATGAAGGCACAAAATCTGCCCTATAACTTCTGAAAGGTAGGCACTGGTCCCAGCACTATTACCTGCCAACTCTGCATACTTGAGAAAATTTACCAGTCTCTCTGAGCTTCAGTTCCCGAATTATACATTGAGTTTAATATTAATAATCTAATAGATAGGTGGCCAAATGAGATATCCTTTGTGAACACTGAGAAAGACAAATGAGAACCAATTATTTTATTAGACCGATGACTAGGTTTTCAGTCTATGTTTGTGGCTATTTTGTTCATGTCTTTGCTTATACAAAAATAATTTTAACATCAAGTTTGAATCTCTTTTTATGGGGAAAGGTTGAATAAACCAAGTTTGACTCCATTTTTACATCTGAAAATTTCTTCTGGATGTGGTGCCTTAGATCAAAGACTTTATTGTTATATTTTTTAATATAAAGGAAAAATTTAGTAGCGTTAACTATATCTTTTAAAATGTGATTATAATCTATAGTGTCTTCAGTATGATTTCATCACAAAGAATTATTCAAAGGAAAAACTCTTAGACACTATTGTTTTATTCCTGTTAAAATACAAACACACTTAAGTAGGCTTCCCAGGTGGCTCAGTGGTAAAGAATCCCCCTGCCAGTGCAGGAGACATGGGTTCAACCGCTAGGTCAGGAAGATCCCCTGGGGTAGGAAATGGCAACCACTTCAATATTCTTGCCTGAGAAATCCCATGGACAAAGGAGACTGTAGGGCCACAGTCCATAGGGTTGCAAAAGAGTCAGACAGGACGTGTGTGTGTGTGTGTGTGTGTGTGTGTGTGTGTGTGTGTCTATGTTAGTCCCTTAGTCCTGTCCGACTCTTTGAGACCCCCATGGGTTATTGCCTATCAGGTGCTTCTGTCTCTGGAGCTCTTCAGGCAAGAACACTGGAGTGGGTGGCCATTCCTTTCTCCAAGGGATCTTCCCAATCTAGGGATCAAACTCGGGCCTCACACATTGTAGGCAGATGCTTTACAGGCTGAGCCACCGGGGAAGCCCACTTAGTGACTAAACAGCAACAGTTCTGATGCATTACAGATGTTTTCAACAGTAGATGGCAGGATGCAAAAGAGGAGAAAGTGTTCCCTAGTACTTGCTATGACTGCCTCAAACTTACCTCCTCTTTTTCATGCTAAGAACTCTAGGAAGGAAAGATGTAGGCTTAAATATTTGTTGCAAATTCAAAGTTTGTGTTGATGTGTAACAAAGCATAAAAAATAAGGAGTAATCAAAATGAGAGAGTTAATTTAAGTCACAGTTGTCACAGTTTATGATCAACATATCTGTTTTGGAGTTTTAATTGTTTATGCCCACTCATTCATTTAGATATTTATCCTATTATAGGCAAATCAGTCTTTGGAATTTTACAGATATGGGTGACCAGATCCAATTTGTTTAAAAAGATCTTGAATGTCATTCCAGAAACATCACATTTTGTCTTGTCTCTTTTAGTCATGTTGCTCTTCAGGTGAGAACTACCTTTTCTTTTTTGCATCCTAAACCACTTTTAGTTGCAGATCTAAGCTATGAAACATCTCAAAGAAATGCACACATTCACCTCACATAAAATGTTATAAACTTTTTAGAAGGCACGTAAGAACCCCAAAGTTCACCCATGCATCCCAGAGAAGTTCATTGAGAGGATTTACAATTCCAGTCCCACTTGGTGATTTCCAGCTAAATATTTTCTGCAGGACTTTCCATGGATAAATGAGCACTTTGAAAGATAATTTTGTGATTGGAATATCACAATTGCTATCTTGCCCAAAAGTAATTGTGATCTCAAGTAATGCAAAGGATGTGCTATCTTTCAAACCCAAATGGTTTAAATCACTTTGTGGCTAGTATACATTAGTTTTATGTATACATGTCATAAACAGAAATAATCTGATGTCCAATCCTTGCCAAAAGGCAGAAGCAAAATTCATATTTTCTTTAATCCCTATCCAGAAAATATTTAATTTTGAACAGTCTAGTGTTTTTTAGAGCTCTGTGATATCTTAGAAGTGATAAGTCTCTCTTGCCCTCTTTTGTGTAAATGAGAAACTAAATGAAATCCATAAAAGCTCAATAAATGCCCTTGTTTATAGTGTGCCAAAAGTGAGATTAAAATTCAAGCATTCTCATTTTAAACTGTGCTCTTCCATTCTAGACTCTTAAATTTTTCAGCTGTTCACATTATGGGGAATTGACAATTTTTTTTTTTCAGAAATATATTCTTCTTAGGTAAAGCAATGAGTTCTTGAAAATAAAATATTCTCAAGTTTTTAAAAAGTTCTGGGTGGTAATTGTTATTTTAGTTCATGTGTGCTCAGTCATGTCTGACTTTTCTGTGACTCCATGAACTGTAGCCCGGCAGGCTGTCCATGGGATTTCCGGAAGGTTTGCTATTTCCTTCTCCAGGAAATCTTCCGACCCAGGGATCAAACTTGAATCTTCTGCATTGCAGGGAGATTCTTTACCATTAGCGTGAAAATGAGGCAGAGTAGGGAGAGGAACAGTATACTTCAAGGTTAAAGACAATTTATAAAAGACAAAATTAACAAATGAATTGTTGAAGTCCTTATTTGTGCTGAGACAACCCTCAATCTTACTGTTTTGGAATTCTCCCTCATCTGGGTTGTCCTCTGCTGGTTCTCAGTATTTTACCTTCTGCAAATGGCACCATCTCTGTCAGCTTCTTCATAGATACAAATATGTTCTCTGTCCTACTAATTGCCATCTTGTTCCCCTTCCTAAGGGTAACTGTGTCTTAATAAGAATGCCAGCAGAAGGCAGCAGGTAAAAGTTGTGAGAGCAGAAATCTACACCTGAAAGAGCAGCTTTCTGAGTTCTCAGGAAACCATCTAGATAAATAGCTTTTCTATTCAACAGCTCTGTTGGGCTGCACTTAACTAAGTTGGCCATCTATGGTGTTTTAATAGGTTATATCTAATAGCTTAATCTACTTTCAGGATTGATCTTTGAGTCTTAGGTCCCCCCATGCCTCTTTATGCTGAGTCTTCAAAATGTACAATAGTAGAGCCAAAAATGGAATAAACTTTAAATTACACATAGAGAATGACCCTTGTGGCAACTGAGCAGGTGAAAAGAGGGTTAAATTCACTCTTATCTTTTACATGCCTACAGGGCTGTATTTGCTGGTGTTTAAGTCTCTAGGAAAATGCAGTCAGAAGTTTAAGTATTTTGCTACCTCTGCTACTGCATTCCCATGGGGGCAGTGCCCTATTTCTTACCATTATTCATTGTCGTTCTGCTTCTAAATAGCAATACTTCTGAGGCTGATTGTGCAGTACTGCGGATGCTGCTTTACTTGAGCTAGAATGACATTCCAGAAATGCTGTCACTGAGGATGTACTTCTAAGAAGAATGGGATTTTGCTGTGAGCGAATGAGATCATACATTATATTTAGCATTCACAGGGAAGGCAACTGCTAATGGGTGACAGCCTGGATCTGAACTTTATGGTTTATTTAAGTTGCCTTTCCAGCAGCTTTTCTTTTTCCTAGCTAATAAAAATTCTTAATATACTTAATCATGCATTTGATCATGCAAAAAGAGTTATAATATTAACTTTACAAGATTAAACCAGCTACTAGCATTTTCATATTTGTGACACCCAGATTGCTGAGATTTTGTAAGTTGGGTTTATTGCTCATGGTATATTTTTTAGTGAGTCTTGTAGGGGCTTAAACAAAGCAATTGAGGATGGTTTTTTACTCCTTCCCCAACTCCTCAATTTTAGGCAGTATTGAATAACAAGCTTCAAATATAGTATGCTTGTTTTCATAGGCTTATTTTATTTTAGATCTCAAAAATAGTGACTTACCTCCTGAGAAAATTATTTATTGTAGTTAAGATCTAGATATCTAGTTATTTTAAGTTTGACTTTCCCAGAATTCAATTCCATTGCATTTCATATTTCTACTTATCCTGTTTCTAGCACATTTAAAATTAAAACTGGAAACTCTTCAGTGATACAGTCTCAGTCTTTCACATTATTTCAAACTATCTCAAGATACAACTATACATTTCTCAAAGCAGAATTTTGTGTGTGTGGGCATGAAAAAATAAAATATCATTTACAATTGTTGCTTTTAAAAGTTATTTTCTTTCACTAGTGGCATATGTGTTTTGTGAGTTGTTTAAATATATTTTTCTTCTCGAGAAAGCATGTCTTTTTATAGAGCTACTGTATATTTTTACATTCTTAATTTTTCAAAAACATTGAAATACATTTACTTTAAGAACATGAAAACATTTTAAATGTATCACTCTCTTCAAAACAACAAATAGAAAAAAAAATCTCACCCACATTACAGTAAATTTGGTTAGTGAGAAGGTGGGGTTTTACAGTAATAGCTTTTAAGCAGCTTATCTAATTTAAAAATAGGGCATATTGCACTCTGTGTGAAACTGAGCGGGAAGGATACATTTCAATTTGTTTAAATGGCTTTAATAGTGAGGTTTATCAGTGCTCAATTTAATTTTCCATTTAATACCTTTTTTTGCTAAATTCTTTCTCCCTTTTTTTTATTCTTTATCACTTTGATTGTTTTAGAATCTCATTTTTTTAAAAGAATTTTTCCTTGCTAGGGAAGGAAATGTTTAAGATATCCACTGGTTTGGAAAAAAGTTAACTAAGTAAGCCCCATAAACAAGCCAGCACAAACCAATTTGGTTGCTAAGGAGTTTGCTGCCGGTCCTCCCAGCAGTCCTGGGCAGTCAGCTAAATTGAAAGGATCACTAGTGCTTATTTGAGAAAAATAAGGGTGCATGAGCAGTGAACGCATCCCACATTCAGAATAGTGGCAATTAGGTTGTAGTGATGTGGTTGCTTGTATAATTGGAATTTTCAGTATGTGGTTTGGGTAGAAGTCTGCTCTAAGGACTCCCTATTAGATATATCTAAAGTGTTTGAGCATTGGCCAAAGGTGCTGGATGTCTATTTATTCAAAGCTACATCCTGCTTGCATAAAGAATGTGTGAGGGTTCTTAATTCAATGACATCAGACTTGAGACAAAATGGAAACACTTTTGAGTTCTCTGATCAGGAACATTACGTCAGTGCATTCATTTTCATTGATCTTTTACACCAAAAATGCTTGTTCATCTCACTGCTTCCTCTGGTTCAAGCTTATTTTTTTCTGAGTGGAGTTTTACCAAACTCTGAGGTTGCTGCTGTCATTCACTTTTTCTATTCCAGTTATATCCTTAATCTGAAAGAAAGACATTTGTTACTGAAAACAATGTGTATATCTTTGTGATTCTGCTGGAGTACACATTACTTGTAGATAATTTAGGGGAGTGGCATTAAAGCGTCTGAGTTGTTTCATTAGAAATTAAAACAATTCAAATTGCCACGCTCAAACTGTAAATCATATATTGCTTACATTCTTTGTTCTCTAAAGCAGCAAAACAGTTTGCTAATTTGATGATGATACCAAAGGAATTTTATTCAACTCGACCAATCCACCCAAATTGGAAGAGTAGAGCAGGAAAAGATCTTAGAATTCATCTACTAACCTCTACTCTCTAGGTAAGAAGTCATAGAAACTTAGTGACTTTTCTTAGGACACAGAAATATTTTTAGTTTATGTGTTTTTAGTTTTAGTTTCAGAGAAGGCAATGGCAACCCACTCCAGTGCTCTTGCCGGGAAAATCCCATGGATGGAGGAGCCTGGTAGGCTGCAGTCCATAGGGTCACTAAGAGTCCCACACGACTGAGCGACTTCACTTTCACTTTTCACTTTGATGCATTGGAGAAGGAAATGGCAACCCATTCCAGTGTTCTTGCCTGGAGAATCCCAGGGATGGGGGAGCCTGGTGGGCTGCCGTCTATGGGGTCTCACAGAGTCAGACATGACCGAAGCGACTTAGCAGCAGCAGCAGTTTTACTTTATGTGTTTTCTATGTGAGGAAAAGTTCTTTCATGTAGAAACCGAAATAAAATATTTTTGAATTCACATCATAATCTGACTTACTTAAGTAACTCTTCACAATCTTTAATGCAGCTTCCATTTCATTTCTGAATAAACATATTCAGATACTAGAGACTAGCAAACTTTAAATTCTGGCTGACATAACTCATAAGACCCCTTTTTCTCATAGCTTTTTTTTAGCATATTATGCTCATAACTGCCTGTGGGGACATAGACAGTTTCCATGCCTTGGACATTCCAGGAGAGAAAAATCATGGTCTTTGCATTATTTTATATACGTGAATGAGAACTTTAAGCTGTCAAAGTACAGATAGAATGGTGACTTTTTATACATTTTCAGCTTTTTGACAATTCAGTCATATTTTTGATGGTTAGAAATTCTATCCTTAGGAAATTCTGCTGCGGGAGGTGCTAAGAGTTCTGTGCCCATCAAATCTATGTATGTGCCTTTTTTATATGGTCAATTAGAAATGAAGGTGGTATTTAGGTCAACTTTTTTCATCATCATATGTCTGTTTCCCAGTTCTATAGACTGATCTTAAATAGCAACAGAATAAAATGTTTGGAATCAAGACCAGAGATTAAAGTTTGTCTGTATAAGGGCTAGTAAAAAGAGCCATAAATATTCAATTAATCAAGATGAGAAATGAAGATCTAAACTAAAGTTGAAGCCATAGAGGTGGAGAGGAAGAAATGGATGCAATAAATATTTTATACCCATAACCTAGAAACTGAATGATGACAGTTTTCTGAGGTAATAAAAGTGAAATCTCAGTTGATTCCAGAGAGTCTAATTTGTGCAAGTGGGCCAATATCTTTCAACATGTAGTGGTTAAGTATGTAGGCAATTCAGACCCAATACTGATTAGTTATATGAATTGAGGTGGGTAACTTGACCTTTTCGTGCATCAGTTTCTTCATCTTCAATGTGGTGATAATATTAATATCTTCTTTATGAGATTGTAGAATGAGAAAGATATTACAAGTGTCAAGTGAAGAATAAATGTGGAAAAAGGTTATATATTATTATCGTTCACAGAAATAAAGATTGCAAAAACAGATTAATAGAAGCACGGTGATCGAACACTTTCATAAGTTGAATGGGAAACCTCTTTGGGACATTCAGACATAAATGTCCAATAGTAAATTTTGATTTATAGGTTTGGGAGCTATTCATGTGGAATTTACTAGTAATATTTTTGAAACTACCGCTTTGTATGAAGCCATCATGAAATACAGTATGTAATGATAAGGGCAAAATGTAAAAGATGAAGTGCTGAGGAAAAAATAGAGGGAGGTGCACATCAACAATTAGAAAGGAATAAGCAGAGTGATCAGAAGAAAACTAAAGGGACACCATGTCATGGGATTTAGGAGAGAAATGACAGTAGTCAGCAGAACCAAATGTTAAATAAAAAGTAAAATACCAGAGGTCTGTAGTGGAATTGTCAATATGGAGGTCATTGGCAGCTTCAGTTGTAGCCATGTTCATGCCTCGATCTCTGAGAAAGTGCATAACTCATGAAGAGATGTCAAAATAGTAAAGGCAAACTACTTTTCTAAGAGGGAATGACTGAGAAGCAAAAAATAGAGAAAAATGATACAAATATAGGATGCAAAGTTTAGAAGGGTTTAGTTTGTTTGCCTTATTTTCCTTTTTCTTTTACATTGCTTAATTTGAGCTGTCTTTCAAGTTCCCGTGCATGGAATCGTTTTCTAGATACTACAGTGGCAGTGAGACAACACACAATATCTTCATATATGTAAGATAGCTGACCCACTTTCCAACAGGTGATTTTTGCCCTCTCAGATATTAGAATATTCCCGTGGGAAGCTTGTCTTAATTAAACCATTCACTAAGTGTAAAGTAAGTGTATTTATCTCCTGTTTCAAAAGAATATTTATATAGTGGGTGGAAACCTGATCAAATTTCTGAGACAGATATAAGTGGTCTTCTGCTACTGTTTGATATCTAAATGGTCAACTCACATTGTATGGTGAAGTGTCATCTGATGTGACTCTTGACAAGCATTCTGGGGGCTCAGATGATAAAGAATCGCTTGTAATGAGGGAGACCTGGGTTTTATCCCTGAGTCAGGACGATACCCTATGAAGGGAATGGGTACCCACTCCAATATTCTTGCCTGGAAAATTCCATGGACACAGAAGCCTAGTGCACTACAGTCCCTGGGGTCGCAAAGAGTCCACGCAACTGAGTGACTAACACTTGCACTTTCATACAAATCAGTCTTAGAATGTGTAGCCAGACCTATCTTTCCAGATACGTCAGTGAATTAAGCATCATGGGTAACCCTTTGGTCATCATCTAGCTGGCAAGAGGCTACCAATTGTTTGTCCAAGATTCTGAGATGTCACGGCAAAAGGGATGAACACAGAGCTTAGAAAGCAGAGATGCTGCTTATGTACAGTGTCCACTCTAACCTGCTCTGGTTCTTCTCAAAAGCATCAATAAATTAATATGAGGTTTTGAAATATCTAATTCTGAATTTGTTTGAAAGATATGTCATGTTAGTGGCAGTTGGTGTGCTGTCAGCTGCCTGTTATGAATATCTAACAGTGGACCTTATTTTAGACCTACAGGCTAGCAGGAATCTGCAATGATCATTTATGAAACATATTCCATCACATCATTTAGATAGGTACAAATATACTCCTCTCTTTTAAACACAGACAGATGAAGATACAGGCTTTCTGGCTCTCAGATAGTGCTCTATGTAATTAATCATCAGAACCGTCCTGCCTTGCTATTTTTTATACACTGCTCTTTTTTTCAGCCCATTTTTAATTTTTTTCTTTACAAAATAAACTATTATTAATATAAAAAGCCAGTAATCAGGAGTTTCATTGATATGGGAATCAAGTTGTCAGAGCTGGGCAATATAAAATTTGGAATGAAGGAAATGGACAGTCAGGTGGATCTAGAGTTTTCAGTTAGCAGGGACAGAGGTGATAAAGGTTTTGGTTTGAGGGCATATGAAGAGGTTAACTTGGAATTAACCTGGATAGGGCAGTAAGGAGAGTGAGAAGGCTGAGACAGACTAGGAGAAGAGTCAAAGGCAGGGACAGATATTTATGATTTAAGGGAAGGTTAGAAATTAAATAGCAGGAGATTATTGTAGGAAAAAGTCAAATTTCAATGTGATATAAAGTTAGTTTTAACTTTATGAATTGAGGCCAATTGGTTACATGGTTATATTTCATGACCTTTTAATGAAAGCATTGTACTATATGTATATTTTCATTCTATGTATCTTTTATCAGATAAGATATGTTAACCATCTGTATCCTTTGTTACAAGGGGCTAAAGAACTTTCAAAATGAGTGCACATACTTCTTTAAAACATTTCACTTACTTTATTGTATATTTTTATAACCCTCAGAAATTCCCTCTTTTATATAATTTATTTCATTATAGATAGGAAGGATACTTAATAAATTTTCCCTTTTCCCAGTGTTGTATGTCTTCTTAATTCTTGGTATTTGTTACCTATTCATAGTCAGTTTTAGTGTTCTAAGAATTCAAATCAGTGACTATGAGATAAAATAATTTGTAACACTGATGTTTGTTAATTTTTAAAAGAATAATTAGTGTTTATGAGTATCATTTATGACCTTCTACATTTTTAATAGCATATCGTATGTAAGTAAGGACCTTAAACTTAAATAGCATTCGCACACCCATACCCACACCCCCCCTCACACACGTACTTGTTCTTGTTTGTGTGTGCATGTTGTGGATAAGAGTCTATTATTCACTTTCTCTGTGAGAACTAAAAGCAAAATAAGAAGTGCCAGAAAACGGTAATAGTGTAACACAGAAGAAATAAAGCAAAAAGAAATAACAGGAAACCTAGCTTCAAAGAACAGAAGAAAAACCCAAGTTTCTTCATTTTGTTTATTTAAAATAAATTTGGCCATGTCGTGCAGCATGGGTGACCTCAATTCCCTGACCAGAGATTGAACTTGAGCCCCTTAAATGTAGAAGCACAGAGCCTTAACCACAGGACCACCAAGGGAGCCCCCACAAGTTCTTCTAAGAACAACTTGAGCAAAACTGAGCAATGGATTCAATGTGCTTGAGACTCATTTTTTCCTAAATTTTAAAAGGGGAGAATGTTATTGGCAATAATCTCAAAGTTAAATGCATACTATAAATTTTTTTAAAGTGATTTTTTTTTTAAGACTCACTGGAACTTCCCTGGCAGTCCAGCAGTTAAGATTCCGTACTTCCTCTACACCAGTTCAACCTCTGATCAGGGAAATAAGATCATACATGCTGTGAAGGGTGGCTAAAAAAAGAAAAAGATGTAACAGCTTGTAAATCAGCTCCTAGAAACAAAAGGTAGCAGGATTCCCATGAATAAGTTTTGAACCTCACCATCTTTAAATATTGCTTTAGTATCTGAAACATGCACAGTTTACAGAACAGCATTGGCTTAGGGAAATGTGAAATTCATAGCACTAAAAGCTCAAAATTACACTATTTTTACAGATGCTGTATTTGTTAATATAAAAATGCTTAAGATGTTCAAGAGCAGAGAGGTAAATGTCAAATTTAAAAGCTGTTTTAAATCTTTTGTAAAGTTAAATTCCATAATTTAAATTCTAAAGTAACAAAAATGTTTGATAATGTTGAATGCCTATGTTAATATCTAGAAATAAAGTTTTTTTTTTTCTTTTTAAACTCCCAAATGTAATTCTATATCTAGATAATGGTTTTATAACATTTGACTTGTTTACATGAAAACATTGGTTCTAAGACTACCTTGAGTGTATCTGGGAAGGGATGTGACCAGGAAATTCTTTAGGAACTGCTGCTGACTTAAAAAAAAAACAAAAGAAGAAGAAGAAGAAGTCAGTTCCACATTTCATCAGTGTGTAAAATATATTTCTTATTCTTTCCTTTTGGAATTCCCTTCCCCCTTTAACTAGAATATGTGACTTGTAGACGCAGGTAGCATGTAATTGTAGTTAGAATAAAAGGCTCTGAGTCAGACTTCCTGCATTTAAATTCCAACTCTACCATTTATTGATTAGGAGGCTTTTGGAAAGTAACTCAAAAATCTCTTTGCTTCAGATTTCTCACCTGAAGGGAAGAGAAATCAACGAATTCTACCTCATTAGTTTGCATTAATCATGAAAAAAAACACAACAATATACAAAGACATCTGGCATATAGTAATTACTTAATACATGTTACTTTGCTTAGGTTCTGCAGAACTTGAGTTCTTTGTAAGTTCAGCAGAAGGTTCTAGAAATGACTTGTTAACATTATTCACTAAAGTCATGTAGAAGAAATTAGTTTCAGTGTAGTATTCTGTTAGTACTGAGAGAGAACTGTTTGCCAAATTAGACAGAAAAGCAGTCCCTTCCTTTCAAAACCAGAAGTTGTTTCTTGGTCAGTCAAAAAGATTTTGACATTGATAATTTTAGATGTAGTGTATAGTACCAAGACTTTCCCATCAATTAAGTAATATACATCTCTCTACCTATCTTTATACAAATGTACTATATTTATATAAATGTATTTTTCCCTGCTAAATCCAGTCTACTCAATTATGAATTTCTGAATATATGCAATATTAATAAAACTTTATTGCTGTTCCAGTGAGCTAAAGATGTAATTTTAAAAAGGTACATATGTAAAAATGCATGGTAGAGTATGTGTTAATACTAAAACAAGTCTATGAATGCAAAAAGGATTATGGCTGCATACATTAGGTGAGTTCAGAGTTTGGTTTAGAAAGAATGAATAATATTTGGACAGGCAGCAAAGGAACATTTTAGGAAGAAAAAAACATAAAAAGCCTGGTTGTCTGAGGGAAGGGATATTTGGGTCAGACATAAGGGAGCATGATGAGTCCTAAATGCTTAGTTCTTTGTATTTAGTAAATGGTAGAAATTTTGCCATTTGTGATTTCTTTTTGGAACTTAGGAGCACATGACCAGTCAGTCATTAAACAGTTGATGGCACCACCTGATCTTGGTCACCCAGTTCAATTTTCTGCTGTTAGATATGTGATTTTAAGTTAAATATTTAATTGTCTATTATTTTTCTTTGAGTTGTGCACTTCTGGTGACTTCATCAGCTAACTTGTATATCCCGTAAGCTGATTCATTTAAGTTTTTGATGTACATGGCTTTTTATAGTTATGGCCTCATTATTTTGTGTTTAGTATTGTGCTGTAAATTTGAAAGTCATTGATTATCCTAGAATACAGAAGTCACTTGGGTATGCAACAAGAATTCCATAGATAATAAACATACTTTGATAAACAACACTTTTGTAATCTATAAGAAAACATATGTGAGTAATTAGTAGTATATCATTAAAAATTGTGAATAGTTAATTTTCTTATGTAACACAGAACAAAAACAGATGTAAACATCTTATATATAAAGTATGTTTTAAGTAACTTCTCATTTAAGAAAAGAAAATGTTTGTGGCTAATTAATGAGTAATTTCTTATAGCATGAACTTTTATGTCAGAAAAAATTAAGGATTATATTTGCTCTTTAAATATTTTATTTAAATTGAATTTTTTAATTTTTTAAAAAATGGATTATAATACTTTCTATCAAGGAAATAATATAAACACTCTTTTGATGGTATTTTCAAAGTACTGGTCAATTCCATTAATCTATAAAGTGTCAATTATTATTGTGCTCCTTTTTTATCCCATCAATTGATTAGATTTGACATCCTATAACTGCCAAAAAATGTAAATTAAAAATGTGTTTCCTATTTTTTTCCTTTCAGGGAAATCTTGACGAGTTGGACACTTTTCTTCCTCTTGCATTAATTGTTTTGTGGGAGGAGGCTGCACATTGGTAAGTCTCACTCATTCTAATGGCTCTTTCTAAAATTTAGCGTAAGAAAGTTGTGACTTGATGGTATATAGAATAGGTAGGATCAAAAACATGTCAATATCATTGCTTGACTAATTAAAGATTGACTTTTTTCAAACAAAAAAATTTAATCACTTTTTGGGTTTTGTTTTTTATTTAATTTATGTATTTCATTTTGGCTGCACTGAGTCTTTGTTGCTGCATGCAGGATTTCTCTAGTTAAGGCAAGCAGGGGCTACTGCCTAGTTGTGATGTGCAAACTTCTCAGTGAAGTAGCTTCTTTTGTGGAGCATGGGCTCTGGACTTGTGAGCTTTAGTAATTGTGTCATGAGGGCTTAGTAGTTGTTGGCTCGTGGGCTCTAGAGTGCAAGTTTAGTAGTTGTGGGGCATGGGCTTAGTTGCCCTCCGCATGTGGGATCTTCCTGGATCAGGGAGTGAACCTTTGTTCCCTGCATTGGAGGTGCATTCTTTAACCACTGGACCATCTGTAGTTGTTCAGTAGCTAAGTCATGTCTGACTGTTACCGCATGGACTGCAGCATTCCAGGCTTCCCTGTCCTTTACCATCTCCAGGAGTTTGCTCAAACTCAAGTCCATTGAGTTGGTGATGCCATCCAATCATCTCATCCTTTGTCACCCTGATCTCCTCTTGCCCTCAGTCTTTCCCAGCATCAGGGTCTTTTCCAGTGAGTCAGCTCTTCACAGCAGATGTCTGAAGTATTGGAGCTACAGGTTCAGCATCAGTCCTTCCAATGAATATTTAGGGTTCATTTCCTTTAGGATTAACCTTCAAAGAAGTCCTCAAACAAAATGTATAACAATAGGATTTCATTTTGGTTTTTAATTAATCTAGTAATAGGAATATCTATAGATGTAAAATCAAAATTATGTGTGTATGGAAACTAGAAAAATTTTTAAGTAGAAAATTGTGGTGGTACTGCTTATAGGTAATTTTTCAGATATTTTATTCTTTGACATAGAGTTCCACAATGGTAATTAAGTGAGCATGCATGATGAGGTCTGAGGCTGCAGTCAAATAAAAGCTAATAAATGTCATCAGTTTTCTCAACACATGATAGTCATTTTGCATATTGAAATTCAATTTTAAAGTTAAACGATTCTTATGTACTTTTATGCCATAAAACCAGACACATATTTTTTTGCCTCAAATCATCTTTTCTTCTGTTTTCTATAAATATTATTAACATATTTTGGTATCATGTTTCTAAACAACCTTTCCCCCAATCATCCAATTAATTCTCACTCACATCCATACTCACAAAGACACCCATACATTTATTTTTTTAATATTTTATTTATAATATCTGTTATATTAGCCATTAGTTAATTTGAACTTTCCCAATTCTTTTAATCTACAGTTTTTGAGGCACATTTCACTGCTCATGTACTTTAGAGCTATCTCCAAATGTTTCTGATGAAACATTTCATCGGTTAAAGTTGTTAAATATGTACTCAAATATATGTACATTTTCATGAGTTACATAAATTTGCAATTATCTTTATATACTATTTTATAGACAAGTAGTAAAAATATAGAACTCACGCTTTAGGAAATTTTAAAGATAAAATGAATATGTATGTACATATGTGTGTGTGTGTCTGACTCTTTGTGACTCCATGGACTGTGTAGCCTGTAAGTCTCCTCTGGCCATGGAATTCTCCGGTCAAGAATGCTGGAGTGGGTAGCCATTCCCTTCTCCAGGGCATCTTCCTGATCCAGAGTTGGAACCCAGGTCTCCTGTATTGCAGGCAGATTCCTTACTGTCTGAGCCACCAGGGAAGTGCATGGACTGAAGTCTGCCAGACTCCTCTCTCCATGGAATTCTCCAGGCCGGAATACTGGAGTGGGTAGCCGTTCTCTTCTCCAGGAAATCTTTTCAATCCAGGGATCTAACCAGGTCTCCCACATTGCAGTTGTATTCTTTACCATATGAGCCACCAGGGAAGCCCACCAGTCTAGTAAACTCTATCAAATTTTTTAAAAATGAAAAAAATGAAGCTTGTCTGACACAACCCAGTGAATCCTTAGTGATTCTGGCTTTCTTTACAGGCTAGGCACCTGATAGAATAATTCATTTAGACTCAAGAATTCTGGGAGATCAAGTTCTACCTGACCACGTCAGAGCACACATAATCTAGCTCGTCTTGTGTGTGTGTGTGTGTGTGTGTGTGTGTGTGTGTGTGTGTTTTAAACCCACTCTTACCGATACTACTTCTATTCCTGGACCCCAGAATTTTCTATGATTTTGCTCTCCAGATAGAGAATGAGCAGAGTAATCAGTTTTTCTGTTTCATCTTGGATGAATTTTTCCTGTTCTGAGTTGCCAGCCACTTCATATAAGTGTCTGAGTTGTCCCTTGCTGGAATTAAAAAAATGGGAGGGGGGACAGGTAGTTTCCTCCCAGAACACAGGTGAAAATTTAAGGAAATTTGTACTTAGATTTGCTGGTGAAAAATCACAAACCATGAAATTCAAGGGTTAAGATGAGATGACATGTGTTGTAACAAGTTGGTTAGTTTGTCTGTTTACTGAATAAACAGTGTGTGGTGTTCAAGACACAAGGGACCACTGCTCAAATTTTCAAGATTTTCTAAACTGAAATTTCTCTAATTAGGTAAATTTCTCCCGGGGATTCCCTCAGTTTCCTTATTGACCCCTAAGTCATTAAAATGTTTAACCCTTTTCTATGTTTCCCTTTTTGCCACATATTTCCTCTCAAGACTTTGTTACCCCAATAACGTCTTACATTTCTTCTTTTTTTCATTCTATAACTTTTATGGTTTTGTGGATGAACTCATCTACTCTTGTAGCTTCAAGGATAATGTACATATGATGATCACATATAGTGATACTCAAATCAGTATGTCTTCTTAGAATCTAATTTCTGAGAATCAAATCAACATATCAACTTGATAGCATATACATTTCTCAACTTCTAATATATTAAAAATAAACTCAAAATATCTTCCTGTAAATGTCCTTTTGTCTTTCTCATTCCTGTAAAGAGAAGTTACCATCTACCCAGTTTTCCCGAAAGAAACCTGGGAAGTATCTTGGATTCTTTTATAAAACACACAGAATCGTGTCACTTCTTTCTCTGGACAGATGAGAAATGCTACCAGAAGTAAGAAAAATGTAATTTGTATTTTTAAACAAGTTTGAAATGTGTTGGTGAAAACTAAATCTATTGAGAGAAATAAATGATCACTGCAGTCCAAAACAAGGATAAAGATATAATTCATCCCCAAGTAAGAGCTAATGCTGAAAAATTTTATCATTAGTCTATTGTATTTTTATTATTAACTCTAATCTTTTGAATTTTATTTCATTAATTCATTAGCATGTCTAACCTACAAATATATATGCATTTATCTTTATAGAACCATTGCATCTTTTCCCAATAACTGTGTTGAGTTATTGTTCATTTTTTTAATTTTGTGAGATATCAGCGGAAATAAAGATTCTGTTCTAAATAGTCATATAATGCATGCTTCTCATATGTAGTGATCAAACATATATATTCATTTTTAATCTGGTTAAATTGATTACAATATTTGACATACATTTGACTGGGCAATAATCATATTCCAGTTCTTTTCTACACAAAACTAGCATGACTAAAATTATTGTTTGAAAGATGCAGGTGTACATTTCTGCATGTTACTGAGCCATATTTGTGAAGGAGGGAATCAATGTTGTCTGAACAAGGTGGAGAAAGTCACATCCCACTCATTTATTCTTACCCCAAAATATAATGCTTATGCTTTCACCTCTACTGTCTTGTACATCATAATGAAAGTTTTCATCCGTTTACTCGGTATTTCCCTTTTATTACTGGAGGAGACCATTTTGTTTGCCCTTAGATTATATGATATAATAAACTTGATAATTCATATCGTATTCTCACTTCTATCATAGACCTCTCCATACCTCCACTTCACTGTGTGAAATTTTCAGGAATCTGATTCAATATTCCTATCAATTGCCAGAGTGAACTGAATTAATAGGAGGAATTACCCCCTTTCATTTATTCTACCAAGACTGAGTCTCCAGAGGAATGCTTCATTGTTGCAGACAGTACATCCCCTGGTTTGCTGGCTGTCCTTAATGGGATGTTAAAATCGATTGGAGCAATTTCTCTGTCACCTGAGAAGCCCTGTAGGTTTTGTGGCATGTTCCAATTTCATATCCTTCTCATGTCTTTTTAAAAATTGTACATCATTAACCAAGTGTCTTCCTCACTTATGAGACCACAATTTCCTTTTTCTGAGGAAACAGTTCTTGTAAATGTGTAATATACCTGGAATTCAGGCCAATACACCACAGTGTTTGTGTCAAAGCCGTGGCGGATAATATTGCAAATGACATAAGGCTAAGACTGCGTGTTTGCAGTAACAGTGCTCCTGTATTGAGGAAACTCTGCCCCCTTGTGAAGGCCACTTTATCTTTGTGAATACCTAGAAAATTTAAGCACAGACCTATGGCATAAAATACACAAAAACAACTTTATTTTTGTCTATGAGTATCTACTATAGTCACTATCAGCGTGATTATTTCCCTGCCCCTTGAGAAACTCAAGCAGGCATCTTGACATTTCTGCAACTTTAAGGTGATAAAAATGTCTGTGATCAATTCAGAACCTTAAAGCATAGTGTCAACTCATATCATTTGTCTGGCTTAATGTTGAGACCTCTCCTTCTTGTCAGATTTAGCCATCTGCAGGCCAGTAATTTAGGAAGAATGGAGCTATACGTTTTTTCCTCTTTCTCTGTTCAAACCTTGTGTGATTCATCCTCCTCCAACTTGCCAATATCCTTAGTTTTGGGGCATGGTGAGAGAGAAGAGGTGCAGGAATCAGTATAGGGTAGGTATAAATACGAGATAGGTAGGTATTTAAAGCTGTTTTTTTTTTTAATTGATACATCTGTACTTCCTTCAAAGATCCCACCAGTCTCTACAGATGGTGTATCAGTATCTTCTTTGCAAGTAGCAAGCCTTTCTGAGATTCATTGATTGAACCTTTTTCAGTGCTTAGGCATCAAGTCTTATCTCTAGCTTTTCCTCCTTGAGCTCTATTCACCATGCTCCCTTCCTTTCAGATAGAATCCTTATTTCATTCTATTTCTCAAGTGGGAAGGTTAAATGCCCCTCAATTTGTAGCAGTTATTCAATGCACTGAATGGTCTCCTTAGAGTCACACTCTCTTATTTTAAGATTGGTAGATTATACCAAAATTCCTGAAAAGCAGTGGGAAAAGCTTATAGCACAGCTCTCTCCAAGGAAATACTTTTTTCAAATTGTATTCAATTCTTTATTTTTGTTGTGAGTGAGGGATTTAGAATTTACCTAAATTTTAAGTTATCTAAAATTCATCTGAATTTTCATCTATTTGGATTGTGCTCAGCCAAATGTCCATTCTAATTCCTTCTTAGATACACAGAGACAGCCTGAAAGAAATATGCATTTTCCCAAGGTCAGTGTTGACTAGAAAAAATCTATTAAGAAAGTCAGTCAAACCTGTCTGTCAAATAATTTGTGTTATGGTTATATTCAGATATATGTGTTGTCACATCATTCTCAGGTGAAATTGCTTAATAATCATAAAGTGTCAAAATTTCTATAAGGAGTTGGGAAAAGTTACAAATGATTATATTAGAGATAAAACACTTAGAACTAGCATATTGGTACATCTAATTGCAGTGCTGAATATACTACAGCATTTATCATTTCTTTCAAGTGTGGCCTTATGAGTTAATTACGCAATTACTATGAAAAGATTTTGAATTTGTAGTCCATAAAAGGTTTATATTCTAAGGCATGTTATTTTCTCAAGATACTAGACATTCACATTGATCAGTAAGATGTAACAAATAACAAATAGAATTTCATTTCAGAAGGAAAACTACCTTCCAGGTTCAGAAGCAGTTAGACTATAGAAACCTCTATTTATAAAATCTTGTGTGAAATTTCTCTGGAATGAATCTTAAAAGCATTATTTAGATATACATATTAATACTTTAAATATGATTTAAACAAGATTTAATTACCTATTTCTAAAATATTTGTTGTCTTTCATAAAATATATCTCATGACAATGACAATGCAAATAGTACTAAAACAAAACATTTGGAAATACATTTTAAAATGACTGGACCTATGAGTCTTATCCATATAAAGACAAGGATGTACAACATGACTGAGAATAAGTAATACACTTTTTTAGTGTTGACATGAAACAGTCGATCAGATATTTCCCAGAAAGGATACATTTATTTGGCATCAGCAGAAAATTGCAGTTTTGTGGTCTGCAACCATGGGGAGCCAAGTTCAAGTTTCCCAGGGCAAGAGAAGAAGAAGCTTTTACA
Organism: Antilocapra americana; assembly: GCA_007570785.1. NCBI lineage: Eukaryota > Metazoa > Chordata > Mammalia > Artiodactyla > Antilocapridae > Antilocapra > Antilocapra americana. Next base: position 318,103 of record ML661343.1, read on the forward strand.
GAGAAGAAAAAGGAAGTTGGAAGGGCTGTAAAAATGAAGAGTATGTGGCTTTTCATGGGCCAAGTCTTTGCCAGGAAAGAAGAGGAGTCTTTCTTCTTTGTGTTGGTCTCTGCTATTGTTTCAGTGATTGAGAGCTCCCGCTTTTGGTCTCCCAGTTCAGTTCAGTTCAGTTCAGTTCAGTTGTTCAGTCCTGTCCAACCCATGAATCGCAGCATGCCAGGCCTGCCTGTCCATCACCAACTCCCAGAGTCTACCCAAACCCATGTCCATTGAGACAGTGATGCCATCCAGCCATCTCATCCTCTGCCATTCCCTTCTCCTCCTGTCCCCAACCCTTCCCAGCATCAGGGTCTTATCCAATGAGTCAACTCTTCACATCAGGTGGCCAAAGTACTGGAGTTTCAGCTTCAACATCAGTCTTTGCAATGAACACCCAGAACTGATCTCCTTTAGGATGGACTGGTTGGATCTCCTTGCAGTCCAAGGGACTCTCAAGAGTCTTCTCCAACACTACAGTTCAAAAGCATTAATTCTTTGGCACTCAGCCTCCTTTATAGTCCAGCTCTCACATCCATACATAACTACTGGAAAAACCATAGCCTTGACTAGATGTACCTTTGTTGGCAAAGTAATGTTTCTGCTTTTATATATGATACCTAGGTTGGTCATAACTTTCCTTCCAAGGAGTAAGCGTCTTTTAAATTCATGGCTGCAATCACCATCTGCAGTGATTTTGGAGCCCCCAAAAATAAAATCTGACATTGTTTCCACTGTTTCTCCATCCATTTGCCATGAAGTGATGGGAGTGTATGCTATGATCTTAGTTTTCTGAATGTTAAGTTTTAAGCCAACTTTTTCTCTCTCCTCTTTCACTTTCATCAAGAGGCTCTTTAGTTCTTCTTCACTTTCTGCCATAAGGGTTGGTGTCATCTGCATATCTGAGGTTATTGATATTTCTCCCGGCAATTCTGATTCCAGCTTGTGCTTCCTCCAGCCCAACATTTATCATGATGTACTTTGCATATAAGTTAAATAAGCAGGGTGACAATATGCGGCCTTGACGTACTCCTTTTCCTATTTGGAACCAGTCTGTTGTCCCATGTCCATTTCTAACTGTTGCTTCCTGACCTGCATACATGTTTCTCAAGAGGCAGGTCAGGTGGTCTGGTATTCCCATCTCTTTCAGAATTTTCCAGTTTATTGTGATCCACACAGTCAAAGGCTTTGGTGTAGTCAATAAAGTAGAAATTAAGTTCTTATTAATACATTATTTAAAACGAAAATACCTAGAGCATACAAATTAAAGCTCTTATTATGAACAAATGTGTATTTGAAACAATTACCAACTATTGTTTTGAAGCATTAAACATTAAAATAGTATTTTGCTGAAGAATGGACATTGGCACATTCATCATGAATCCAAATAATTTCTTACCTTTCTTAAATGGACATTTTTTTCTTTTCTCTTTTAGGACTTAAATGCAGCTTAAGCATTTTTACTTAGACTCTAACATGTGATGTAATATAGTAATTGATTGGTAGTGGCCAAATGAAAGTAATTTTAGTAGTTAACTACTAAGGCTATAGCTTTTAGATAATTCTTTAGCAACTCTATACTTTATGAAAAAAAATTTGTCCAGTTTGAGGTGTGACAATAAAATACATTAGGAATTTGCATGGAGATAATACAAGAAAGATCAATAAACATGAAGTTTGGTGAACTATCTGAAGGTAAAAACATAAAAGTTAGATTTATTTAGAGAAAAGAAGTAAAGCTTTTCTTTCTTCAAGTATATGGTAGGAATCATGTGCAGAATTGCTTTCATTGCCTCCAAACATAAACAAGAGTCTTTGCTTTTAAATGTAAATATCTGAGATGGTTAGACAGCATCAATGACTCAATGGACATGAATTTGAGGAAACTCCTAGAAATAGTTCTGTAGTCCATGGGATTACAAAGAATGGACACGATGTAGTGACTGAACAACCACAACAGCCCCACTACACAGACATGTGTGTTTATTGCATGGCTAGGGAATCCCAGTTTCCTTTCCCTATGAAAGCCCTAATGTCCCCTTTACTAGATAAGTTTGTGGAAAGACTGGAATGTAGCCTAGGCATGGGTTTTGTTTTATATGGAAATCCAGAGATGAGATTTTTGAGAATCATTTTTAATGGAACTAGAATATAGAGTATTGAAATTTGTAGGTATTCAACATTCTTAAAGTAATGAAGAACTTTTGAAACATCATAGTCTGATGTCTGAAGAAAAAAAAAGGAAACTGTGTATTATCTGTTATACATGTGAAATGATCGGTCCTAATTAGATTAGTCATGACAGTGATATATATATACATATGATTTTCAAAAATATTATTGGTTTTATTTGTTTTTTGATTAATGTCAGAAAACATTAATGTAGGGGTTTCCTACCTACATCAACGGGTGAAAAATACCTTTTTATTTTATTTCACATCTTCCCTGGTGGCTCAGATGGTAAAGAATCTGCCTGTAATGGAGTAGACTCTAGTTCAATCCCTGGCTCTGGAATATCCCCTGGAGAAGAGACTGGCTACCACTCTGGTATTCTAACCTGGAGAATTCCATGAACAGAGGACCCTGGTGGGCTATAGTCCATGGAATCACAAAGAGTAACTTAAATTTTGGACAAACTTCCAGTATAAGATAATTTTCTGATATTAAAAAAAATTTTCCTCCAAGGACAGCTTTATATAAAGCTGTTATCAGATTTCTGTTTCTTTTGAGGCATAAGAAATACTGAAGCATAAAACTTGTTAAAGAAACAGCCTAATTACAACCATATAATTCAATAGGCTTTCTGCTCTATAATAGTGAATTATTAAGAACAGGAAAGCAATTAATGGAAGAAATCATTTCTAAAATGGGCATTCAGCATTTGGCTCTAGTTTATGGCATTTTATTCATTCTAGTGGCTAAAATAAAACATAGTAAAGGTAAATCTTCTGCTGCCCAATCTATGTAAACTGCAATAAATTAGTTTAATGATTTTGCCTATAGTTTAAAACGAAAGACCCAGTGGTAAACTTGTAAGGGGTGGTTTTAATTTGTGCAGTACAAGGGCCCGCGGCATCATTTCCCTTCCTTTTACTTCCTGTTGTAGGTACCAATATTCTTGTCAGGCAACATCCAGATATAAAAGGGGAAGTGATTCTCTGTTGCTTTCACTTAGCAAGCATTTATTCATTGTCTACTGCCCATTCTAATAAATTAGATAGCTATCTATGAACTGTAAGAGCAATGTATCAAAACCAAGTCAGAGACAGGAGACGAAAATTGCCTTTAAAATAGGGGTTTATCAGCAAACGCAGATGCAAGGAGGTGTACATTTCTAGGTTGGTTTAATTCTGTGATACACATATCATGGAAGATCCTGAAAAATTCCTTCCTGAAGCTCTGCTTTTTTTAGTCAGTGGTCTTTCATTCTTGTTTATTCCCTCATGGTCACAGGATGACTTATCTGCAAATATCTAATTTTCTGATACCAGACACTATCTTTTGAAACCTCCCTGAAGAATCACTTGAGTGCCACTGACCACATTTGGAAAGCACATTTAGAAAGATTAAGCATCTTACATTTTCATATTCTGTCATGGGAGATGGATTTATCAGAATACAAGTGTGTGTGGAGGGCCAATGGCAGTAAGTGAGAAAACAGCAATATCTGATACAAGAGGCAGTACAGATTGCTGTGGTTTCCAGAGTTTAAAACTGTATTGATGTCTATGCGTGTAATAAGACTTCATAGAGGGGATAATGCTTGCAAGAAAGAGGATGAATGACAGTTTTCAGATAAAACAAGGGATTCATAAGTGATTGAGTTATTAAAAAATAAGATTCTCCATTCATATGTATAATAAGTAACTAGTATCTATTTCTCAGAATATTCTTCTGGCATAATAAATGTGCCACCCATATATATTTTTATTTGTTAAATAATAACATACAATATGGATATGCTTCTTATGGGTATTGCATTGTGTTGGGCCAAAATTGTTGGTTCATTTTAAGCAGGAAAAAAAAAACAAAGCAAAAAACATGCCCCAATAAAATAGAAGCATACTTTTTACTATTTGATTAAAAACAGGTCCTCTTCAAAGTAGGAAGCATTTATTCTCTAAAATAATGAATCTCTAACTTTTCCAAATGATAAAATTAGGATGATTATAACTTCAATCTCTATTTTCAAGATCTGAGGCTGAATTCACATAATAAAGTTAAAATTACTGTATCAAGTATCATTAACACTTTATATGCATTAATCTTCTTAAACATTAACTCATAATGATAATAAGAAGAAGGTACCAGTGTTTTTCCCATTCTACAAATTCAAAATTTGAAGTAGAAAACAGGATCAGTCAGAAATTTGAATTCAGGTTTTCAGTTCCTCAGCCTTTTAGTTTCCTGTCTCACCTCATTTAGTCTAGATGGTTGAAACTTAGACCTGAAAGAAAGCTTCAAATTTTGTGAAGAAAATAGAAGATAACATCTCTGTATTGTTGAGATATGTAGGATTTTAAAACAAGATTTTGAAAAATAAACTACAATTCATGTAGGGAAAGATTCATATATTTTATAACAATAAAATTTGAAACATCTATTTCTAAAAAGTCTTCTTGCTCATAGAGGTAATAAAAAGTGAAACCCCAAATTTTATTCAAGACATAGAACAGACATCATGACCTATAAAAACTCTTGGAAATGATAAGGAAAAGGACAAGCCAACAGCAACAAAAAATAGACTGGCTATGAGCAGGAATTTCACAAATGAGTGGTTTATGCTTCTGCTGCTGCTGCTGCTAAGCCGCTTCAGTTTTGTCCAACTCTTAGCAACCCCAGGAACTGCAGCCTACCAGGCTCCTCCATCCATAGGATTTGCCAGGCAAGAGTACTGGAGTGGGGTGCCACTGCCTTCTCCTGAATGGTTTATACTTATATGAAAATATGCTTGCAATATCTGTATGTCTACCACATTGATAAACCTAAAAAATCTGGCAACATTACTTAGTGAAGATGTATAACAATGGAAATGTTTTATATATATTGCTTGGAGAAATATAGACTGAGACAATCAGTCTAAAAAACATTTTGCCATTTTCTAAAGGAACTAAAGATGTACTTAACCCATGATAAGAAATTTTCATTCCTAGGAACATGTCCTAAAGCAGTGCTTAAAATGTGCAACAGAGATTATTTCTGATAATGGTCCTAGCAGCATTATTTGCACTATAAACAGACAAATCCAGAAATGGTCTACAGGTTTGTTCACTTTAAAATTAAACTTTTTTTCATAGTTAATAAGTATCTTATAGAGAGTTTCTCTGAGACTGTATAAATATCCTGTTCTTTCTCAAACTTCCATCCACTGCTTGTAGCCTCCATTCATGATTTTAGAACTCCATAATTTCCTCTGGATTTATTACTTTGCATTCTGTTATATGCCTTCTGGGCTTCCCTAGTAGCTCAGTTGGTAAAGAATCCATCTGCAATGTGGGAGACTTGGGTTTTATCCCTGGGTTGGGAAGAGTCCCTGGAGTAGGGATAGGCTACCCACTTCAGTATTCCAGATAATTTGGTCAGGATGAAAACATAAAGCCTGTGTCCCCACTTGTTTAAGAACCTTAAAATTTTGGCTCAGAGGGTAAAGCGTCTGCCTGCAATGCAGGAGACCTGAGTTCAGTCCATGAGTTGGGAAGATCCCCTGGAGAAGGAAATAGTAACCCACTCTGGTACTCTTGCCTGGAAAATCCCATGGATGGAGAAGCTGGTAGGCTACAGCCCATGGGGTCGCAAAGAGTCAGAGGCAACTGAGCAACTTCACTTTAACTTTCATTCTGTTATAATGAAGAAACTTCCTCTCTCTCTCTCTATCATATATTTAGACACATTGATTTATTTTTCATTCAGATAGTTATAACCCATTATTCTGAATAGATTGTGTGTGCCCAGTCTCTTCAGTTCTGTCTGACTCTGTGACCTTGTGGACCATAGCCCACCAAGCTCCTCTGTCCATGGGATTTTCCTTGCAAGCATATTAGGGTGGGTTGCCATGCCCTCTTTCAGGAGTTCTTCCCAACCAGGGATTGAGCCCGGGTCTCCTGCATTATAGCATGGATTCTCTACCACTGAGGTACCTGGGAAACCCATTCTAAATAGATTACTATAAGTAAATATGTTTCAAAAGAAAATTTAATGTCGCTAACAGCAGAAAAGCATAATCTTAATACTTATTAAAATGTTCATCTACAAACCATACCAAATTACATCCATATTGATGGAAATCCTCTCAAATGATGTCACAGGAATCAGCTCATTTCAGATGCTCAGTCATGTCTGACTCTTTGCCACCCCAAGGACTGTAGCATGCCAGGCCTCCCTGTCCATCACCAACTTCTGGAGTTTACTCAAACTCATGTCCATTGAGTCAGTGATGCATTCAACCATCTCATCCTCTGTCATCCCCTTCTCCTCCAGGTTTCAATCTTTCCCAGCATGAGAGTCTTTTCAAATGAGTCAATTCTTCACATCAGGTGGCCAAAGTACTGGAGTTTCAGCTTCAACATCAGTCTTTCCAATGAATATTCAGGACTGATCTCCTTTAGGATGGACTTGTTGGATCTCCTTGCAGTCCAAAGGACTCTCAAGAGTCTTCTCCAACACCACAGTTCAAAAGCATCAATTCTTTGGCACCCAGCTTTTTTTATAGTCCAACTCGCACATCCACGTCTCACATTCTCAGGAATAAAATAATAAAAAATGGCGTGGCAAAGTAGTCTTTACTTCTGCAGAAGGGTGTGCTACAGACAAAGATCTGGGAGCAAGCACACAGAGTAGGAAGTCTCGATTTTTATCCCGGAGAAGCAGATTCTCTGCCCCTCATGGATTGAGGACCACAGAGTAACAATATTTCCCGGATGTTGCCTAAGTCTTTATTGGATGATTGATAATGATTTTCCCCACCCTTTTAGTTCTTTGTGCATGTCTAGGATAAAGCCCACAAATGTAGCCCACCGAAATGTTCTTATGAGGAAAGAGAAAAAGGAAGTGAAAAGAACAAAGGATGGGTAACTAGCCACCATTTTAGGAATCTTATTCGCAAGCCAGCTATATACTTTTCTGTTCAACTATTCTAAGAATGAATCACTTCTTTATTTCTTATAACTTCTCCTTTGATAGAAAAGACCATCACTTTCTTACAGTATCTTGCCAGATTATCTAAAGCCCTTATCAGCTACATATACTTTAATTCAGATTGATAGCAAGTATGTAGCAAAGTTCTGAGGGACAAGGACCGACACACGATGGAGGTGACTATAGCCTAGTGCCTTTTTCAGAAAAGGTAGACCCAACTGGTTGCCATGTAAAGGGTGCAGTACCAGTCTATAGGCAAGTTAGAGAAAGGTATATGAGGTATACATTTAGTATGAAATTTAGCAATTCAAAATTTTGCCTAGGAGTAACCCAGAAATAAAATGTTTCAAAAGAACCTCATAACATCTTACATTTTGAAAGCTGTTCGGTTCCTAAATCTCATCAGAGGAGACACATTTTATAGATCCTGTGATGATGGCAGCTGCTACCAGCTACTCTTGCACCTCCCCATCCCCTTCTCAGCCTCTTCTTCCTCCTTGTCTTCCGCTTCTTTTTCTTCTATTACTCCTGCTATTTAATAATTTTAGCAGATGCCCCATATAATTAACTCGAGTTTTCAGACATGGTATTTTTTATTTATTTATATGTGCTTTTTGTTATTTTGTTTGATGTTCAAAAGAAGTATCTGAGATTCATATTATTTTCCCCCCTGTACAGATGAGGGACATTGAAATTTTTTATAAAGTTTAACAACTATTGAAATCTGAATGCAGAGTTTACCTCCCAGTAACTTGTATGTTAATATAACTACATATCACTCTTGTCTCAGAAATCTGTCTTCTCCAAGTCAAGCTAATATGTTGTGCCTAGTTTTTCAAGGCATTTTAATCCACTGAATTTACTTCATCTCTACAGTTTTATCTTCTACACCTCCTTAGAAATTTTCCATGCAGCCCCTTTAATCTCTCAGAAGCACGATAAGATTAGTCCTTCCTCCAAACTTTTTATCACCATGTACTCTTCCTTATCTAGAATGTTCTTCATTTCCTCATCTGTTTATCCAGTTCATCCTTGCTTAAGTCAAGCATTTTACTGCTTCCTCTGTGGTGATTTTCCTATTCCAGAAAGTTCCATCTTCAAAAAATATATAGTACTTAACATTGATGTCTCCCCAGATGGCACAGTGGTAAAGAATCCGTCTGCTAAGCAGGAGACCCAGGGTTGATCCCTGGGTCAGGAAAATGCCCTGGTATAGGAAATGCCAACCCACACCAATATCCTTGCCTGGAAAATTCCATGGACAGAGGAGCCTGGTGGGCAACAGTCCATGGGGTTGAAAAGAGTTGGACATCACTGAGTGACTAAGCCCTTAACATTGATAGAAAATAAAAGAGAAATAAGAATCTTGAAATTATGGAGTATCTGTTATGTTCTAATGTGGGATGTGATTAAGATAGTTGTCTCCATAATCAGATATCTGAGGAAAAACAAATGAAACTTTTCCTCTACTATTTACTAACAGTGTGAACTTAAGCAGTAAGCTTTCCCCTACCTCAGTTTCTCATCTGTAAAATACACTCACATCTATGCAATAGTAGTGTGTACTTCATAACATTTTACCGGTGTTAAAAAAAAATGTAATATATGTTAAATAACTGGTAATGCCAAAATTCTGCCTCTCTACACAAGCACTAAATTGAGTCTTGCATGCAGAATTTTGGGTGAAGAAGGAAAGAATAGCTTTATTGCTAGCTAGACAGACAGAAGGCCACAGGAGGCCAATGACCTCAAAAGTGTGTGTCCTGACCTGAAGAGGGTAGTGAGGAATCTTTTCTAATGGTTCAAAGAGGAGGATGTGATCAGCTCATGGCTAATCTTCTGATTGGTTGGTGGTCAGGTAATTGATAGTCAGCATCATCAACCTTCTGTTCCAACCAGTCTGGGTCTGAGTGCTTGTGGGCAGCTCATAGTTAACATTTCATTTGGTGGGAGCCTTAGTGTCTGCAAAACAGCTCAAAGGTTGTATATATCCCTTGAGGGGGAACCAGGACTCTGCCCCAAGGCTGCACTATTGTTTCTTGACTTCTCCTCCCTAGTCTCCATATCCCCTCCCTTTCCTGATTAGCAGCTTTTTGAACTTGCCCTTTGGAACTCAGGGAAAGTCATGGAACCTGAATGAAGCTTATTTGCTACAAACAAACAAACAAAAACAAAAAAACCAGGGGACACAGAAAAGCTTTTGTGCCCAGGAGCCCCACAGGGTCCTGATCAGTTTTACTGGCATTGCTTTAACTGCTTTCTATGTACAGAAATTAAATCTCCTAGAGATGCTCATTTTAGAGTTGAGGATAGGATTGATTTCTACTTCTTTAGTATCTATATGAAAAATTGAATTGCCTTTATATTTCACCTATGTTCTATGCAGCGTCAGTGCTCATTGCCAGTTGATTACAATTTCCTTTTTAATAGTTCCCAAAGGGTTTCGTACACAAAGAAGCAAGATTAATTTGAGTGTAAAATATTTTCACATAGACACATTAACTCGGTGTTACTGTGGATGACTTTGTCCTACTGCCATGGTTTTGTTAATTACTTAAATATTTATCTGGCATAATAACAATAATAATAAAATGTAAGTCAGCTGCTGTCAGTGCACATATTTTTGTTGCTGATAAATTCAAGTAGAAGCATTGCTAGCTAAACCGATCAAAAAGCAGGTAACTCTGAAAGGTCAATTCTGAATTATTGTTACTCATAATCATTTCCCAAGTCATTAAGCCTATAAAATCCAAATGAAATTGAAAGCCATGAAAGTAAATTATAGAAAAGCTGCCTAAGAAGGTAGTGAGAGTGTCATACGTGTGAGCAAGACACATGTCGACAGAAATTACTGTGACTGGATTATTCAGAATAGACTGCTCTAGTGAACGTTATGTGGCTATTACCATTTACAGACCCCATATCTCAAAGGCATTCTAATTAATCAACCACAAACAATTTGATGAGGTGAAGTGTTAACAGAAGCAGTTTTTAAGAATACCCATAAACTGGGATAATAAGTCTCTAGAATTACAAAGGAAGAAATGCACTGTTAACTGTATAAATAACTACAATTAATCACCTTGGATGTCTTTTGTTACAATAGAGATTTATGAGAAAAATGGTTAGGAAATAAATCTGTATTATATAATTCTAATTGAGGATTAAAAATGTATTTTCATTCCAAATGAAAAAGTTTTTCTTTTGTCATTATCAACTTATTTCATGTCTCATTTCTCATTTGTACAGTCAGATTTCTTTTGCCATTTATTGCTTGTTGAGACTATTGTTATACCCTTTTTTCAATGAAATATGCTGAAACAGATCAGATGAAATATGAATATAATTTAATGTTATAATGCAATGTTTTATTTTCAGAGTGAATATTGTTTTCTTACCATGCCTTAAGATACAAAATTCTAAACACAATAACTCTTGAAGTCAGAATCCATATAGGATTATGTAGGACCACTGAATTTGCAATTAATGATTTGTATCATGAAGTGTGAAATGTAAATGTAGAATTACATCTTGGAAGACAATATGGAACTGGAAAGAATATAGAATTTTCAGCATAACCACCTGAATTAGAAGTGCAGTCTTGGCAAATTACTCAGACTCTTCTAGTCTTTAGGTTTTCATGTGTGACGTTGAAACAACATTCTTTTCGTAATGATGAAGGACTCAATTAATTAAGAAAATATGGAAACTATAGAATATATGCACCTAATTGCAGAGCTCCAAAATACATAATAAATAAATTGCAAAATTGAAGGAAAAATAAACCATTCAATATTAATAATTAAAAATATTTATACTATAATTTTGACAACTAATAAAATCACCAGTAAGAAAATCAGCAAGGATATGGAAGATGTGAATAACAATATAAACCTACTAGACTAATAAATAGGCTTCCCAGGTGGCACTAGTAGTAAAGAACCTGCCTGCCAATGCCGGAGATGCAAGATACAAGGGTTCGATCCCTGGGTCAGGAAGATCCCACAGAGTAGGAATTGGCAAGCCACTCCAGTATTTTGCTGAGAGAATTCCATGGACAGAGGAGCCTGGTGGGTCCATGGGGTCACAAAGACTCAGACAAAACTGAGCAACCGAGTGCACACACACGCACACACACACACAGAATAATAAGTTTCTATAGAAAAACTACATTTAATAATGGCAAAAGAGAGACAAGATGTTTCCTTTGTATAGGATGACTCACTTAAGTAGCAAAGGTATTGAATTTTGTCCTATTGAATTTGTCCTATGAGAAGGACTTTGAAAAATCAAATGGAAATAAATTAAATCTTAATAACAATTTATAGTTTTTAATTACTGATAGTTGCATTTGGCACTAGTGGTAAAGAAGCCACCTGGCAATGCAGGAGATACAAGAGGCCTGAGTTTGATCCCTGGAGTGGGAAGATTCCCTGTAAGAAAGCATGGCAACCCACTCCAGTATTCTTGCCTGGAGAATCCCATGGACAGAGGAACCAGGTGAGTTCCAGTCCATAAGTCACAAACAGTTGGACATGACTGAAGTGACTTAGCACAAAGAGTTGCATCCGATCACTGTAGAAAATTTTAAAGACACAGAATGGCTCAAAGAACAAAAATCAGGTGGCATATGTAATCTAATATTTAGAATCTAAAAATTATGTATTTTTTGATGCATGCTTTTTTACATATTTTAATCTTTTTCCTTTCTTTAAAAAATTCTGGATTTTGTCATATATACTCTTAGAATAGAATGAGTTCATTCTTAAAACATTGTAGACAATATCTCTATCATTAAATATACATCTATAGCAAATGTTTCATGATATGTTGTATCCCATCAATAACTCATTCATTGGTTAAGTATTATTTAATATGTAAGTTGTTTTGACATTTACACAGTAGATTGTCTTTTAAGTGACTGAAAAGATTCCATGAAAGTATTTAATTTTCAGATTTTTAATTAAAAAATTACAGAGCAAGACCTGTTGGTTTTTGTTTGGATATAGTATTTTACTTCAGTAAATTTTAATATCATTGAAAAACATAATGATGATAATAATAGCATAAGATTGCGGAGGATCAATATATTTTGGAGTATGTACACTTCTCTAGGAGATCATGGAAATTATTAATAATATTGAAGTAGAAATTGATACAGAGTCAGTGTAGGATTCTGAGATCTCTGTCTTGTTTTCAATAAACATGTCACTCCATTAATCTAAAGCTATACACTTTGTCCCAAATTCCTGAAATGTGTCCTGGGTGTGATAACTTACCAGCACTCAGATCCAAGGAAAGGCAGTAATTAACTTCTATTACAGATGCCTGAGGGAAAAAGAACTGATGGTCATTAATCTTTAGCCCATACACCTGGTTCATTGTAAAATGGCCAAGGGGCATGAAAAAAGGTGGGGACTTAATCTGGGATCAAAAGAAGCCATAATGAAGTTAAGTTAAACATTTTGACCTTTAAACTGATTGGTTAGAAATGATGTATTTTACGGACAGGAGCCAATGAAAAATATACAGATTAAACTGGTAAGGACATAAACTGCTGTAAGTCCTGCCTTTGGGAGCTTCATAACCCTTTTCAGTGGCTGTGATGAAAACTTTGTACTTTTCTTCTCTTTAATAAATCCTGTTTTCTTGCTACCATAAGTGTTTGTGTCTCAATGAAATTAATTCTTTTGCTCCATAAACATGAACTCAGATTGCCATTTCAATATTCCTAGTTATGCTCTTGAAAATTATATGAAGCATTTCCATGTAATAATTTAATATTTTTGTTCACTGAAATGGGTCTTTTTATTTTCTATGTTGTTTGTTACATCCAAGTTTAGCTTGTAAGCAGCTGTCCTAATACACAAAAAATAATACCTATCCAGAAAAATGTGGTCCTTTGTAATATTAGTATTTTCCTTTTATCTTTGTTTAACAGTTTCCCCAAATATGAACATTGTGGTGCTCTTATCATAGATCTAAAACCTTATAATGGAATTATCATTTGTAGAAAGTAGTTCTGGGCTTGGGAGATGAAATAGTGAGTAAAAGTTGACATTGTGCCTTTGTTAATGAAACTTACAGTCTGGTTGAAAAGAGAGACATCAATAATGTTGTGAAACCCAAGTCTGTGTGTCCACTGCAGAAAGAGGCCAAGCAAACCAAAACATTGGGATTTGGAGCAGAGAAAATTTTATTGCAGGGCCAAGCAAGGAGAGCAAGTATCATGTTCAAAAGACACAAACTCCCTGATGGTTTTTAGGGAAGAGTTTTTAAATGTGACGTTTTGGTTGAGGGCTTTAGGGTGCATGACATTCTTCTGATTGGTTGGTGGTAAGTTAACAGGGCAGTATTCCAGGAATCTCAATTATCAAACTTCTGCTTCAGACCAGTTTGTGTTCTCAAAATGTAGTTCTGTCCTCCACCTAGGTTGGAGCTTTAGTTCGAATAGCACAACTCAAAACATAAGTACCAAATTGTTATATGTATCCCTTGAGAAGGAACTAGTACTTTGATTTATCGCTGAACTGTTGTTTCTCGACTGCTTGAATGTACTCTTTGAAACTCAGGGAAGGTCTCACTAAAGGCGTTTTTTTACAAATTAGAAACAAGGGGCATGGAAGGGTTTTTGTGCAGATAAGGCCCACAACAAGATCCTGCTTCCCTTCAATTTTCCTTTTTATTCGATATCCTTCAATACTGAGGGAAACAGGTGTGGGACAAGAAAGGGAATAAAGCTTTGGATACAGAGTTAATCATAAACTTGGAAGAGAAACTTGATTTTAGGGGAACCCAGAATCAATAAAATGATTTAAAAATCATCTTATACATAAGTATGAATGTACAGATTATGCTCAGAGAAGCAGTGGGAAGCATGCTTTTTCAAATCTGTTTTTTCTACAATATTTTGTATTGTAGAAATACAATTTTTATGTTGTTTTTTAAATTTTTTTATCTGTTTATCTTCTTGTTAGTTTCATTTCACTTAGGCCATTCTTTAGATATTGATTATAGTTCCTCAAAATTCTTGCATTGAATTCTATCTTTATTCCTCTTACAATATTTAAGAAATGATTAGATGAATAAATATTAAAACTAATTTAAAGGAATGGTTAAATATATATATATATACTTATTTTATTTATAAGTTAAATTTTATTGGAATATATTTGATTTACAATGTTGTATTAGTTTCAGGTAGACAGCAAAGTGAATCAGTTATACATACACATGTATTCAACTCTTTTTTAGAATCAATTAGCGTATAGGTCATTATAGAGTATTCAAGTAGAGTTCCCTGAGCTATGCAGTAGACCCCTATTAGTTGTTTATTTTATATACAGTAATGTGTATATATCAATCTCCCACTTTATCCTTTCCCCTACACCCCTTTCCATCTAAGTAACCATATGTTTGTTTTCTACATCCAAAATCTCAGAAAAAGCATGGAAGCACATGTTGAGAACATATATTTATTTTAAAATAATCATTCTTAATAGGTCTTTGGGATTATGAACTCAATTTCAGTGGTATATTTGTGTTTTCCCCACACCATAAAGCAATTCCCCAAACACCAAAAAGGTGTCCTGCAATTTAACTCAATTCTGACACTGTCTACCTGGAAATAGCATCCGATTGCACGGGTTAAGGGCTCAGTCCCTAAGGCTGCTATCCACCCCACCCCCACAACTCTACACTTCAGACTACAGTGTCAAGTTAAGGTTGTTCCTGTGATTCTGAGGTTCAGAGTTTCTCATGAACCCCTCCTTGGGCTTGATTAGTATGCTAGTGTGGCTCATACAGGGAAATATTTTACTTTCTAGATTACTGATTTATTATAAAATGGTGTTACCTAGCAAGGGCTTGTAGCCTGATGTGCAAAGAAATCAATACTATTGTACTGGCCTTTGAGAGGAAATAATAATAATAATAAGAGCTTTATCAGGTCCACTGACAAGGAGACAGATGGCAGAGTTCAAATCTGCTTCCTCCATCTGGTGTTGGTCAAGCTTTTATGAATTAGGGAGGACAGACTGATATGCAGAAATGCTGGTAAGGCAGGTTTCAGTTGGAGGGCTTTAAATTTGACCATTTATAATAAGTTATGGAATGGTGGGTTCAACTGTGAATCTTCCTGGACAATGGACCTATTATTTCTGAAAAGGTTCTGGAATTAAGGCCTCTGTCATGTTCTGGTTTTCTTATTCTGTGACTGGTTTAACTTTAAACATGCCCAGGTTACATGACTTGTAGTTTTAACTTTGTATCTGCAAGACAGGATGTATCTGGATACCCTCTTGTTATGGACAGAGTTGCAGGTACAGATATAACTCAGGAACAGGTGCATTAGGCAAGGGCATGGAGTTTCCGTGTCCTTTCTGAGTGTGCCACCCTTCCAATACCTCCAGATGATCACCAACCCAGAGGCTCCCAAACCCATTCTTTGGGTTTTTATGAATGCTTTATTATATGACACGTTTGATTCATGATTGACCATTCGTGATAGATTTAACCTCCAGCCCCTTTCCCCTCTCTGGAAATCAGGGGTGGGTCTGAGAGTTCCAACCCTCAGTGCATGGTTGCTTCTTCTGACAACCAGTCCCATCCTTAGGTGCTTCCCACGTGGTACAATAGTAAAGAATCTACCTTCCAATGCAGGGCACACATGTATAGGGCCTTAAGAAAAGTCAATTTATTGACAAAATCCTAGTTTTGATAGAAAGGGACTTGTTATGAATAAGAAAACACCCATTTCATTGTTATGGCTCTGAAGCAGTTTCAGGAAATGAACACAAGAGATCAAAGGTGATAAAAGGTGATCCCATTGCTCTTACCAATCAGGAAACCTAAGGGTATGGGGAGCTGTGAGCCAGGATCCATGGACAAATGCCAAAAATATGAGAAATGTATATTTTGTTATTTATATTTCTTATAAATCAAAATATTACATCGGATTACCTGTCTATATCAATAATTATCATTTAAAAAGGAAGAGTTTAATGGAACAAAAAGCTAATTGGCTCAAAACAAATGAATTCTGGGCACACGCATAGGGCAAAACTCCTGATTCCTAGTCAAAGTAGAAGGGACTTCAGGAATGATTGTCCTCCCTGTCTCTCTGTCCTTATCTTCAACTTGGAATACTGATCACTGATTAAATATTATTAGATTTTAGGAGGTGATTGGTGAGATATAAGAAATGCTTCAGTAAGTTCAAAGTAAAATTTTATAGAAAACATGTAAGTAAACAGTACTGCAAGTCCCTGAAACTCTTCACACTTAGGATCACAAACTGCTACAATGGTGTATCTTTTTGAGGAATAAGCAATTTTTTTTTCCTCCCTAAAAAAATGCAAATGTTATATAAACCAGCCTTACGCTAGGTACTTGTCAGCCATAAGATATTTTGCTTTGATAGTAGCCTATTAATTATTGTTTGATTTACTAAATAAAGTTGAGAAATAAATAAAAATAATTTAAAAAATCTACATCTGAGAAACCTGTAAGTGAGAAATCAGAGCAACACTTTTATTTATCTTATTAAATTTCAAGTTTCAAAATTCTAGGGCATGACAGTTTCTTTGATAACTCTTCAGACAACAGATTACTGACTTTACCAAAAGAAAATTGGATAGAATTTAATGAAATATAATTCAACTGACCAATGTTTTACAGTTAGATGCTTTTCTAATAATAGAATTTTCATCTTTTAGTATGTGTAACCAAAGTTAACAGCTTGCAACATTGACAAAGATTGGCTAACTCTTTCTTCTAATGCAAGAAAAATAGCCTAATCCTTGTGATTTATTTCTTCTAAAAATAAATGACTTCTGTAATGAGAAGGGTTTGCTTCAGGGATTAAAGAGAATCCTTTTTTTTTTCTTATAGTAAATTTTCATTCACTTATGACTTTAAAATAAACAATTTCATAAAATGTGCAGTGCATTCCTTATCCTAACCAGTGACATACACTGAGATGGGTGTGAAACTCATCCCCTCCTTTATTTGCCACCAAAAACAAAACAAAAAACAACAATTAAACAAACAGGCCTATGATCCCGGAAACATTAATGCAAACCACACCCTGCCATTATTTTAGAGGAAAAGAGTGCATTACATAACTATGACAGAGTAAGTGTAGATCTGTCATTTATGTATGTAGTGAAGGAAATTACTATGTAAATATGTTGCATTTAAAAGTAATTCAAAATCCATATTGAGTCTCTTTTTTCCTGAGAGCAAATGTATGGAGACACATAGACCATGGCTCAAAGACTGTCTTTTCCTCTTTTCTGTTTGGTCAATATGGGCCACCACGTTTATTTTCTAAGTTTGTTTTCTCAACTTAAAAGGAAGATAATATCAACTCATTAGGGTTGTTCCAAAGATTAAGTATACAGTGGATTTTAAGTGTAAAGCAAAGGGTTTAATACTCAAGAAGCCCCCAGTGTTAATGTAACTGCATTAATTTAGTTTTCTATGGTATTAGATAATTAATCTTTATAAAGCAGTTTTTTCATTAAATAAATTTAAAATCCTCATGTGTATTTTATGGTTAGACAATAGATTTGATTTGCCAGTCAGTAGTTAGTGAAACAGCAAAAAAAAAAAAAAGGAAATTCAGCCATTCATTGTTTTCCATTGAATAATATTTATTGTTAAGTATTATTATTTTCATTACTAGTATCGCACAATTGCACTCATCTCACACACTAGTAAAGTAATGCTCAAAATTCTCCAAGCCAGGCTTCAGCAATACACGAACTGTGAACTTCCAGATGTTCAAGGTGGTTTTAGTAAAGGCAGAGGAACCAGAGATCAAATTGCCAACATCTGCTGGATCATCAAAAAAGAAATAGAGTTCCAGAAAAATATCTACTTCTGCTTTATTGACTATGCCAAAGCCTTTGACTATGCCAAAGCCTTTGACTGTGTGGTTCACTATAAACTGTGGAAAATTCTTAAAGAAATGGGAATACCAGACCATCTGACCTGTCTCTTGAGAAACTTGTATGAAGGTCAGGAAGCAACAGTTAGAACTGGACATGGAACAACACACTGGTTCCAAATAGGAAAAGGAGTACGTCAAGGCTATATATTGTCACCCTGCTTATTTAACTTATATGCACAGTACATCATGAGAAATGCTGGATTGGAAGAAGCACAAGCTGGAATCAAGATTGCCAGGAGCAATATCAATAACCTCAGATATGCAGACGACACCACCCTTATGGCAGAAAGTGAAGAGGAACTAAAAAGCCTCTTGAAGAAAGTGAAAGAGGAGAGTGAGAAAGTTGGCTTAAAGCTCAACATTCAGAAAACTAAGATCATGGCATCTGGTCCCATCCCTTCATGGGAAATAGATGGAGAAACAGTGGAAACAGTGGTAGACTTTATTTTTCTGGGCTCCAAAATTACTGAAGATGGTGACTGCAGCCATGAAATTAAAAGACGCTTACTCCTTGGAAGGAAGGTTATGACCAACCTAGATAGCACAGTAAAAAGCAGAGACATTACTTTGCCAACAAAGATCTGTCTAGTCAAGGCTATGGTTTTTCCAGTAGTCACGTATGGATGTGAGATTTGTATAGTGAAGAAAGCTGAGTGCCTAAGGATTGATGCTTTGAACTGTGGTGTTGGAGAAGACTCTTGAGAGTCCCTTAGACTGCAAGGAGATCCAACCAGTCCATCCTAAAGGAGATCAGTCCCGGTTGTTCATTGGAAAGACTTTTGTTGAAGCTGAAACTCCAGTACTTTGGCCACCTGATGTGAAGATTTGACTCTCTGGAAAGACCCTAATGCTGGGAAGGATTGAGGGGAGGAGGAGAAGGAACAACAGTAGATGAAATGGTTGGATGGCATCACCAACTCAATGGACATGGGTATGGGCAGACTACGGGAATTGGTGATGGACAAGGAGGCCTGGTGAGCTGTGATTCATGGAGTCCCAAAGATTCAGACAGGACTGAGTGACTGAACTGAACTGAACTGAGTCTTTGTATTCCACACTTGTTTACACTAAGGACAGGAAAAGTTACTTTGTTTAAGTCTTTCTCTAATATGTTATACAGAATTGCTAGTTAACTAGAAATTAATCTTGTTTCAGATTGGAAATGCCAACCTCCTCCAGACTTGCAATACTGCAATGAACATTTTTTTTTGTATTATTGCTAGTTTGCTACTGTCTCTATATACTTACTAGAATTTGTAAATCTTAAGATAGAACTAGAAGTATTGAACCATCATTATGAGAAAGTGAATATACTTTCCTTTAATATAGCATTAAATAAAACATCAAGAAATTTTGGTAAAATTTGACTGATAAATAAATTTTAATTTTTGTGCACAGATTGTGCTCAGAATTTATATCTAATAAGTTTTGGCTCTGTACAGAAGACTAAGTTCTTAAATATAAAATATATACCAAAGTATCCATAATTATATTTAATATTTTAGCCAAAACTCTCCTCATATGCATGGCCGTGAAAATGGTTTACTTAGAAAATCTTTGGCTGAGCCATATTTCTCTTGAAAAAACGACTTAAACTTGGAAGAGATGAATACTTCTGGAATGGAACCATATTGCCAGAAGCAGTTCCTAAGATTGTATGGTTCAGCTCCCTGACATATTCTAATCATATTCCTGTATAGCACAAAGCTAGAGATGTGCTATGACATTGCATTCAATCAAACAAAAGCATAATTCAAATATAGCACATTCTAATACTGGAACATAAAAATAAGTAAGAGTTTGGGGAGCTAGAAAGGAAAAGTGAGTTTTAAGGAAGAAAGATCAGTATATAGCTTAACATTAAGATCAGTCATAGCATGAATTAAATTGAAAAAGTCCTAATAGTGACACTGCAGCAACAATAGGGGCCTTGTATCCAATGATAAGTAGTTGAATTTATATACTGTAGCTAATGAGAAACTAATGCAAATCATTAGAGACTAAAATGATCACACTTTCATTATTATTTTCCCCATTTTTTTCTTATTTACATTTTTCTAATATTTAATTTAGACCCTTTGAAATCTAAGAATAGAAAGAACCAATCAATTGTTATATACAATATTCTTTATTACTCCCTCACCTTGTTTTTAATAAAATGTCATTATTACTAAAAAAATAAATGTACAACCTAAGGTTGAGAATTATATTTTACTCATCAGACTTAGTAAGGAATTAAGCCCTTGGAGAGTTCTGAGAGACTGTTCTGAAGAGATAAGGGAAGAGCCAGGATATATAGGAGTTTTGCAGAAATAAACTAAGTAGCTGAGCAAAGAGATATATCTTAAAGAAAAATATATATATATGAACATGCAAGAATCTGGGCTTAATTAAATATTCCTTTGATATACACCTTAGCTATCTAGGGCAAATATCATATTTCTTTCCATCCTGAATCCCCTAAGTGTGTACTGTCAGGGGCAGCTACCGTGGCAGATGACTTAATGGCCTCAACATGCTTTGTCTACTGAAATAGTAGTCAGCATTCTGTGTCCCCGATTTTATATTTACATATAGTATATATATATATGTGTGTGTGTGTGTGTGTGTGTGTGTGTGTGTGTATAGAGAGAGATAGAGATGGTACAGTTATTTATAAGTCCATGCCCTGGCAGTGAGATAAGAGGAGGGAGGGAGGCTCAAGAGTGAGGGAGTAATTCTGGTTTATTTGCATTGTTGTATGACAGAAACCAACAAAACATTTTAAGGCAATTATCCTCCAATTAAAATATAGTCCATGCCCTGTATTTTTTTCTTTATATCATAAGAAATTTTTGAAAATTTAGTTTAATTGGCTCTACAATAGTGCCTCCCTTATTTATTTAATTTTACTTTTTACCGTTTTTTTCAAATTTTAGTACAATTTTGTATTTTTATGAATAATAATTATGATGAATGCCTTTTTGTTCATTTGGGTACATTTCGTATTCTTAGATGGGGATAGAATCTCCCTAAGTATAATAGGTTACAGACTATGGTTATTTTAACTATATTGATATATATTATCAAATAACTTTCCAGAAAGTTCTAAAGTGCCATACCAAATAGATTAATGTGAGGGAGAATCTACTTTTGAGTAATGAAGGGCACATATCATCTGCTTATGCATTTCTACCTCAGATGCTTTGGCTATTTTTTTAGTAATAAATTGAGAAGGAGACTATGGGACACAATTTAAAATTCTCAGCATCCTGATAACCATTTTGTAATTATCTGGAAAAGGATGAGGGGTGGTGGGATAGAGGTAGGAAGGAGGGAAGCCCAAGAATGAGGGGATACACACATACACACACATGCACGCTCACATATGGCTGATCGTCATTGCTGTAAGGCAGAAACAAACACATTATAGAACAATTATCCTCTGGCTAAAAATAAAAAAAATAATAATAATTAAAAAAAGAACTAATGTGATAGAACAATTATCCTCTGGCTGAAAATAAAAATAATAATAATAATTTTAAAAAGAACTAATGTGTTTTAAAATTAATTTACTTATTTTAATTGGAGGCTAATTACAATTTTGTAGTGGTTTTGCCATACATTGACATGAATCAGCCATGGGTGAACATGTGTCCCCCATCCTGAACCCCCCTCCCACTTCCCTCCCCACCCCGTCCCTCAGGTTCATCCCAGTGCACTGGCCCTGAGCACCCTGTCTCATGCATCAAACCTGGACTGGCAATTTTTTTCACATATACATGTAATATACATGTTTCAATGCTGTTCTCTCAAACCATCCCACCCTTGCCTTCTCCCACAGTGTCGAAAAGTCTATTCTTTATATCTGGGTCTATTTTCTAAAAAAAAGAAATAAATAAAAAGGAAAAGAATGAATAGGCAAACAAAAATCATGGCAACCTTTGGATGCTTTGACCAGACTTCCTGGCAAGAAGGGAGGGAGATGGGACCTAGCTAGACAGCAGTCCATAAGAAGTGAGCACAAGTCAGACCTATAACTGCTTTCTGTTGTCTGTTGACATTCAATCTGAATTTCTTTCATGATACTACAATAAAGCTTAGTGTCATAATTATCAAGTAACACAATGTTTCAGTATCTCATTTACCTTTAAAGGCTATTGGCTGAATGATTTAAAATACCATTGTTAGTCATATGCTTCAGCTGCTGCCCTAGGACATAGAAGGTACAGTCATGAGGGCTGTACTATGAATTTTGTATAGTCTAGGTATAAAAGGAAATCTAAATTCTGTGAGAAATGTTTTCCATATTTTACATTTACTTATATTGTTTTTATGGCAAGAGAATATCATCATACTGCAATATTTTCCCTCCAGTATGAAGTGTGGCAACTTAGCATCACAGTTGACCTACATTTTGAGTTAGTGAATAATTCATTTCTTGTAGAAGCAAGCAAACTAACAAACAAGTACTGGCCTACTTTTGAATTCTAGTTACTTTCTACCACTGCCAGCTCCTACTAGTGATTATATACCAAGAGTTAAAAGGTTTGGTCAGAAAATATATGTCTGTTCAACTTTAGTTGATACTGCCAGATTTTGTTAGTCACCATCTGTATATAAAAGTTCACACTGGTACTTGTGTGTAATTGAAGTGGGAAAACAAAGTTCTGGAGCCAAAGAACAAATTCCACAAACTTGCAAAATAAACATCCACACAGGCAAAGTTTATTTTAAGGATAGAGATTCAAAGCTCTTAGCATGGACACTGAGACAGGGTGAAGAGCCCCCAAAAGGCAGAGATTATAGCAGTTTCATATCTTTACTATTATTGATCTGTACATTTTTCGTTGGCTTGTGACTTTAATATATATCATTTTTGACCAATCAGTTTGAATATTGCAATGTCCAGCTTGCCGTTTTTATGGCTTTTGTGGATCCTCCAGTTTCTCAGTTTCTCCAGACATTGTGAACCATCCCTCAACCCTTTCTCAAGACCCCAGATCATTATTTAGGAGCCAACCATATGTTTAAGAGCTAATGGTCATCCTGGAGTTCTTCTCCTTGATAAACTGAACAGTAGTTAATGATCGTCTTGTTCTGGGTATGGATGTTTCATGACCCTCCAGACGAGGGAGGCACTCCTCTGAATGCTTAGAAACTGGCACAGCAAATATAGCTTTGGGCTAATGGAGCAAAATGTTTATGTGAGAGAATTAAAATTGAAATTAGAAAAAGAACCTAGGCTCTAACCCTACACTGACTATCTAAAAATTTCTACCTTATAATCATGGTTTTAGTTAATGATGACTGATGTTGGTGGACCACATTATTTTTCTATTTTATTTGATTTTATTATAACTTTAAAAAATTTATTCCATCTAAATTTTAATAATTTTATTGAGATATAATTCATATCAAACGTCACCCATTTAAACAAACAATTATTCTCAAAAATATACAAGTAACTCCTTCAGCTCCATTCTAGAAAAATAAACGACCCAATCAAAAAGTGGGCCAAAGAACTTAACAGACATTTCTCCAAAGCAGACATAGAAATGGCTAACAAACACATGAAAAGATGCTCAACATCACTCATTATCAGAGAAATGCAAATCAAAACCACAATGAGGTACCACTTTATACCAGTCAGAATGGCTGCCATCCAAAAATCTACAAGCAATAAATGCTGGAGAGGATGTGGAGAAAAGGGAACTCTCTTACACTGTTGGTGGGAATGCAAACTAGTACAGCCACTATGGAAAACAGTGGGGAGATTCCTTAAAAAACTGCAAATAGAACTGCCGTATGATCCAGCAATCCCACTGCTGGGCATACACACCGAGGAAACCAGAATTGAAAGAGACACGTGTACCCCAATGTTCATCGCCGCATTGTTTACAATAGCCAGGACATGGAAGCAACCTAGATGCCCATCAACTGACGAATGGATAAGAAAGCTGTGGTACATATACACAATGGAATACTATTCAGCATTAAAAAAAAAAATTCATTTGAATCAGTTCTACTCAGGTGGACGGAACTGGAGCCTATTATCCAGAGTGAAGTAAGCCAGAAGGAAAAACAATACAGTATACTAACACATATATATGGAATTTAGAAAGATGGTAACGAGAACCCTGCATGCGAGATAGCAAAAGGAACACAGATGTATAGAACAGACTCGTGGACTCTGTGGAAGAGGGCAAGGGTGGGATGATATGGGAGAATGGCATTGAAACATGTTAATTACCATATGTGAAATCAATCGCCAGCCCAGGATTGATGCTCGGGGCTGGTGCATCGATATTTCCCAGGGGGAGGGAGTCGGGAGGGAGGAGGGAGAGGAGTTCTGGAGGGGGAGCATATGTAAACCCATGGCAGTTTCATGTCATTGTATGGCAAAACCAACACAATAAAGTAAAGAAAATTTTAAAAAATAAATAAATAAATAAAAATAAAGCATACAAGTAAACAGTTTTCAATATATTCACAAGTCATAATATATTTACAAGTCATACAAGCATTATTTGATTTCAAACATTCCATCACCCTTGAAATAAAATCAGCAGTATACCCACCCTTTTCCCCATAGTTCCATCCCTAGAAAATCTTCATTCTATTTTCTGACCTTATGGATTTGCCTATACTGGACTTTTCATATTAATGCAATCGTACCAATTGTCTTTTGTGGTCAAATCTTTCATTTCGCATGATGTTTCTGAGGTCCATCATATTTTAGCATATATTGGTACTTAATTTGTTTTTATCACCAATTATTATTTCATTGTATGGTTATATTTTGTTTGTCAGTGGCTCTCCAGAATTCCGTTTATTGTGAAGTGCTGTTGAATTCCCTTTCACATTTCTCTTTTGGGCTGTCTGACTTTTGGTAATGATTAGAAGTTTCCTATATACTCATATATTCTGAGCGTGTGACATATCTTTTCTGTCTCTATGGCTTGCCCTTGAGGATTTTCATCTTGTATTTTGATGAAGATGATTTCTTAGTTTTAATATTTGGTTTATCAATCTTTTCTGTTTTGGTTAGTGCCTTTTGTATTCTGTTTAATAAATCTTTCTTAAGTCCAAGTTCATGAAGATATTTGGTTATTCATCTTACCTAGAAGATTTTACCTTTTGTGTTTGTAAAGCTGTTTTGATGCAGAGATAATGTATTTCTCCTAAGGGTCCTCATGAAGAGGACAACATCTAGTGTGGTGCATGGCATCTAGAATAATATTTTAGTAAGTTTAATGGCAATATTTCTAATGGTACTTACTGTAAAGAGGTGCTCTCTTGCTTAGGGCACTTTAGAAAAGCAATTCTAAAGAGATACATTGGTGGGCAGTTTACACAAGACACTCTTCTAAGCCCTGAGCTAAACAATATTCTAAGCACTTGTTGTTAATGTTCAGTTACTAAGTTGTGTCTGACTCTTTGTGACCTCACAGATTGCAGCGCACAACGTTCCTCTGTCCTTCAACATCTCCCAGAGTTAACTCTGACCCATATCTATTGAGTCAACAATGCCATCCAACCATCTCATTGTCTGTCACCCCCATCTCCTTCTGCCCTCAATCTTTCCCAGCATCAGGTTCTTTTCTAAGGAGTTGGCTGTTTGCATCAGGTGGCCAAAGTATTGGAATTTCAGCTTCAGGATCAGTCCTTCCAGTGAATATTCAGGGTTTGTTTCCTTTAGAATTGACTGGCTTGATCTCCTTATAGTTCAAGGGACTCTCAGCAGTCTTCTTCAACACCATGATTCAAAAGCATCAATTCTTTGGCACTCAACCTTCTTTGTGTTCCAACTCTCACATCTATATATGACTGCTGGGAAAACCATAGTTTGACTACATGGACCTTTGTCAGCAAAGTGATGCCCCTGCTTTTAAATACATTGTCTAGATATGTCCTAGTTTTCTACCAAGAAGCAGTTGTCTTTTAATTTAATGATTGCAGTCACCGTTCACAGTGATTTTGGAGTCCAAGGTAATAAAATCTGTCATTGCTTCCACCTTTTCACCTTCTATTTGCAGTGAAGTGATGGAACTGAATGCCATGATCTTAGTTATTTGAATGTTGAGGGGTTTTTTTCCCCTATTATTGAAGGATAATTGCTTTACAGAATTTTGTAGCTTTCTGTCAAACTTCTGCATAAATCAGCCATCAGTTCAGTTTGGTTCAGTTGTTCAGCCGTGTCCTACTCTTTGCAACCCCATGAGCTGCAGCACGCCAGGCCTCCCTGTCTAACACCAACTCCCGGAGCCCAGCCAAACTCATGTCCATTGAGTTGGTGATGCCATCCAACCATCTCATCCTCTGTCGTCCACTTCTCATCCTGCCCTCAATCTTTCCCAGCATCAGGGTCTTTTCAAATAAGTCAGCTCTTCGCATCAGGTGGCCAAAGTATTGGAGTTTCAGCTTCAACATCAGTCCTTCCAATGAACACCCAGAACTGATCTCCTTTAGGATGGACTGGTTGAATCTCCTTGCAGTCCAAGGGACTCTCAAGAGTCTTTTCCAACACCACCGTTCAAAAGCATCAATTCTTTGGTGCTCAGCTTTCTTTATACGCCAATTCTCACATCCGTACATGACTACTGGAAAAACCATAGCCTTGACTAGACGAACCTTTGTTGGCAAAGTAATGTCTCTGCTTTTTAATATGCTATCTAGGTTGGTCATAACCTTCTTTCCAAGGAGTAAGTGTCTTTTAATTTCATGGCTGCAGTCACCATCTTCAGTAATTTTGGAGCCCAGAAAAATAAAGTCTACCACTGTTTCCACTGTTTCCCCATCTATTTCCCATGAAGGGATGGGACCAGATGCCATGATCTTAGTTTTCTGAATGTTGAGCTTTAAGCCAACTTTCTCACTCTCCTCTTTCACTTTCTTCAAGAGGCTTTTTAGTTCCTCTTCACTTTCTGCCATAAGGGTGGTGTCGTCTGCATATCTGAGGTTATTGATATTGCTCCTGGCAATCTTGATTCCAGCTTGTGCTTCTTCCAATCCAGGATTTCTCATGATGTACTCTGCATATAAGTTAAATAAGCAGGGTGACAATATACAGCCCTGACGTACTCCTTTTCCTATCTGGTACCAGTGTGTTGTTCCATGGCCAGTTCTAACTGTTGCTTACTGACCTGCATACAGGTTTCTCAAGAGGCAGGTCAGGTGGTCTGGTATTCCCATCTCTTTCAGAAATTTCCACATATATCCCCTCCGTTTTGAACCTCCCTCCCATCTGCCTCCCCATCCCACCCCTCTAGATTGATACAGAGCACCTGTTGAGTTTCCTGAGCCATACAGCAAATTCCCGTTGGCTGTCTATTTTACCTATGGTAATGTAAGTTTCCATGTTACTCTTTCCATACATCTCACCCTCTCCTATCCTCTCCCCATGTCCTTAAGTTTATTTTCTATGTCTGTTTCTCCATTGCTGCCCTGTAAATAAATTCTTCTGTACCATTTTTCTACATTCCATATATTTGCATTAGAATATAGTGTTTATCTTTGTCTTTCTGACTTACTTCACTCTGTGTAATAGGTTCTAGTTTCACCCACCTCATTAGAGTCAAATGCTTTCCTTTTTATGGCTGCGTAATATTCCATTTTGTATACATATCACAATTTCTTTATTCATTCATCTGTCGAAGGACATTTAGGTTGCTTCCATGTTCGAGCTATTGTAAATAGTGCTGCAATGAACAATGGGATATGTGTGTCTTTTTCAATTTTGGTTTCCTCGGGGTATATGCGTAGGAGTGAGATTGCTGGGTCAAATGGTAGTTTTATTCCTAGTATTTAAAGGAATCTCCATATTGTCTTCCATAGTGGCTGCATCAATTTATATTCCCACCGATAGAGCAAGAGTGTTCCCTTTTCTTGACACCCACTCCAGCATTTATTGTTTATAGAATTTTTGTTGATGGCCATTCTGACTGGTGTGTGGTGATAGCTCATTGTAGTTTTGACTTGCATTTCTCTAATAAAGAGCAATGTTGTGCATCTTTCATGTGTTTGCTAGCCATCTGTGTTTTCCTTAGAGAAATGTCTCTTTAGGTATTTTTCCCACTTTTTAATTGGGTTGTTTGTTTTTCCAGTATTGAGTTGTATGAGCTGTATATTTTGGAAAATAATCCTTTGTCAGTTGTTTCATGTGCTATTCTTTTCTTCCATTTGGAGGGTTGTTTTTTCACCTCCCTTATAGTTTCCTTTGCTGTGCAAAAGCTTTTAAGTTTAATCAGGTCACACTTGTTTATTTTTGTTTTTATTTCCGTGACTCCAAGGATCTTGCTTTGATTTATGTCATTGAGTGTTATGCCTATGTTTTCTTCTAAGAGTCTTAGAGTTTCTGGTCTTACACTTAGGTCTTTAATCCATTTTGAGTTTATCTTTGTATATGGTGTTAGGAAGTGTTCTAGTTTCATTCTTTTACATGTAGCTGTCCAGTTTTCCCAGCACCGTTTATTGAAGAGGCTGTCTTTTCCCCATTGTATATTCTTGCCTCCTTTGTCAGAAATTAGGTACCCATACGTGCATGGGTTTATTTCTGGGCTTTCTATCTTGTTCCATTGGTCTATATTTCTATTTTTGTGCCAGTGCCATACTGTCTTGATGACTGTAGTATTATCTGAAGTCAGAAAGGTTGATACCTCCAGTACCATTCTTCTTTATCAAGACTGCTTTGGCTATTCGGGGTCTTTTGTGTTTCCATATGAATTGTGAAATTTTTTGTTCTAGTTCTGTGAAAAATGCCACTGGCAATTTGATAGGAATCACATTGAATTGGTAGATTGCATTTGGTAGTATAGTCATTTTCACAATATTGATTCTTCCTACCCAGGAACATGGAATATCTCTTTCTGTTTATATCATCTTTGACTTCTTTCATTACTGTCATAAATTTCCGATAAAGTTCTTTGTCTCCTTAGGTAAGTTTCTTCTTAGATATTCAATTCCTTTTGTTACATTGGTGAATGAGATTGATTCTTTAATTTCTCTTTCTGATTTTTCATTGTTAGTATATGGAAATGAAAGTGATTTCTGTGTATTGATTGTGTATACTGCAAATTTGCTAAATTCACTAATTAGCTGTAGTAATTTTATGATACTATCTTTAGCATTTTCTATGTACAGTATCGTGTCAACTGCAAAC
Source organism: Antilocapra americana (assembly GCA_007570785.1). Lineage (NCBI taxonomy): Eukaryota > Metazoa > Chordata > Mammalia > Artiodactyla > Antilocapridae > Antilocapra > Antilocapra americana. Next base: position 347,367 of record ML661343.1, read on the forward strand.
AGTAGGAGTTTTACCTCTTCTTTTCTGATCTGGATTCCTTTTATTCCTTTTTGTTCTCTGATTGTTGTAGCTAGGGCTTCCAGAATTATGTTAAATAATAGTGATGAAAGCAGATACCCTTGTCTTGTTCCTGATCTTAGGGGAAATGCTTTCAGTTTTTCACCATTGAGAATAATTGCTTTAGGCTTATTATATAGGGCCTTTACTATGCTGAGATAAGTTCCTTTTATGCCCATTTTTTGAAGAGTTTTAATCATGAATGCGTGGTGAATTTTGTCAAAGGCTTTTTCTGCATCTATTGAGATTACCATATGGTTTTTATCTTCAGTTTGTTAATATGGTGTAACACATTGATTGATTTGCCTATGTTGAAGAATTAAACCCAACTTGATCATGGTGTATGAGCTTTTTGATGTGTTGCTGAACTTTGTTTGCTAAAATTTTGTTGAGGATTTTTGCATCTATGTTCATTAGTGATATTGGCCTATAGTTTTCTTTTTTTGTGTTGTCTTTGTCTGATTTTGGTATCAGGGTGATGATGGTCTCATAGAATGTATTTGGAAGTGTTCCATCCTCTGCAGTTCTTTGAAAGAGTTTTAGAAGGATAGGCATTAGCTCTTCTCTAAATGTTTGATAGAATTCTCCTGTGAAGCCATCTGGTCCTGGGCTTTTGTTTTTTGGGAGATTTTTGATCACAGCTTCAACTTCAGTGCTTGTAATTGAGTTGTTCATAATTTCTATTTCTTCCTTGTTCAGTCTTGGAAGATTGAACTTTTATTTCTTCCCGGTTATTCCTTTTATTGCCATATAGTTGTTCATAATAGTCCTTATAGTCCTTTGTATTTCTGCATTGTCTGTTGTAACCTTTCCTTTTTCATTTCTAACATTGTTGATTTGATTCTACTCTTTTCCTTGATGAGTCTGTCTAAAGGTTGTCAATTTTGTTTATCTTCTCAAAAAACCAGTTTTTAGTTTTAATAATCATTATTATTGTTTATTTTCTTTTTCATTTGTTACTGCTTGGATCTTTATGATTTCTTTCCTTCTACTAAATTTTTGTTGCTGTTCTTCTTCTATTTCCAGTTGTTTTAGGTGTAAAGTTAGGTTATCTATTCTATGTATTTCTTGTTTCTTGAAATAGGATTATATTGCTGTGAACTTCCCTATTAGAACTTCTTGTGGTGCATCCCATAGGTTTTTAGTTGCTGCGTTTTCATTGTCATTTATTTCTAGGAATTTTTTGATCTCCCTTTTGATTTCTTCAGTAACCTGTTGGTTATTTAGAAACATATTGTTTAATCTCCATGTGTTTGTATTTCTTACAGTTTTTTCTTGTAATTGATATCTAGTCTCATGACTTGATGGTTGAAGAAGATGCTAGATATGATATTAACTTTCTTAAATTAACTGAGGTTTGATTTGTGAACAGGATATGGTCTAACCTGGAAAATGTTCCATGTGCACTTGAGAAAAGGTGCATTCTTCTGCATTTGGATGTAATGTCCTGAAGATATCAATGAGATCCATCTCATATATTGTATCATTTAAGACTTGTGTTTCCTTATTCATTTTCTGTTTTGATAATCTGTCCATTGGTGTGTGTGGGGTGTTAAAAGTCTCCTACTATTATTATATTACTGCTAGTTTCTCCTTTTATGTCTGTTAGTATTTGTCTTATGTATTGAGGTGCTCCTATGTTGGGTGCACAGATATTTACAATTGTTTTGTCTTCCTTTTTGATTGATCCCTTGATCATTATGCAGTGTCCGTCCTTATCTCTTGTAATAGTCTTTATTTTAAGATCTGTTTTGTCTGATATGAAGATTGCTACTTCACCTTTATTATGCTTTTCATTTGCATGGAATATATTTTTCCATCCTCTCACTTTCAGTCTATATGTGTCTTTGGGTCTGCAGTGGGTTTCTTGTAGACAGCATTTATATGGATCTTGTTTTTGTATCCATTCAGCCAGTCTCTGTCTTTTGGCTGGAGCATTTAATCCATTTATATTTAAAGTACTTATTGATATATATGTTCCTATTGCTATTTTCTTAATTGTTTCAGGTTGATTTTGTAGATATTTTTCTTCTCTTGTTTTTCATGACTATATAAGCCCCATTAACACTGGTTGTAAAGCTAGTTTGGTGGTACTGAATTCTCTTAACTTTTGCTGATATGAAACGCTTTTTATTTCTCCACTGATTATGAATGAGACCCTTGCTGGGTACAGTAATCTTGGTTGTAGATTTTTCCCTTTCAGTGCTTTAAATATATCCTGCCATTCCCTTGTGGCCTCAATAGTTTCTGCTGAAAGATCAGCTGTTAAGTATGTAGAGTTTCTCTTATATGTTACTTATTGCTGCTCCCTTGCTGCTTTTAATATTCTTTCTTTGTTAGTTTGTTTAGTATGTATCTTGGCATGTTTCTCCTTGGGTTTATCCTGTATGAAACTGTCTGTGCCTCTTGGACTTGATTAACTATTTTCTTTTCCATGTTGGGGAAATTTTCAACTATAATCTGTTCAAAATTTTTCTCATACCCTTTCTTTTTGTCTTCTTCTTCTGGGACCCCTATAATTCGAATGTTGGTGTATTTGATATTGTCTCAGAGGTCTCTGAGACTGTCCTCAGTACTTTTCATTCTTTTTGTTCTATTCTGCTCTTCATCAGTTATTTCCACCATTTTATCTTCCAGCTCACTGATTCATTCTTCTGCTTCAGATATTCTGCTATTGATTCCTTCTACTGTATTTTTAATTTCAGTAACTGTATTGCTTGTCTCTGAATGTTTATTCTTTAATTCTTTTATATTTTTGTTAATTGATTCTTTCATTTTCTCCATTTTGTTTTCAAGGCTCTTGATCAACTTTGCTATCATTATTCTGAATTCTTTTTCAGATAGTTTGCCTATTTCCTCTTCATTTATTTGGACTTCTGTATTTCTAGTTTGTTCCTTCATTTCTCTGCCTTTTCATTATTTTTTTTAACCTATTGTGTTTGAGGTCTCCTTTTCCCAGGCTTCAAGGCTAAATTCTTTCTTCCTTTTGGTTTCCCCCCTCCTAAGGTTGGTCCAGTGGTTTGTGTAAGCTTCCTATAGGGTGAGGTTTGTGCAGAGTTTTTGTTGTTTTTTTATTTTTCCTCTGATGGGCAAGGCTGAGCGAGGTGGTAATCCTTTCTGCTGATGATTGGTAATATTTTTGTTTTGTTTGTTATTTAGATGAGGCATCCTGCACAGGGTGCTACTGGTGGTTGGGTGATGCCAGGCCTTGTTTTCAAGTGTTTTCCTTTGTGTGAGTCCTCACTATTTGATATTCCCTAGGGTTAGTTCTCTGGTAGTCTAGGGTCTTGGAGTCAGCGGTCCCACTTCTAACGCTCAAGGCTTGATATCTGCTGAGAAACAAAGATTCCACAAGTGGTTTGGTATGGCATTAAATGAGATTAAAACAAAGGAGAAATCAAAGATGAATCCCAGACAAATAGCAGTTTCAAAATCAGGCAAATAATAATTAAAATAATGGAATATACATATATATTTATGAGAAAAGTAAAAACAGTCCAACAAAAATAAAGTACAGTAGATTGATGCAGCAAACAAAGGGAATGAAAAATTTTATGTATTAGTTAACAAAATTAACTAAAGCACAAACTGGAAAACAAAACTAAAGCAAGATGCCAAGTGAGGAATGAAGCAATGAAAACAAAAGTAACAAATATGTTGAGAGGAAAGGACAGAAAAGAAGGAAAGACTAGACATGCAAAGTTAAATAGAGGTAGATTTACATACATTAAAGATTAACTGCAAAGGAAAAATAACAGTAGGAAAAGCAAATAAAGGAATAAATGTAGAAAAATATGATAGGTTTAAAAAATTAAAATTATAAAAAAGTGGAGGAAAAAGAAGAAAGATAAAAAAAAAAAGAAAGCTCCACAGAACTGCAAAAGCCCAGTGTAAAGGCAGAGGTTTATAACAAAAATAAAAATTGTGACTGAATATACACATATATATATATATACCCATGAGCAAAGTCAAAATAGTCCAACAAAAATAAAGTACAATAGATTTACCCAGCGGACAAAGGAAACCAAAAATTATATCTTCCAGAACAAAACTAAAGAACAAACTGTAAAACAAAACTAAAGCAAGGTGCCAATTGGGGAATTAAGCAATGAAAATAAAACTAACAAATGTGCTGAGATGAAACAAAAAAAAGTAAAGAAAGAAAGATGTGCAAAGTTAAATAGAGGTAGATAAAGAAGATTTATATACTTTGAAGATTAACTGCAAGGGAAAATGAACAGTAGAAAAAGCAAACAAAGGAATAAATATAGAAAATATAGTAATAGGTTTAAAAGATAAATATATATATATATATATATAGTTGAGAAAAGAAAAGAAAAAGGAAAACTCCACAGAGCTGCAAAAACCTAATGTAGAGGCAGAGGTTTATAACAGCAATAAAAAATGTGACTCAGGCAAAAAAAAAGAAAGCTCAAAAGCTTAATTAGATTAGATTTCATAGTGCCAATAAAATCGACAGCTACAACAGAGGAGGGAAAAAAGGAAAAAAAGAAAAATAATACAAAAGAATCTACAGAACAAGTCAAAACTTAAGAATAATAAATGTTTTTCTTGAGTCACTGCTGTCAGAGTCCTTTACCTCACTGAGAGTCACAGTCCACCTCACCTCCCTAGGATACCATCAAACACTGTGCTGATCTCTGGACCTACTGTGGGACAACTCAAATTCTAATCTTGTCCTACTTCATTGTGTTCTTGCCTCCAATGTCCACAGTTAACAGAACTAGTTTGTTTCTTTTGGGGAGTTCTCAATGACCTTTTATATATTTCATGGACACAGAGTCTGCCTAGTTGATCATGTGGACTTAATCTGCAGCTTGTATAGTTGGTGGGAAGGTTTTGGGTCTTCTTCCTTAGCTGCACTGCCCCTGGGTTTAGATTGTGGTTTTATTTCCACCTCTACATGTGGGTCATCCACTGGGATTTGCTCCTGAGGCTGCCCTGGAGGACTTGGGTTTGCCCCTGTGAGGGCCAGGTGAGGAGGCAGTGCAGCTGGGTCGGGTTGGAGGGGTTCTGGCAGCACCAGGTACTTAGGGGAGTTGGCGACTAGGGCAGCAGGAAATTTAGTGTTCTAGAAGGGTATGGCAACCAGTATTGGCCAATATGCTCCAGTATTCTTGCCTGGAGATGTCCCCTCCCTGACAGAGAAGCTTAGCAGGCCAGACACAACCAAAGCAACCCTGCACGCATAGACGCAAGACTGTTTTTGTCTGTGGCAAGTCTGCCACAGTGAGAGTTGAGGGTGAAAGTGGCATAGTTGTTTAGCTTCCAGGGACCCTGGAGGCGCCAAATATGCAGGGACATGAACTGCCTCCACTGCAGCAGTTATGGCCCTATCAGTCTTTTATGAGCCTCTTGTAGCTGGCGGTCAGAAGGCCTCTTTGGCTAATCTTTCTCCGTAGCTCCGCCCGTTCAGGCACTTAGAGGTCTTCCTTGCCTGGAGTCCTTCTCTGTTGTTTGGTGAGTCAGGAACATAGAGGTGCCCCCCCGGTTGGGGTCCCACTCTGTAGATTGGTGCGTCAGGCACTTGACTGGGCACCCTGGGTGGGGTCCTGCTTTATAGTTCAGTGCATCGGACATTTGAGGGGCCAGCCTCTGTATTGTTCAGCGGCTGATGCTGGCATGTGGGGAGAGAGAGGCTATGGTGATGGCTCTACCCCCTACACGTTACTCAGCAGTATCACCTTGCTTCCATGGTTGCCTGGCTTTCCACCACAGTCTCCTCCCTCACACCCCCTAATCTGTCTCTCTGCAGTCAATAGCAGCCCTCCCTGGGATTGCTCCACAATGCCTAAACTCTAGCTCCAAGCCCCTGTGCCTTCTAGGGGATCTGCATCCCTGTCTGGGGTAGGTATGGCTGCTACAAGGACTGTCTGATTCTCATTCCATTTAGGCTGCCACAGATTAGCTATTTCACTCTCAGCCTTAAATGTCTCTCCTCTGAATTAGACAATTGCCCCATGTGGGGATTGGGCCCCCTGCTTCAGTTCCCCCACCCACCAAGGGCAGTTCTGGTCCTAAAAACACTGCTGTTTTTCCCTCTAGTTCCTTCATCCTACCAAGATTTGCATGGTTTTATATATTCTTTTCCACTGATAGGTACTCCTGTCCTCTCTGAGCTGGTGTCCTGCATGCACTTCTGTTTCTGAAGGTGTATTCCTGATGTATTTGTAGAGAGGGATGCACTTCATATCCACCTACTGCTCTGCCATCTCGTTCCTGAATGTTGAGTTTTAAGCCAGTTTTTTCACTCTCCTCTTTCATTCTCATCAAGAATACTTTTTGTTCCTCTTCACATTCTGCCATTTGAGTGGTATTATCTGCATATCTGAGGTTGTTGATATTTCTCCCCACAATCTTGATTCCAGCTTGTGATTCATCCAGCCTGGCATTTCACACAGGATGCTCTGCATTTAAGTTAAATAAGCAAGGTGACAATATACAGCCTTGACAGTCTCTTTCCCAGTTTTGAACCAATCATTTGTCCCAAGTCCAGTTATAAGCATAAAGGTATAGTTCTATTGATTCTTAAGTGATCACAATATCAAAATGAAGACAATATATAACTGTATTAATCACTTTTCAAATATAGAGTAACATGATGAAGATTATTTATTATGATTGGCTTTGTAAGTTGACTTATTGTAAATATTTTAAAAGAATTTAAGGTTGTATATTCAAATATGACTTTAACTTCTTTACATACATACCATTGTTCAAACATTACCCTTTGAAGGAAAAAAAACATGCCAGTCTGTTTTACTTCTTATCTTGATTTTGTCTAGTTAAGTTTGATTCCTGTAACAGTTTTATTCAAGTCTTCTCACATCCTGTGTATTAAACTTTTGTTCTAATCCTTCTCCTTTTGGTCATCCAAGCTGATAAATGATACAAGTCACTTGGCTAGCTCAGCTTCTATTATAAAATAAATTCTATGATATTTAATGATAGGAACCATTTGGTTAAATGATCATCTTAAAAAAAAAAATTCAAACAATGACCTGAATAGATAGAGCTGTGCTGTGCTTAGTTGCTTAGTTGTGTCTGCCTCTGCAACCCCATGACAGTAGCCCCCCCCCCCCGGCTCCTCTGTACATGGGGATTCTCCAGGCAAGAATACCAGAGTGGGTTGCCATGCCCTCCTCCAGGGAATATCCTAACCCAGGGATCAAACCTAGGTCTCCCACATTGCAGGTGGATTCTTTACTGTCTGAGCCACCAGGGAAGCCCAGGCATACTGGAGTGGGTAGCCTATCCCTCTTCCAGAGGATCTTCCACTCAGGAATTGAACTGGGGTCTCCTGCCTGGTCAGGCAGATTCTTTACCAGCTGAGCTATCAGGGAAGCCCTGAATAGACATGAACTCAATTATTATGAGTCTGTGATTACTATCTAGTAATCTTAATTATTAATTCAGATTAATTTGTTGTGCTGAGTTTTTCTGTTGCATAAAACTGAAAATAAATGTCCCAAGAAAAATTTCAGCTATAAATCTAATTCTCATTAATTTTTACAGTCCATTAAAGAAGATGTGTGCCTTTGTAAAATACAAGTTCAAATACGATGTTTTAATTGGGTGCTCCATATTTTTTTAATTAATGAAGATCCAAAACAAAATTAATGACTGAGAAATTTAGGGATGGTGTAATTATAAAACAGGGGCTCATTTTTAAATCTTTTTTGCTACCTTGCTGTTTTTCATTCTCTATATAGTTCTCTATATATAGTTCTTTATAGAAATACATGTGTGTGTATATAAATATATGTGTATATGTATGTATATACACTATATGTATATAGTTCTCATTACCTGAATCATGTGTAGCTTTTGTGTGTGTGTGATTCTAGAAATGAAATTGTAACATATTAATAGCTTACTATACACTAAGATTTTGGAGTAGGAAATGGCAACGCACTCCTGTATTCTTTCCTGGGAAATCCCATGGACAGAGGAGCCTGGTGGGTTACAGTCCATTGGATTGCAAAGAGTCAGACACAACTGAGCACTCATTTACACTAAGTTTTGGACCACTTTTAATATTATCTTACTTAATACTCATGGTTCCACATATTGCTAGAACCTATCCCACATCTGCTATAACTTATCAACTATTTACCCATTTTTATAGATATAGGAACTGAAACTCTCTGAGGTTAAGTAGCTAATCCAGTCATCCATTTTGTAGGACTTGATTCAAACTCTGATCTGACTCCAGAGGTCATGCTCTTTCCAGTAATCCTGGAGGTGCTGTGCTCTGCTGTGTTTTTTATATATGTCACATCTGTCTCTAGTAATAAAATTTCAAATGATATTGCCTGGCACTGAGGCATAATTGCTTCAATTATAGAAAATAAGACCTCTGCTATAATTCCATTCAGGGTGCACTTTCCTTTAATTTTCTCAACGTTAGTTACATTTTCCGTATACAGAAATATGAAAGAAATATGAGTGAAATGTAGGATCTGCAAATTGAACTTTCATTTTTACAGAGGACATAGCTGCCAGCTAGAATAGCTCTTTGGTTGTAACTGTGTGGAATCATTTATTCCCAGTGAAACCAAAAATCAACAGCTCTGTATGGCATTTAGGGTGATGTTTACTGAAAGGAGAGTGTCCTGATCTGTGAGAGGAAAAACACAGCACATTTGTGGTACAAGTATTAGTGCAGAAAGTCGTTGCTCTTATTTTGGTTCTCTCTTTATTTCATTAAATGTCAAGTGTAATTTTTTTCCTTTGTTCCTTAGTGAAATATGGCAAGATTTTGTTTCCTTTTCAAAAATAAAAGATGCCCCTTATATAACTTCTGGCCATAAAGAAGAAAATGAAGCCTTCCTCATATATTTGAAAAATAAATCTTTGTATCTTAAAGCATATTAAAAATGCTTTTTAGAGTTTTTATAAACTGAACTCTAATACTTCTGCATATGTAAAATAACAGTTCTTATTATTAAAAATCACCCTTGTGTTTTTTAATATAGGAAAACTGACCTCAGCATATTACATTGCTAAACAGAGGAAAACCTAAAGTACTTTAAGAACAGGCACAGAAATAATGTGGTATTTGTGATAGATTCAGATCAGGCACTTTAAGAGTTATATCCTGAGTGTTCTTAAAATCTAATCCTAAAAAACACAGATACTTTAATAATATAATTGAACAAAATTGTCATCAGTTGCCATAATGAAACAAGTTTTATCTGCATGTTTGAAGGTCAGAAAACTCTAGTCTATTTAATACAGACTGACAAGTTGTTTCATAATACAGTTGCCATGTCTCAGCTTCTGAAAGAAAAAATGAAAGCTTAAATAATACACAAGGAGAAATTGAAAGACAAAATTAATTTCATAAAATCCATTTTTTCAGAAACAATCTATATGTACAGTGTATTCTAAAGCAGTTTTGTTTTTTCACAGTGGTGTTCAGTAGATGATTGTATATTTGCTAGTAGAATTTAATCATCATGTTTGTGTAATCAATAAAGGTAATTTACTTTTGAAATTAGGTTAAAGATATATTTAGCTCTAAAATATCCCCCAGTAAATATTCTTCTATATTCTGACACCTGTTGTAAAAGCAGATGATTGCCTAGATACCTTATTATTGGCATCTTTTAGAAGAAATGTGTTGAGATGATTATAATGAAATTGCTATTGCTACAAATCTGTCAGTTTAATGTTACTCTTGAGCTGCCTTGTAGGATTTTATTACCAATTATGGTAAATAACACTTCTCTTGTGAAAATGTGAAAAATGAGTTTCAGTGGACCAGTTATCTTTTTCTAGTGTGAAGTCAGTGTACTGAAAAAAAAAATTCCTATGTCAGAGGTAAAGCTTATTTCTTAAAATACTAAGCATAAGACCAGAAACTATAAAACTCCTAGAGGATAACATAGGCAAAACACTCACTGACATAAACCAAAGCGGGATCCTCCATGACCCACCTCCCAGAATATTGGAAATAAAAGCACGAATAAACAAATGGGACCTAATTAAAATTAAAAGCTTCTGCACAACAAAGGAAACTATAAGCAAGGTGAAAAGACAGCCTTCAGAATAGGAGAAAATAATAGCCAATGAAGCAACGGACAAACAGTTAATCTCAAAAATATACAAGCAACTCCTGCAGCTCCATTCTAGAAAAATAAACGACCCAATCAAAAAGTGGGCCAAAGAACTTAACAGACATTTCTCCAAAGAAGACATAGAAATGGCTAACAAACACATGAAAAGATGCTCAACATCACTCATTATCAGAGAAATGAAAATCAAAACCACAATGAGGTATCACTTTACACCAGTCAGAATGGCTGCCATCCAAAAATCTACAAACAATAAATGCTGGAGAGGATGTGGAGAAAAGGGAACTCTCTTACACTGTTGGTGGGAATGCAAACTAATACAGCCACTAAGGAAAACAGTGTGGAGGTTCCTTAAAAAACTGCAAATAAACCTGCCACATGACCCAGCAATCCCACTGCTGGGCATATACATTGAGGAAACCAGAATTGAAAGAGCCACGTGTACCCCAATGTTCATCGCCACATTGTTTACAATAGCCAGGACATGGAAGCAACCTAGATGCCCATCAACTGACGAATGGATAAGAAAGCTGTGGTACATATACACAATGGAATATTACTCAGCATTAAAAAAAAATTCATTTGAAGCAGTTCTACTCAGGTGGACGGAACTGGAGCCCATTATCCAGAGTGAAGTAAGCCAGAAGGAAAAACAACAATACAGTATACTAACACATATATATGGAATTTAGAAAGACGGTAACGAGAACCCAGCATGCGAGACAGCAAAAGGAAGGCAGATGTATAGAACAGACTTGTGGATTCTATGGATGAGGGCAAGGGTGGGATGATATGGGAGAATGACATTGAAACATGTTAATTATCATATGTGTAATCAATCGCCAGCCCGGGATTGATGCTTGGAGCTGGTGCATCGAGATTTCCCCAGGGGAGGGAGGAGGGAGGGAGGAGGGAGAGGGGTTCTGGAGGGGGAGCATATGTAAACCCATGGCAATATCATGTCATTGTATGGCAAAACTAATAAAAAAAATACTATACCCTTAGTCAAGCTGGATATGAAAAATTAAATACTATTTCATGAAATTTATGGAATACCAAACCTTAAAGAAACTGTAAATATTACTTTTAGAAATGAATCATCAAAAAATGATAAGAATAGTTAGTTTAACATTATATATTCTGTAAAGTTATTAATTTGACTTTAATATCCCAATGCTGGTCATATATTTAAAACATGGATTGCATGTTAACTCCCCACATGTATGATTCCTTTTAATATTTAGCCTACCCAGAAAAAAGTTTGCTAGTTAGAGTTAAGAGTACATAACTCTCTTGGATTACAGTCTGTCTGCATTTGATTACTGCTGAGTAATTTCTGTCCCAATCACACCATAGTATAGCCTATATATTTTTTCTAATTTTTATTCCCTCTTCTTTCCCAGCTACTATCCTGCATTAAAATTCCCCTTCCCCAAAACTAATTTCAGCTAGATACCACTCTTGATCAAATAATAGGTGAAAACTTAATTATTCCAAAATTCTAGGAGATATTTTTATTATGATTTTTTAAAAATATTTAACATGACAACTACCTTATTTACAAATTTTTAAGTGTATAATACAGTATTGTTCACCACATGCACATTGTTGCACAGTGGAACTCTAGAATTTTTTCATCTTGCATGACTAAAAGTCTATACCTGCTGCACTGGGGAGTATTTTAATCATGAAACAGAAATGGCACTTTTCTAAGTGGTGCATTTTAAATGTTAACCCATGTGAATGTTTCCTACCTTAATGTAAAATTTGTCTTTTTTATTATAAAAGTAATACTTGCTCAATCCAAAAATTTAGATAATATAAATACATATTAGGAAGAAAATAAAAGGCTCCACCAGTAGGAAAAAGCTATTGTTAATCATTTAGAGATTATAGTTTGAGTCTTTCTGTTTAATACATGCATAAAGTTTGATCATAGCAATAAGATTACATTACACTATAATGCTGGTTTTTATTCTCATACCATGTTATGAGCAATTATTCACAACAAAAGTACTGTTTTACAATGTCAGTCTAATGGACATATAGTATGTCATTATATCAACAGACTATAGTATATTCAAATTCTTATTGATAGACATTTATTCTATATCCACTTATCACTAGTGGACTAATATTATAAAGCCAAAGCTAATATTTATACCTTTTCACATTTGCCCAATTATTTTTCTGAAAGTGGAAATTCTAGTTCAGAAAATATGTTGAGTTTTAAGGTATTTGATGTTCTTTAAGAGTCCCTGATGGCTCTGATGGTAAAGTATCAGCCTACAATGTAGAAAACCCAAGTTCATTCCCTAATCAGGAAGATCCCCTGGAGAACAGAATGGCTACCCACTCCAGGATTCTTGCCTAATGAATTCCATGGACAGAAGAGCCTGAAGCCCATGGGACTGCAGAGTTGGACATGACTGACCACCTAACACTTCACTCTTCAAGTGTACAAAATTGGTACTGATTTGTATTTCTCAGCCTTGTAGAGAGAGGCTGTTTTCCTCAAACCAGGCTAACACTGATATAATTTATTCTTTGTAATTTTTGCCTAATGGATACATTTTTAAGTAGTAAAAAGTTTGGAAGGGGTAATTTTAAACTATCAAATTCCCAGGTTTCTAAAACTCAGCCCCCCAAAGCAAATTAACTAGTTTTCCAAGGATTAAAATAAATTACTATAGTTATTGTGAGAGTTTTTAGTGTTTTCTCTTAAGCTCTGTATATTATTTTTCACATGAGAAAGGTTTGTTCTGCCTCCATCTAGGACTTATGAAAGAAAGATAAAAAAATATAAATTGTATAATATTTTTCTCAGCATGATATATCATTAGGTAACAAATAAAATATTGTTTATAAATGTGTTTGTCATAATTATAATTATTATAATTAATATGCTGCAAAATTTCTCCAATTATTCTTATATTTATATCATGTGGAAATATTGTTTAGCAACAATAATTGTTCAACTCTTTTCAGCATTTTGGAATGAGAACTGCAACTAACTGCATCAAACATAGCTACTAGGATAAATTGCTGAGACTATATATTGTCATGACTTAGTTTGTTCCCAAGCAATATTTGCTCAGGGAAGATAAAACTATAAAACAATAAATAACAGCATGCTTGCTTCAGAAAACTTATACTAAACAATATTATGAGACAACTGTTCAAGATTTAATTCAGAATCTTCACTTTGTTCCCTGTACCAATCTGGAAGTATTATGACTTAGACTTTGAACAACCCCAGTCAGTTCCCTGAAAGCTCTCCCTTGAACTATTTGTGCAAAGACCCTGAGATAACATAAACATCCAACATCTCACATTCACTTTCTTCATCACTGCTAAGATCTTGCTAAAGATGGGGTTTTCCCTTACTACAGTGACTACTAGTGAACTTATCGTTTATTTATTAGCAGGTTGTCCAGTGATACTTTGGGGAGTTGAAAAGGTTAGGGAACTTCTGGACAGTTTCACTGAGATCCATTCAAGACTTCCTCACTGCCATAGTTTTGAAAGACTTGATTCAAAATAATGTGCTCAACAGATTTGAGCCCCTTACGCAGAGGTCTTTCCAAACAAGCTGGTGGGATTAGTCTTACAGTGGATCTAAGCATGGATTTATTTTCTGTGAGTTTTAAATGTTAAGTTTATTTTTCATCTGAGGAATAGATTCTTTTCGGAATCTTTTGGTTTTCAGATCAGATTTGAATTCATTCTTTATAAGTTGAAATTTACATTGTGACTACAAATGCTGTTTGTCAGTTCTTGCCAATTTACTTATTAAATCTATAAGAAATATGTTATAGAAAGAGAATGAGCATAAGCTCAATAGGTCTATCTTTAAGACGAGTTTTGAAAATCTGCAGGAATGCCTAAGTACATTTTACTTTAGGTTACATTTTCAGAAACTTATGAGGATTTTCCTCACTTGCCTTTGTAACTAATCTATTCATCTGTTTCTATATGGATTTTATAAATTTGTTGACTCAGTTCACCACTTTAAAAATTGTTTGTCAAGTTTGAGCAAGTTTGACCCAAAAAAAGGTTTTTCTTAGATGGCACTGAATCCATAATATGGGAAACATTGGTATTTTTATAATATTAGATATATTTGTTATTAATATGTAAACATGGTATATTGCTAATTTATAAATGTCTCTGAATTAAAATTTTATAGATTTCTCTTTCTCAATGGGGCTTTGAACATGATTTATCATTAATGCAGAAGCCTTTTTTGATGAGCATTCTCAAGCATCAAAATTTTAAAATTTTTTCAGTAAAATAACTGAATATGTTGTGTCTGTAGAATCTCCTATTCCTCCCCAAATTACTAACAATAAAATATTTAAAGTCCTCCTTATTACAAATTAGTTATTTGGATTATGAATAAACTTTTAAATGCCTACTTATAATTTCCACTAGTTTCTCTATCAGTGGCATAGTTTGTTTAGATATTTGGATACTTTTTGTTACAGTAGCTTTCTCTAAGAAAATTATGGGAAATGACCCGAGTATGCTGTTAATAGAGAGTTTCAAATAGCATATACGGTAGAGTTGTTCTTTAGTCGCTAAATCATGTCTGACTCTTTTGCAACCCCATGGACTGTAGCCTTCCAGGCTCCTCTGTCCATGAGATTTCCCAGGCAAGAATACTGGAGTGGGTTGCCACTTCCTTCTCCAGGGGATCTTCCCAACCCAAGGATCGAACCTCCGTCTCCTGCATTAGCAGGCAAATTCATTTTACCACTGAGTCACTGGGGAAGCCCTATATAGTAGAGTACAGATAGCTATTGCTCAGAGAATGAAAAATTATATACAAAAGTCCTGACTCTAGTGTACATTGCTACTTATTAAATACTGCCTTTCAGCTCCATATTAACCCCTCAGTATGTGTTCTGCGATAACGAAATTTCTGCAGTTATCCCTTCTTCACAGTGATCACAACCTCAGTAGAGGGCTCTGTGGGATACTGTAGGCCAAAGAGACTCTCCTCTGGTTTCTGGCCACTGCACAGTGGGTCACCAGTGTGGGTGTAAGGACACTCGTGATGCTCTGGAGGCCATGCGCGCAGAGCTGTCCCTCTGTACATGGACACCAAACATTGCAGGCCTCCTCCCTCACCAGGGCCCTGATTCTCTCTGCTCACTCATTCACCTCACTACCCCAGTTTTACCTCCAAGGTCTTCTGAACACTGTGGCCCTCCCAACATGCTCTGGTCCTCGTGTTACCTCTGCTCTCCCATTCCCTTTGGATGCTCATGTTCCCACCCACAAGCGACAGCTTGTCTGACCCCACCTGGGCCTGTGACAGTTCCCCTGTTGTCCCTCGTTCCCGTGCACTCTCACACGCCTAGCTACCAGCTGTGGATCGCTTGAACTTTGAAGGATTTCTTTACACTTGTCCCGTGAACATAGGCCATCCCTGACTGGGGCACAAAATTGAACTCTCTCATCCCGTGGCTTGCGACTACATCTTCTTCAACAAGGTCTGAGTTCCAGGATTGGGAAGGGGAATCCCCTTCCAAGTTTGTCCTTCCTTGGGAAATTTCATTGTACTGCAAAGGATATCTGAAGTATTCAAGTATTATTATATTCTACAGTTGCTCATTTATCAGAATTTAATAGGTTTTATATTAAATTTCCCTGATTAAATCACTCTCTGCTCACTTTCTCTTGATTGGACACAGACTGCTACATGCAGTTATCTCTAGTTTGTGGTTTGATGAGTGATTCTTAATATCTTCTTTTTTTAAATCTCTACTTTGAAAACTTGCTGTTGTGGCCATGAATTATTTTTTTTAATAAGAAAAATACTATGAATAAAGCAATAAAAATATCCCTCTTTTGATCACTGCTCCATGCTTTCCAATTCTTTGTTTTGGTTGGATAACTATCCTTCTCTTAGAGGTCGATTCCATATAAACAAGGCAGTAGTCTTATTAGAACAAGTCTCAGTTATGTCTGAGAGGACACTAGGGAATAATTGATGGGAAAAGAATGCATGTACACATGCATGAATGCATGAGTTAACTACTACTGTGCCATTAGCCTCTAAAGATTAGTCTTTCAAATATCCTAGTTTTTAGTAGTTTTTTTTTCTCTTTACTTAAACAGAAGCAAATGAAAATATAGTAAAGACGACTATTATTCCCTGATATTTTTGTTATCAATTTGAATATATATGGATTTCTATATTTTGAATCTTAGTGTGAAATATATATAAATAGACACCACTAATACATGGTTTACTATGTAGCAGGTACTGCGTGCTTTACTTTTATATTAATACTGGTGGAAATAAAAAGTTTAAAAAACAATTGCCATTTCTTTGGAGTTTAACTTTGTATAGCTTTCCTGCTCAGTGATTTTGTTCTACTTTCCCTTCTTTCTGCAGATACTTTTATTATAGAGTATTTACTGTATAGCTTAGAGACTTTTGGAAGGGCAGCCAAATTGACTGTTGACTGAAATTCCAAGAACTCTGGCAGGAATGCCCTGGACGCATGCCAGGGCCACCTAGCAAGGCACTGCTGCTGCCACTACTGCTTTACTCAGCACCAGGCCACTTCGGCTGCTGTCAGCATGTCCAAGATGCACACACTTCGTCCCTGTAATCCATTCTGTATCAAAGTCTAGCATGGGTTCATTTGACTGGTATTTAAGTTAATTACCTGTATTTATCAACAAGTGAGGTTTAGAGATACAGTTTTTTGTATGACAAGAGAATTTGATTCACTCAGACCTATCAAAATGTGGAACATTCAGCAGATTTCAGACAGCTGTGAATGACCAGTGTCCACGGTATCCTCTTGCTTTTCCACCTATAGACGTTTACTCATCCCCAACAATCACACAGAACCTGTCTTTGTCAGAACACTGTTTATTTAGCACATGAATCGTCAAGTTTGATTTGTGAAAAAGCTGAACCTAAGGCACAAAAGCATTGTAAATAGAAAGCTGCAATCAAGAAGGGAACATATGTCCTTTTTGATACAGGAACAATTATTTTTCATTGTTAGAATCTGTCCTTTGAGATCCTAACAGGTAACCTCAGTTACAAAACAGGAACAACAACAACAAAGACTTACTGTAGAAAAGCCTACAAAATTTGGCTTCTAGATTCTTGTATACCCCCCAAATATATAATACGAATGGGAGACAAATGAAAGTCCTGACTTTTGTCTTGGGAGAGAGACTTATCTAAAAAGTCACTCTTCTATGTTTATAATGGTGGAAATGACAATTAGTTCATGTCTTTATTTGTACTTATATCCACATGGATATGAAGATGAATTTTGCTCATTTACTGACCAGGGGTATGTATAGCATCCATCCCTAGCACCGTGGATAGCATATCAAAATAATGCTATTTTATTTAAGAACAATGTGTTGCAAGGTGATAATGTGGAGTTTGTCTGGACCATGACATTCTACTTAGCAGTTATAGCCAAAAATAAATATAAAGACTCCTGGCTGGGTGCCTCTAAGAGCCTTGTCATGCCTAGGAAGCCAGAGGTTTCTTGGCAGCTGTGCACTTTGGCAGCACTTCCTGGATTACAGGAAACAGAGAAACCATGCTTTGCCATATGCTCATCTTAGGAAGCTGTCCACTGAGAGGAGACATGCTGTTTCAACTGAGAGATGCTCAGAAGTGGTTTGATAAAGCAAATTATGGGTAAATCATCATTAATTTATTAATAATTCAACAAATAATTTTCAGTTTCTAATATGTATCAACATTCTATTTTAAAATATATTGGTGTTTGAGACCTTAGACCAAAGAGCTGTGTATTTATGGACTTTATATTATAGCAGGAAATAAACATATTAAATAATAAAATAATATTATATTAAGAAGGGGATAATAATTACAGATTAATGAGACAAGACCCGGAGCTGACTGTGGCTCAGATCATGAACTCCTTATTACCAAAGTCAAATTTAAATTGAAGAAAGTAGGGAAAACTACTAGACCACTCAGTTCAGTTCAGTTCAGTCACTCAGTTGTGTCCAGCTCTTTGCAATCCCATGAACTGCAGCAGCACCAGGCTTCCCTGTATTCAGGTATGACCTAAAGCAAATCCCTTATAAGTATGCAGTGGAAGTGACAAATAGATTCAAGGGATTAGATATGGTAGTTAAAGTGCCTGAAGAAAAATGGACAGAAGTTCATAACATTGTATAGGAGATAGTGATCAAAACCTTCCCAAGAAGAAGAAATGCAAAAAGGCAAAATGGTTGTCTGAGGAGGTCTCACAAATAGATGATAAAAGAAGAGAAGCAAAAAGCAAAGGAGAAAAGGAAAGATATATCCACCTGAATGCAGAGTTACAAAGAATAAAAGGAAAGATAAGAAAGCCTTCCTAAGTGGTCAATGCAAAGAAATAGAGGAAAACAATGAATGGGAAAGACTAGAGATCTCCTCAAGAAAATTAGAGATACCAAGGGAGCATTTGCCTCGAGAACCCCAAGAACTGTCAATCAGTTCAGTTCAGTCACTCAGTTGTGTCTGAATCTTTGTGAACCCATGGACCACAGTACGCCAGGCCTCTCTGTCCATCACCAATTCCTGGAGTTTACCCAAACTCATGTCCATTGAGTCAGTGATGCCATCCAACCATCTCATCGTCTGTCAACCCTTCTCCTCCTGCCCTTAATCTTTTACAGCATCAGGGTCTTTTCAAATCAGTCACCTCTTCACATTAGGTGGCCAAAGTATTGGAGTTTCAGCTTCAACATCAGTCCTTCCAACAGACACCCAGGACTGATTTCCTTTAGGATGGACTGGTTGGAACTCCTTGCATTCCAAAAGACTCTCAGGATCTTCTCCAACACCACAGTTGAAAAGCACCAATCTTGACAAAGTAATGTCTCTGCTTCTTAATATGCTATCTAGGTTGGTCATAGATTTTCTTCCAAGGAGTAAGCATCTTTTAATTCCATGGCTACAGTCATCATCTGCAGTGATTTTGGAGCCCCAACAAGTAAAGTTTGCCACTGTTTCCACTGTTTCCCCATCTATTTGTCATGAAGTGATGGGACCAGATGCCATAATCTTAGTATTCTGAATGCTGAGCTTTAAGCCAACTTTCTCACTCTGTATGAAAAGGCAAAAATATATGACACTGGAAGATGAACTCTCTAGGTTGGTAGGTGCCCAATATGCTACTGGAGAAGAGTGGAAAAATGACTCCAGAAAGAATGAGAGATGGAGTCAAAGCGAGAACAACGCCCAGTTGTGGATGTGACTGGTGATGTAAGTAAAGTCCGATGTTGTAAAGAGCAATATTGCATAGAAATCTGGAATGTTAGGCCCATGAATCAAGGCAAATTGGAAGTGGTCAAACAGGAGATGGCAAGAGTGAACATCGACATTTTAGGAATCAGTGAACTAAAATGGACCTAAATGGGTAAATTTAATTCAGATGACTATTATTTCTACTACTGTGGGAAAGAATCCCTTAGAAGAAATGAAGTAGCCCTCATGGTCAACAAAAGAGTCCAAACACAGTACTTTGTTGTGATCTCAAAATGACAGAATGATCTCTGTTCTTTTCCAAGGCAAATCATTCAATATCATAGTAATCCAGGTCTATGTCCCAACTAGTAATGCTGAAGATGCTGAAGGTGAATGGTTCTGTGAAGACCTACAAGAACTTCTAGAAGTAACAATCAAAAAAAAAAAGTCTTTTTCATCAAGAGGACTAGAATGCAAAAGTAGGAAATCAAGAGACACCTGGAGTAACAGGCAAATTTGGCCTTGGAGTACAAAGTGAAGTAGGGCAAATGCTAACAGAGTTTTGCTTAGAGAACACACCGGTCATATTAAATACCCTCTTCCAACAACACAAGAGAAGACTACACATGGACATCACCAGATGATCAATACTGAGATCAGACTGATTATATTCTTTGCAGCCAGACTGTAAGATGTAAAGATGGAGAAGTTCTGTACAAGACCAGGAGCTGAGTGTGGATCAGATCATGAACTCCTTGTTACCAAATTCAAACTAAAATTGAAGAAAGTAGGAAAACCACTAGACCGTTCAGGTATGACCTAAATCAAATCCCTTATGATTATACAGTGGAAGTAACAAATATATTCAAGGGATTGATCTGATAGACAGAGTGCCTGAAGAACTATGGATGGAGGATTGTGACATTGTACAGGAGGCAGTGATTAAAACCATCCCCAAGAAAAAGAAATGCAAAAAGGCAAAACAGTTGTCTGAGGAGGCCTTACAAATAGCTGAGAAAGGAAGAGAAGCAAAGGGCAAAGGAGAAAAGGAAAGATATATCCATTTGGATGCAGATTTCCAAAGAATAGCAAGGAGAGAGAAGAAAGACTTCCTCAGCGATCAATGCAAAGAAATAGAGGAAAACAATAGAATGGGAAAGATTAGAGATCTTTTCAAGAAAATTAGAGATACCAAGGGAACATTTTATGCAAATGTTCAATAAAGGGCACCATAAAGGACGGAAATGGTATGGACGTAAAAGAAGCAGCAGATATTAAGAACGGGTGACACAAATACACAGAAGAACTATACAACAAGATCTTCATGACCCAGATAACCACGATGGTGAGATCACTCACCTAGAGCCAGACGTCCTTGAATGTGAAGTCAAGTGGGCCTTAGGAAGCATTGCACTAACAAAGCTAGTGGAAATGGTAGAATTCCAGTTGAACTATTTCTAATCCTAAAACATGATGCTGTGAAAGGGCTGCACTCAATATGACAGCAAGTTTTGAAAACTCAGCAGTGGCCACAGGACTGGAAAAGGTCAGTTTTCATTCCTATCCCAAAGAAGGGATATGCCAAAGAATGTTCAAACTACTGCACAATTGCACTCATCTCGCACTCTAGCAAAGTAATGCTCAAAATTCTCCAAGCCAGGCTTCACCAGTACATGAACCATGAAGTTCCAGATATTCAAGCTGGATTTTAGAAAAGCAGAGGAACCAGAGATCAAATTGCCAACATCTGCTGGATCATCGAAAAAGCAAGAGAATTCCAGAAAAACATCTACTTCTACTTTATTGATTATGCCAAAGTCTTTGACTGTGTAGATCACAACAAACTATGGAAAATTCTTCAAGAGATGGGAATACCACACCACCTTACCTGCCTCCTGAGAAATCTGTATGAAGGTCAAGAAGGAACTGTTAGAACTGGACATGGAACAACAGACTGGTTCCAAACTGGGAAAGGAGTATGTCAAGGCTGTATATTATCACCCTGCTTATTTAACTTACATGCAGAGTACATCATGCAAAATGCTGTGCAAAATGGATGAAGCACATGCTGGAATCAAGATTGCTGGGAGAAATTTCAATAACCTCTGATAGGCAGATGACACCACGTTTACAGCAGAAAGTGAAGAAGAACTAAAGAGCCTCTTGATGAAAGTGAGAGAGGAGAGTGAAAAAGATGGCTTAAAGCTCAACATTCAGAAAACAAAGTCATGTCACTAGGTTCCTTCACTTCATGGCAAATAGCTGGGGGATCAATGGAAACATTGAGACTTTATTTTGGGGGCCTCCAAAATCACTGCAGATGGTGACTGCAGCCTTGAAATTAAAAGAAGCCTGCTCCTTGGAAGAAAAGCTATGACCAACCTAGACAGCATTTGAAAAGCAGAGGCATTACTTTGCTGACAAAAGTCCATCTAGCCAAAGGAATGGTTTTTCCTGTATTCATTATAAATATGAGACTTGGACCATAAAGAAAGCTGGGTGCTGAAGAATTGATGCTTTTGAAATGTGTTTTTGGAGAAGACTCTTGAGAGTCTCTTGGACTGTAAGGAGATCAAACCAGTGAATCCTAAAGGAAATCAGTCCTGAATATTCATTAGGAGTTCTGATGCTGAATCTGAAGCTGCAATATTTTGGCCACTTGATGCGAAGAGTTGACTCATTTGAAAAGACCCTGATCCTGGGGAAGATTGAGGGCAGGAGGAGAAGGGGACGACAGAGGATAAGATGGTTGGATGGCATCACTGACTCAATGGACATGAATTTGGGTAAACTCCAGGTTTGGTGATGGACAGGGAGGCCTAGCGTGCTGCCGTTCATGGGGTCGCAAAGAGTCAGACACGACTGAGTGACTTAACTGAACTGAACTGATGTGAAAAACTGACTTATTGTAAAACACTCTGATGCTGGGAAATCTTGAAGGCAGGAGGAGAAGGAGATGACAGAGGTTGAGATTTTTAGATGGCATCACATACTCAATGGATATGAGTGTGAGCAAGCTCCAAGTGTTGGTGATGGAGAGGGAAACCTGGTGTGCTACAGTCCATGGGGTTGTGAAGAGTCAGACACGATTGAGAGACTGAACTGAACTGAACTGAGCTGATTATTGTGACAGGCTATTATTATCAAGGATTGAAAGAATCCAGTCAGGAGTGAGCCAACATGTGATCTTATACTTGAGATTCAGTGATAATTTTAAATTATTTCGTTTGACTCTCATACATGACAGCATTGGGCTTCCCTGGTGATTCAGACAGGAAAGAATCTACCTGAAATGTGGAAGACCTGGGTTCTATTCCTGAGTTGGGAAAATTCCCTGACAGAGGGCATGGCAACCCACTCTGGTATTCTTCTTGGAGTATCTCCAAGGTCAAAAGAGCCTGGGGGGCTACAGTCCATGGGGTCACAAAAAGTTAGACATGACTTAGGGACTAAACACAGCACATGGCAGCAATTCCTTTCTCGTATGTTTGTTCTTTTTAGAATCTTCCTATTGGTTTTTTATTGTTTACTTAGAAGCAGTACTGTCTCCCACTTTCTATATCCTGGATGAAAGTAGAAAGCTCATGATTATTTTCTTTTGGAAATATATTTTACAAACACAATTTTAAAATACTTCATTGTTTAAAAAGAAATAATAATCACTTCCACTTTTCAATAGGCCTTCAAATATCTTATTTCTCACTACCTCTTTAACGAGCTTTGTGACCCCATGAACCACAGCATGCTAGGCCTCGCTGTCCATCACCAACTCCCGGAGTTTACCCAAACTCCTGTCGATTGAGTAGGTGATGCCATCCAACCATCTCATCCTCTGTCGACCCTTCTCCTCCTGCTCTCAGTCTTTCCCAGCATTGGGGTCTTTTCAAATGAGTTAGCTCTTTGCATCAGGTAGTCAAAGTATTGTAGTTTCAGTTTCAAAATTAGTCCTTCCAATGAACACCCAGGACTGATCTCCTTTAGGATAGACTGGTTGGAACTCCTTGCAGCCCAAGGGACTCTCAGGAGTCTTCTCCAACGCCACAGTTCAAAGCATCAGTTCTTCAGTGCTCAGCTTTCTTTATAATCCAACTTCACATCCATACATGACTACTGGAAAAACCATAGCCTTGATTAGATGGACCTTTGTTGACAAAGTAATGTCTGTACTTTTAAATATGCTGTCTAGGTTGGTCATAACTTTTCTTCCAAGGAGTAAGCATCTTTTAATTTCATGGCTGCAATCACCATCTGCAGTGATTTTGGAGTCCAAAAAAATAAAATCTGCCACTGTTTCCCCATCTATTTGCCATGAAGTGATGGGGCCAGATGCTGTGGTCTTACTCTTCTGAATGTTGAGCTTTAAGCCAACTTTTTCACTCTTCTCTTGCACTTTCATCAAGAGGCCCTTTAGTTCTTCTTCACTTTCTGCCATAAGGGTGGTGTCATCTGCGTATATTAGGTTATTGATGTTTCTCCTGGCAATCTTGATTCCAACTTGTGCTTCATCCAGCCCAGCATTTCTCATAATTTACTTTGCATATAAGTTAAATAAGCAGGGTGACAATATACAGCCTTAACATACTCCTTTTTGTATTTGGAGCCAGTTTGTTGTTCCATGTCTAGTTCTAACTTTTGCTTCCTGACTTGCATACAGGTTTTTCACAAGGCAGGTCAGGTGGTCTGGTATTCCCATCTCTTGAAGAATTTTCCACAGTTTATTGTGATCCACACAGTCAAAGGCTTTGACATAGTCAATAAAGCAGAAATAGATATCTTTCTGGAACTCTCTTGCTTTTTTGATGATCCAGCGGATGTTAGCAATTTGATCTCTGGTTCTTCTGCCTTTTCTAAAACCAGCTTGAACATCTGGAAGTTCACGGTTCATGTATTGTTGAAGTCTGGCTTGGAGAATTTTGAGCATTACTTTACTAGCATATGAGATGAGTGCAATTGTGTGGTAGTTTGAGCATTCTTTGGCATTGCCTTCCTTTGGGATTAGAATGAAAACTGACCTTTTACAGTCCTGTGCCCATTGCCATGTTTTCCAAATTTGCTGACATATTGAGTGCAGCTCTTTCACAGCATCATCTTTTAGGATTTGAAATAGTTCAACTGGAATTCTATCACCTCCACTAGCTTTATTCATAGTGATGCTTCCTAAGGCCCACTTGACTTCACATTCCAGGATGTCTGGCTCTAAGAGAGTGTGAGTGATCATACCATCGTGATTATCTGGTCATGAAGATCTTTTTTGTATAGTTCTGTGTATTCTTGTCACCTCTTCTTAATATCTTCTGCTTCTGTTAGGTCTCTACCATTTCTGTCCTTTGCTGAGCCCATCTTTGCATGAAATGTTCCCTTGGTATCTCTAATTTTCTTGAATCATAGCCACAATCAAATAAATCTAAATTCCCTTGTTACTTCTGTCTTTAAATAATGTAGAGGAAAATGACAATGAATGACATTTTCTGAAATAATTATTAAACAACGAGAATAATCAAAAGCTAAGTGATATTTTTTCTGCAGTTGTATTCATTTTCAGTTTCCACTGTCTTCACTCTCTTTTGTGTCATTTCGAAAAATGCTGTTTATACACTACTATTTCTGTACCAAACTGTAAAATACCAAAAAAATCCTCCAAAAACAAAAAGAAAATTCCCACCAATCCCCCCATTTTATAGTGACCTGACCTGGTTTATGATTCTGTGCTATTTATGATATCATAATATTTATGGATTTTTAATTTTTCATCACTAAAAATTTAAGCATAGATCTGTGAGTATAGAACTCTGTACTTTCTGTGTGCTTCTAATATCTTTTCCTTACGATGTGATTTGGAATCTGATTTTATAATTCTATCAATAAGAACCTTGAGGTAAAATCATGTACCACATTCTGTTTTAATTTGTTATTTTATCAAGCCCAGGTAAGCTTTTGGGGCTTTTAGATGGTGTTTTCTTGTTTGGAAATCCCAGTGCCTTATGGAACATTTTAAATAGTACAAACCTAGGAAATAAATCCATCTATCAAGGCTTTGAGCTAACATCACTTCAAAGAGTAATCTAAAAACTTCAGAAACTTTGACAAACTCTGTGATGCCCATACATTTTTAAGTTGAAACTGTATTTTATTAACTATTTTCAAATAATCATAAAATATTCAATTTTAAGAGTACAGCATATTTTTGTGCTTAAAATATATTTGTTATTATTATTTTGTTTTACCTTTAGCTATTGCTCAATTTATGGGAAAACAAGTTCCCATTATACGGTGAAGTTAATCTTCATTGCCAAACCAATAAGCAAATCAAATATATTGTGAGAAAAAGCTGTGTTCAAATCTGAATTTTTCTAAAATAGGTAGCTAGATGGCTAGCTGGAGACGAGGGCCCTGAGTCTCGCTATTAATAGGTTATTACTTAGATGATGCATGAAAATGAAAAGTGCTTTTGGTGCCACAGATGGTTTGTTTCATTTTGTTTTCATCCAGGACAGTGTTAGGCTTTGATTTTGTAAACTGGGGAAGAACACCTTTGTGAAAGACAAGGGGGGAAAGGAAGAGAAAGGCAAAGCTCAGATGCTAATGAATTGTAATATTAGATAAGTTATAAATGTATGTGTATTGATACTGAGGAACTGAAAACATGTTCCACTTAAAACTGGTGGTTCCTCTGTTTCATCTGGATTTATTTATTACTTTTAGGGGTTTGTGTACTCTAGCTGAAAACTGCTACTTTAGTTTACTTCCAAGTAGATAATGTCCTGAAGAGAATGCCTTTTACATATTTGCAGACCCAAGTTCACTCAATCTTAGAGGCACTCATTAAATTTCCTGAGGGCTTACCCTGTACCAAACAATACTATATGATACAAAGTAACTGTATGGATTTAGTAGTATTATTATCTCCCTTTTAGTGTAGTGAACTGAGTCTTGTTGTTGTTGTTCAGTCACTAAGTTGTGCCCAACTCTGCGACCCCATAAACTGCTACACGCCAGGCTTCCCTGTCCTTCACTGTCTCCTAGAGTTTGCTCAAACTTATGTCCATTGAGTCAATGATGCCATCCAACCATCTCATCTTCTGTCACCCCATTTTCCTTCTACTCTCAATCTTTCAAAGCATCAGGATATTTGCCTCTTCCCATCAGGTGGCCAAAGTATTGAAACTTCAGCTTCAGTATCAGTGCTTTTAGTGAATATTCAAGATTGGTTTCCTTTAAGATTGACTGGTTTGATCTCTTTGCTGTCCAAGATACTCTCAAGAGTCTTCTCCAGCATCACAACTCAAAAGCATAAATTCTTTGATGCTCAGCCTTCTTTATGGTCCAGTGCTCACCAAGGCTTAGACATATTTATAAGTAACCTGATCAAGTTAAAAGACCTACTAAGTATTAGGATCCAGTTAGTTTGATTCCAGCACCCAGGTACCCACACGCTATAATGTCTCCTTCAAAATCATTTTTTAATTATCTCAACAGAGTTTTTTTTTCTTTACATCTGCTTTTTAGGTTGATAGGATGTAGAGTAGGGTATCTTAAAGTTTAATGCATGTGTAGATCACAAAATGAATTTTTTTAAATGCACATTCTTTTCAGGAATGTATGTTTTTGCAGAGTCAGAAGTTTCAGGTGATGCAGTTCTGCTTGTCCTAGTTCTCTGCTCTGAGTGGCTCAGTGGTTTTCAATCCTAAATGCACAGCAGAATCTCCTGATTTTGTCTACTTCTGAAATTTGAGAATGGATCACAGACAAATGAATTTTTAAATCTCTCACAGGTTATTCTGAATAGTATCCAGAGTGAGAAAGCACACATTTATGTTTGTGTGTGTGTGTATTTATCAAGTGTTTCTGATATAGACTTATTTATATCTGGGAAATCATAGATTTAGAGCAAATACGATTGCTTTTCAATTGTATGTAGTTTTTGAGATTTGTTTCCAGTTTTACATCTTCTTACCCCAAAATAAATGATAAACACCTCAAAAAGAGAGAGAAAAAACTTAGAATCCTCTTGAGTTTTGCTGCTAAATGAAAGAACCCAGCAAGTTCTCATTCATTGTGTGCTGTATTTATTAATTTATCTCTTCAACAAATATTCATTGTGCCAACATTTTTTTTAATGGTAAACACTGTAATAGAAACCTAAAGGTGTACAACACAGCCCTTTCTCTCAAAGAGCTCAGTCTAATAAGAATAGTTGTTGCTGAAGTGAAGTGAAGTGGTAGTCATACAGTCATGTCCGACTCTTTGCAACCTCATGGACTGTAGCCTGCCAGGCTCCTCTGTCCATGGGATTCTCTGGGAAAGAATACTGGAGTGGGTTGCCATTTCCTTCTCCAGGGTCTTCCCAACCCAAGGGTTGAACCCAGATCTCTCGCTTTGCGGGCAGATTCTTTACTACCTGCGCCATCAGGGAAGCCAAATGAAAGTGAAATGCCCTCAGTCCTGTCTGACTTTTTGTGACCCCATGGACTAGTTCTTGAGTCCAGATTACTGGAGTGGGTAGCTTTTTCCCTTCTCCAGCGGATCTTCCCAACCCAGGAATCAAATGGGGGTCTCCTTCATTGTAGGCGGATTCTTTACCAACTGAGCTATCAGGGAAGCTCTATTTGTTGTTTAGTCGTTAAGTCCTGTCCTACATTTTATGACCGCATGGACTGTAGCCCACCAGGCTGCTCTGTCCATGGGATTTCCCAGGCAAGAACACTGGAGTGGGTTGCCATTTCCTTCTCCAGGGATTCTTCCGGACCCAAAGATCAAACTCACGGCTTCTGACTTGGCAGGTGGATTCTTTACCACTGAGCCACCAGGGAAGCCCAGTAAGAAGTAGAGAAGGAAGTAAAAATAAGCTTGCCCTAAGTATGTATTGAAGTGTTATGAGGAAACTTTGTTTTTATTTTATTTTAAAATCTTAAAAAAATATTTATTTTATCTATTTGGTTTTGTCAGGTCTTAGTTGCAGCATGCAGGGTCTTAGTCCTGGCATGCAGGATTATTCTTTGCCAGCCGCAGGCTTCTTCTGAATTGTGGTGCATGCGCGCCAAAGTGCGGAGTGCGCAGACTCAGTAGTTGCCCCACAGGGGCTTAGTTGTTCAGAGGCGAGTGGGATCTTAATTCCCTGCTGCTGCTGCTGCTAAGTCGCTTCAGTCGTGTCCGACTCTGTGCAACCCCATAGACGGCAGCCCATCAGGCTCCCCGGTCCCTGGGATTCTCCAGGCAAGAACACTGGAGTGGATTGCCATTTCCTTCTCCCTTAACCCCCTGACCAGGGATCAGATCCTGTGTTGGAAGGCGGATTCTTAACCGCTGGACTGCCAGGGAAGTTTCCTGAAAAGATTTTGAATGGATGTCAGAGTCTCCATGGAGAAGAACCCAGCCTAGGAAGTTTATTCTGTAATTAACAGAGTAAGTTGATCTAGGTTCAGAGACCAAGCATAGGTTTATTTAAATGAGTACCTTGAAGTAGTTATCGAAAAGACAGTTTTCTTTTTTTTTTTTTCCTTTAAGCCTAGTGACCTTCTTGGCTGCAGAGTCAAAACACCACTTAGTGAAAAGGATAGAAATTAAACACTACTTGTGTTACTAAATCAAACTTGGTTCTACTTGTAGGCATGTAGCCAATCTACTGACACTGACTTATTTATGATAAAGGAAAATGCAACGTTTATTGTGAGGGACCAAACACAGAGACCAAACACCTGATGCTCAAAAGACCTTAACTCCGTAATGGACTTAAGTGAAAGGTTTTTAAAAACAGGGTGAGGGAGAGGGCTGTGGAGTAAGTGATTAGCCTCTGGTTGTTCTTCTAGTTGGTTGATGGTAAGGTGATTGAGAGTCATCATCATCAACCTTCTGGGGTCTACATGCTTGTACTCAGAATGTAATTAACTTCATCCACCTGGATGGGATTTCAGTATCTGCTAAATAGTTCAAAGATCATGCTCAGAATATTGTTTGTATCTCTTGAGATAGAACTAAAGTTCCTTGACTTTGTTTACTGGCCAAACTATTATTTTGTCTTGCATGACTATTTTCTTTGTTTCTGTGTATTCTCACTTCTCTAATTAAGTTTATTATTTTGAACTAGGGGAGGCCTAGGAGGCCACAGTTTTTTCCACGAACAAGAGCAGATGGAGGACATGGGGGTGGGGAGAATGGTGTCTGTCTAGATTATATTTGCTAAGTAAATTTTATTCACTATTCGTTTGAGTCTGTAAGCAACTTCTTTAATAGCAAAGGAGAAATTTTTTTTGTAAACATTTTGGCATCATTCAATATAGGCCACCTGTGCATACTTCTGTGAGAAAATAAAATGCTTTTAATTGGTGGTTTTATGTTTAAATACCTCTGGAGGCCTAAACCATTTAAAAATAATACATTGAGTTTATGTAGTCAATACAGAGCTGTTGTATTATAGATTGTACAAAATAAAACAAGAGAAAAATACCCTCTAATATATAGAACAGAGATAATGAGGATGCCATCTCTGTCTGTTCTTGAAATTAAAAACACTGGGCAAGGCTGTATTTCAGCTGCCTGTAGTGAAAGCTGCTTTATAACATAATCGAAAGCATATTATCACAGGGGCCATTATTTCTAACTTCCTATGATATGGACAAATCTATTTATAAAGCAAACAACATGTGCTCTTCCTCTTTAAAAATGTCAAAGCAATTTTGGAGGTATATGGAAAGTTTGTGATCACTTCTTAATTTTTGGTTAGCCCCTTTAGATGAACGTATTTGCCATGGCTAGATAACTAGAAAACTGTCCAAGATAAGACCATAAAAATAAAAAAAAAAATAAGAGATCCTTTGTTCCAAGGTACATATTTTCACATCAATATATCCTTTCTTAATTGAAGGTGAAAAGATTACAACTGAGCTGCAAACCTCCACAGACTCTACCTAACCTGTGGCTCATATTTCCCTGTCCCAGGCATGTACTTTCTATAGATAAAGAATACAGATTCTTTCTTTCTGTGTCTGGAAAATTACGTTTAGAATGATAAAGGTGAATAAGAAGCTAAAGCAATTTTATGAGTAATTCAGACCAAGTCAGTCTCTTTCTGCTTGCCCTCAAAATATCTACCAATTTGTAACAAATATCATTTTAAAAAAATAAACCATGTTACTGTGTATTCTTTTCTGGTAAGTGTAACTGTTTACTAGGCTTATTGGACTTTTCTAAGTTACCTTGCAGTATTAGTTTTGAGTTTCTTTTCCTGCTAGGTTGCATTATGCTCTGCACCACTTCCCAAAGGTGCCCAAGCCTTAATTCTAGAACTTATGGATATGATCTTACAGTAAACGAAATCTTGCAGCTGTGATTAATTGAGGCCCTAATGATGGGGCAATTATCCTGAATCATCCAGGTGGGCTCATGTAATTACCAGGAACCTTGTAGGAAGGAGGCAGAAGGGGCAAAGTTAGTAGTAGGAGATGGGAGGAAAGAGGAGGAGGGAGGAGAAGCAAGGAACAGGCTGCCTTCTGATTCCAGATGCTGAAAAAGGCAAAGACGTGGCTATTTCTTTAGTTTCCAAGCTCTGCTGACACCGTGGCTTCAACATCCCATGACTAACCTTGGATTTCTGACCTCCAAATGTCAGGTAGTAAAACTGTTTCCTTGCAAGTCACAAAGTTTGTGGTAGTTTGTTACAACAGTAATAAAAAAGTAATAATCTAGTTGTAGCATAATTAGTTACTCAAATAATGGAGATTAAATGAAGTATAAGAATGTATTTAATTTCAAATGCTAACCTAAACATGTAACATGGGAAAAGTAGGAGTTTTCACCCTAGCCCGACTGTAACTATCCTGACGGGTACTCAAACCAGATACAGAAATGTCCAAACCTCTCGTTAACTTTAAAGTTGAGGGGGCAAGTTTTCACTTTTTTCAAGAAATGTGAGGAAGAAATGTGCACATTCAAAACTGAATGTCTGCTGGTTAGTGCGGTACGAATAAATTGGGGAACCTCCTGAAAATTTAAACACGTGATTATTTTCTCTGTGGAGCAGGTCATGATTTGGGCATTTTTGACTAATAAAATCTACATAATTGCATGGCATAAGATGTGCTTCTGCCTATTGGCAAATGTTGTCATTGTGACTTGAACTCCTGGAAGAAATAGAATTAATTCAAATGAAATAGACTTCTAATTTGAGAAGTTCACTAGACTTCTTTAAAATTTTATTATTGTGTTGATTTTGTTACTAAAGGGAAGTTCATGTATAAATTACTAACAACGCTTGTAAAGGTGGTGTTATGAAGCTCTGTTTTTGGTTAATCCGAACTATCATCTGTGAATGTGCGATCCATCCCACATTTGCTCTAAAAACACTTAAGTTTTAATCAGGTTTACAATTTAGGTAAACCAAGTGATACAGGATAGAAATTAGATGTAAACAAAGCTGATTCTCCGTGAATCGTGATGGCAGCTTGGTGGTGCTGCTTGCACCAGTGCACGGGTTATCTAAGCACGTGAAATGCTCTTCCTATTAAACATAGTAGAAATCAGTTTCTCTTGGCTTTATACAGGATCCAATGCAAAATAATTAAATCCTATGCCATACATAATTTGTCAGTTTCTAAAGGTGAATCATCAGAAAGAAGTTTTGGACTGTTGCTTCAAACATTAGTGGAAAATTCAAAACATACACAGAAATAGATAATATTCCAGTGCTCCAGCATCAATGGCCATCTACTTATGGCCTGCTTTGTGTCATATCATCCATTATTCCTTTCTTTCCAACTACTCTCAACATGCTAATTTGCTGGTTTCTACTTCAGCTTTTATCATCCTAATAGCTTCAGAGTTCCTCAGCTGATTCTGATAATTAGCTTTTAAAAATTACCTTCTTAAAGAAGCTTTAGTCTGTTCTTTTTCTTAGCTTTTTTCAGTTATTTTGTTAACCACATGATTGCTTTCCATATTATTGTTTAATTTCTATTTTTTAATACTGAATATGTAAAAAAATCATTTAGAGAGACTACAGATTTTCTATCTGCATAGGTTGATAGCTCTTGAGAGAGTCATCTTTTCTACTAAACTGTTGAGATTTTAAAAAGGACATCTCTTTTAAAATACTTAAGAATAACTTAAGAGCAACAAGGTTGGATTCAAAATTCAAATTTAGAACAGTGTATTAATTTCCAGTTTCTTAAAGTAGTAGATATCTAAATCAGAACCATGTCCACTGTGACATTCCAGGGCAGCTTCTCAACTCAGGGGTCCCTGTGGTCCAAGGCAATGTAGAGACTGTGATCTTGGTAATTCGGAAGCTCCCTTTCCAGTTTGTCTAAACTTAGGTGTTAGATCTGATAGAGAGCTCGATAGAGGACTAACAGAAGGACTCTGAGACAACTCTGGAAATGCTCTTCCCTTAAGTTATCAGTAATGGCCCAAACAGAAACCCAGACAAATCCTATAGTACAGACTTCTGGACTATCTGTCATGTGCAGAGGGAAAGGGACACATTTTTTTCTTCCTCCACTAAGTACAAGCCTGCTGCTCTTAATGTCATATCTGAAGTATGTAGCCTCCTCCACATGAGGAAATTCAACTACCAGGGTACTCCTCTTATGTTTGGAGACTTCCTGCCTAAAATGGTTTGATGGCTTTTAATTATCATGAAAATAAAACCTAATATTTTTAAGTCAGCTTTATAAATCCTGTATAACCAGGGTATGCTTCTCTTAACCGCCCTTGAATCTTTAGGTACTACTCTTTAAGAACTGGACTGCTTCCTACCTCTGAAATACGAATGGTCTTTTCTCCTCCTTGAAAGTCTTGTGTCATTGTCCCCATATGGCCCTTTTTTTCTGTTATCCACGATATGAGAGTCCTGATGCATTTTGAATCATAAAGGAGTAGCAAAGAGGAGAAAACACTCTTAGCAAGCTGGAGGAAGAGGCTGAGGATAAATGTGTATGTGTTCCTCCTTCCTGCTACAGCTTGCTGTTAACCCCCACCTCAGCTTGATTTTACTGTTTCTTTTCTGCTTTCTCTCACTGTCATGCAAAACTGTGAGAAAAGGCTGAGATAATGGGCCCTGTGACTAAGTGTTTTGTTGGATAAAAACTGTCCTCTGCTTTTGTCTCCTTGGGGATCATAATTTTTTTTTTTTTTGTAAGTAAGGCTTATAATGTGGTGAGGTATTTGCCCCTCCTTCCATTCTAAAAACAAAAAACAAAGCCATCTTCATCTCTTCTGTGCTTTTTGACTTCCGGACTCCATTCTCCAGATGATTATTTTAGGACCTTTGACTAGCTCTTCTGTGTTTTGACATTTAACTGTTCGCTATCAATTCAAATAGTTTGTCCTCATGCACCATGTTTTCTTAATTGTTGACCATAGAATATATTTTCTAATCTTACTGCAAAATGAGGTTGTAGTGATTGCCCTCTTGAGTGAGGCTACTGGAAATCACTACCACCTTTAATCAAATATCTAGCTTCACTGAAAGTTGATGAGTGGCCTTTAAATGTCCTGACTTGGCACTTGTTCATGCAGTCAGTCCTCACAATTGTGCCTTCATCATTTTATTGAAGGATAGCAGGTTGCCTCATAAAATCTTTAAGATTTGAAATTGTGCTTCTAACTAGTGTAAAATCCTTAACTCTTTATGTGTATACCTATTCTCATAAGCATTAGAGAAAACTTTTCTCACTATTCTGATTGGGATTTTTACATAGAAGATTCTCTAATATGGATATAAAATTCTAAAATTCTGTGCAATTTAAAAAAAAAGTATCAGTTTATTTCAAGCATAGTTTTCATCTCTAGCCATTTTTCAGGCATGGTGTGCATAAAAAATATATTAGTTAACAGTGCTGAGTTACCTTTCAACTTCTTGCATTCCTTCAAGCTGTGGATATCGATTATCATTTTTAATTCTGAAATAACAAAAGTGAGGTCACATGGGCAATCAAAGATAACTAATGGCATTAAAAGAGTTAACACTTTTTAAACCTTTTCCAATACTGTTAAACTTTGAATTATGTGTGACGTTAGCATAATCCATGAATTTCATGTTCCTCGTCTGAATAATCATCTTTTAAGATCACTGTGGGTTACATGATGCAGCCTGTACAATTATGAGGCTTACAGTCTTAGACATAATGGTCTTACACTATTCCTTCCCTCTCTTAACCTCTTCCCTGAATGATCTTCAACATCTTAAGGAAAAGGATTGTTACAGTTTAGTGAACAGGTTATTTTAAAACAGGGTGGCAAGAGGCTTGCGGATCTAGATACTCCTTTATCTTCTGTGCCTGACCTTAACTACTGTGCCTTCTAATTGGCAAGGACCCTTATTTATATCATCTTACTGCTAAACTACTACTACTACTGATAATGATCACTGCTGACACTCACTGCAGTACATGTAATCCTTACAAGAACTGAGAGTCAGTATTTATATCTACAGTATACATATGGTA
This sequence comes from Antilocapra americana, assembly GCA_007570785.1. Taxonomy (NCBI): domain Eukaryota; kingdom Metazoa; phylum Chordata; class Mammalia; order Artiodactyla; family Antilocapridae; genus Antilocapra; species Antilocapra americana. The sequence goes on from ML661343.1 coordinate 382,214, forward strand.
AAACCAAGGAAAAGGATGCTAAGAGTTGCCAAAAGTGTCCAAATAAGCTCCCACGTGGTCTGACTGTGAATGTGACTCTGAAAGGTTACCTCTCCCGGTCCCTCATATTTTCTCTCTACAGCATAGCATAGGGAAGAGCTTGTCTTTGGAGGCCTACTGTCTGGAGTTAAATCCTGGTGGTGTTCTCAGTGTGTGAACTTGAGACTCTAAACTTTTCTGTGCCTCAGTTTATGATCTGTTAGATGAGTAGCATATATAAGACCTTACCGAAGAAGTATGTTTAAGTGCTTTGGTCAATGGTTGGCACCAGAGAAATGAGGAATAAGTTAGCTATTTCTGCCAATGGTTAGAAACACCCATTGTCCTTTCTTCTCTGCTTTGAGGCTCTCTTGAAAGCATTCATGTAAATTTTCTTTTTTTTTTTTTCCGATTAAGACTTTTTTTCCTTCTGTGATCCTTAGAAGCAGTTAGGTACCACTACCCAGTAGGAGTCCGCAGCCGAAAATGACCTTGATACTGGACTTCCTCTTAAACTTCCTCAGTCCCATTCATGACTTACCTAAGAGTGTGTAGAGCCCAGCCTGACTACACTATATTAAAATGAATTCAGATGACGAACAGGACATTTTTTTTTATATAGAAGATATTGTTTTAATGGCTCCAGCTTTTATGGAAAAGAATTTATTTAACCCTTTTAAAACTCTAAAATGGAAGCTAGATCTTTTTCCTCTTAAGGCCTTTGCTCACTGACAGAGCAAAGGCCTGACCTAGAAACAATTCAAATAAAAATTACGTTTGAAAGAATGGAATGACTTGACAAAACATCTAGCAAAAGTGCATAAGAATATTTCCTGATATTTTAGATATGCTAAAAGAATAAACTGTGGAAAATTCTGAAAAATATGGAAATACCAGACCACCTGATCAGCCTCTTGAGAACTCTGTATGCAGGTCAGGAAGCAACAGTTAGAACTGGCCATGGAACAACAGACTGGTTCCAAATAGGGAAAGGAGTATGTCAAGGCTGGATATTGTCACTCTGCTTATTTAACTTACATGCAGAGTACATTATGAGAAATGCTGGGCTGGAGGAAGCACAAGCTGGAATCAAGATTTCCAGGAGAAATATCAATACCCTCAGATATGCAGATGACACCACCCTTATTGCAGAAAGTGAAGAGGAACTAAAGAGCCTCTTGATGAAAGTGAAGGAGGAGAATGAGAAAGTTGGCTTAAAGCTCAGCATTCAGAAAACTAAGATCATGACATCCAGTCCCATCACTTCGTGGGAAATAGATGAGGAAACAGTGGAAACAGTGGCAGACTTTTTGGGGGGCTCCAAAATCACTGCAGATGGTAATTGCAGCCATGAAATTAAAAGACCCTTAGTTATTGGAAGGAAAGTTATGATCAACCTAGATAGCATATTAAAAAGCAGAGACATTATTTTGTCAGCAATGGTCCATCTAGTCAAGGCCATGGTTTTTCCAGTAGTCATGTATGGATATGAGAGATGGATTGTAAAGAAAGCTGAGTGCCAAAGAATTGATGCTTTTGAACTGTGGTGTTGGAGAAGACTCTTGAGAGTCCCTTGGACTGCAAGGAGATACAGCCAGTCCATCCTAAAGGAGATCAGTCCTGGGTGTTCATTGGAAGGTCTGATGTTGAAGCTGAAGCTCCAATACTTTGGCCGCCTGCTGCGAAGAGCTGACTCATTGGAAAAGACCCTAATGCTGGGAATGATTGAAGGCGAGAGGAGAAGGGGACAACAGAGGATGAGATAATTTGATGGAATCACCAACTCAATGGAAATGAGTTTGAGTAAACTCCAGGAGTTGGTGACAGACAGGGAGGCCTGGTGTGCTACAGTCCATGGGGTCACAAAGAGTCGGACATGGCTGAGTGACTGAACTGAACTGAACTGATTGAAAAGGAGAAAATCACTAGATCTATAGACGATCGTGTCTATAGGATAATTGAATTTGGCAAATACAGTTGACCGTTTGTATCTGCAGGTTCCACATCTGCAGCTGTGGATCAAAGGTTTTCAAACATCCCAGGAATTTCACAAAAGCCTAATATGAGTCTGCCATTCTGATAACTATTCACATAGCATCTAAATTGTATTTTAGATATTGTAAGTAATCTAGAGATTTAAAGAATAAATCATGTATATAGGTTATATGCAAACTCCACATTGTATAAAAGGGACTTAAACATCCATAGATTTTGGTATTCATGAGAGTCTTGAAACCAATCCCTACTGAATAGCAAAGGACACATGTACATGACTGTCTATATGAGGAAGTCTAGAATATATAACAAATAATTCAGGAATTGAGAAGAAATTTTCCTGTCATGCTAAAATAATAGTCTTGGATCTCACTTTCTTCTCTAGGTATACAAGAATTGTTGGCATAGATGGCTTCTTATCTACAAGGTCAACAACTCAAACCTATTAAGATCAGTGGTGACATACATTCCTTGCAAATATCATAGACAATGATAACACAGGTGTATGCAGTCCCCAGTTCTACCTCAAATAATAAAAATTTTATCATAGCTTTGTATAACTGGTCATTAGATTTATTAAACACTATATGGCATGGCTTATTATTTCATTTGAGTTTTATATTAGCATAATATACATTTATACTCAGATTTGCCTGCCTCCTCCTTTCCAGTGTCGTCATATCACTGTATTACCAGTCAATTAAGTAATCATCATCAGGGCAAAAGCAATGCTTGATCCAGGCTTTAGTTCACAACTTGGAGCACAGTGCCTGTTACATCGCCTGTTATATTTAATGTCTTACTGAATCTTCACTAATCTATTGGGAAGTTTAAACCTTTTGTGGAAATAGGCTAACTTTATCATACCTTTCCTGAGTGACTGAAAATAGAAAGAGAAAAAAAAGACACTAGAAAGTCTTTCTGATTCAGTCCCAGATTCAGTCAAAATGATCATTTCAGCAAATATGTTGTTCACCATTTCTCAAACAAGGAATAGATGAGGAAGGCATATTTGCTGTATCTCAAATTTCTTGATTTTTAATTTGTAATTCTAGAGTTGGAAAGTACATATGTTGGTAATTATAGTTGAGAAAAGAATGTCTCCTTGTGAGAAACTTAAAAATACAAATTGTAATTATATGCGTATGTTTAAGTGATATTGGATGCTCACTTAACCTAAGTTTTAATTCATTGATGAAAAGGAATATTGGTATACTAATCAATTTTTTAAGGATTTTGAGAAAATACATGCTAAGCTTTCAACAATAATAGTATTAGCCAATAACATATAAATATATATCCATTTTCAGTTGACTCGCTCAGTTGTGTCCAACTTTTTGCAACCCCATGAACCTCAGCATACCAGGCCTCCCTGTCCATCACCAACTCCTGGAGTTTACTCAAACTCACGTCTATTGAGTCAGTGATTCCATCCAACCATCTCATCCCCTGTCATCCCCTTCTCCTCCTGCCCTCAATCTTTCCCAGCATCAGAGTCTTTTCCAATGAATCAGCTCTTCGCATCAGGTGGCCTAAGTATTGGAGATTCAGCTTTAGCATCAATCCTTCCAATGAATGTTCAGGACTGATCTCCTTTGGGATGGACTGGTTGGATCTCCTTGCAGTCATAATTATGACAATGCCAAAGTCATGAATATGACATTTCATATGTTTCCATCTTTGTACTATCTTTTCTCTGCCTTAAGATATATGCTCTATGAGCATCAAAGTCTTATTGTTTTTAGAACATACTTTGATGCATCTAATCCATTACCATTGGTGATGCTGTCTCTTCTACTGGGAATAACCTCTTGTTTGAATTTACCGTAGTATGCATTCATCACTTAGTATGCTGAAAGCTCCCAGAATGGTTAGGATGCCTCATGCATATTACTTGGTGTGTATGTGTTTCTATTGCATCTTTACATTATTTTTATCATATTATACATTCCCACACATCCCTACATCGCTCTTGTCCCATATTATACTCTATTATACTCAGTTTTATGTGTTTTAAGGGAAATGATTATGTCTTGATATGTTCTACGCCCATATATGCTTTGATAAATGTTAAATGAAAAGATAAAAGATAAATGAAAGGGTTTTGAAACATCTCCATCTTTTATCTTAATGGAATTCTCACTGCAGGGGCAATACTGGGACTTTTATCTTGATTATGCATATGGGACAACTGAGACTTAGTGATGGATCCAAGAATATATCAAGAGCCTTATTTTAAATAATCCATTCTGGAATTTTAATGTACTATGACTACATACAGTACCACAGTTGGTACATATCAGACATACAGCTGAAGCAATGAATTGTAGACAATCTAAATCTTCTTACATTTTCCTATTTTACCTTCTTTGCAAAAATAAAAAAAAAGTATATATAGTACAGAAATAATTTGCCCTTAGATACAGATCTGTATCCAAACAGATTTTCAAAATCATCTTTTGACTGGTATTCAACATTTTGTTAGGTTTTATTTTCTGTTTCCAGAATTTTAGATGCGCTATGAAGAGGGTTAAGCTCTCACCTAGCATGGGGAAAGAATAATGTTAATATAACTGAGAAAAGCATCATGGCCAGGACTGACATTCTGCTTCCTTTCCTATGTGCCATTCCTATCCCCCAAATAAATTCTGTGGCAAACAAACTGCTTCCCCCACCGAATTGCTATTTATTTATTTAAAAACTTTTATTGAAGTATACTTGATTTACAATATTTTAATTTCTGCTATATAGCAAAGTGACTCAGTGTGAAAGTATCATTGTTCTGTTGTCTCTGATTCTTTATGACTCCATGGACTGTAGCTGGTCAGGTTCCTCTGTCCATGGAATTCTCCAGGCAAAAATACTGGAGTAAGTAACCATTTCCTTCTCCAGGGGATCTTCCAGACCCAGGGATCGAACTCAAGTCTCCCACTTTGCAGGCAGATTCTTTACTATCTATGTCAGTAGGGAAAACCATATATATATATATGTGTGTGTGTGTGTGTGTGTGTGTGTGTGTGAATGTAAATATATATAAACATATGTGTATGTATATTCTTTATTATATTTTCCATTATGGTTTATCACTGTTGATATAGCCTGTGCTATACATTAGGACCTTGTTGTGAAAATTTGTTGCTGAACCACGAAAAGATGCTAGGATTCTTGGCTTCTGGAGGAGAAGAATTCAATCCAGGGCCAGAGATGAGGCTTGATCACTCAGGGCTTTTGTGTAATAAAGTTTTATTAAAGTATAAAGGAGATAGAGAAAGCTTCTGACATAGGCATCAGAAGGTGGCAGAAAGAATACTCCCCTGCTAGTTCTTAGCTAGTTGTTATATAGTCACTAGCAGTCTGTTAATGAAAGAAAGAAATGTCTTAAAACTCAGAGAATGGCACCAGGCCCCTCATCCATAAGATGTGTTTTGGGGTAATCTTGGCACCAGATGAGTCATCTCGGGCCATAAAATGATTGTCTTGAATCTTGTAGAAAGGCAGATTATCATACAAATAGTTTCATTTGCATAGATTAGGGGAACAGTGTCTGAGTATAACACAATGGTTTGTCAAGTCAGTTTGGAGCCATTAGAGTCTGGGTTAAATGCATAGTGTATTAACATAGCCTAAGACAAACATTTCCAAACGAAAAATGCATTGGTTAACACAAGGTTTAAGAATAGTTAACTTCAGGTGGAACCAGGTATCATTATGGCAATACAGTATTTTAAGAGAAACCTCCCTTTTAAATTTATATAGAGAAGGGAAAAAAATATATCACTAGTTTGTTTCCTCCTGCCGCTTAAGAGAGAGAAAAAATGTCTGACACTTGCAGCCCGTTTCCTCTGTTTGAAGACCCCTGGCCTTCCCGCCTCTTACCCTCTCAGTTGTTTATCAAAAAACTTTTTTAACATAATTCATATTTTAGGTTTCAAAGGAATGGGCAAAGATGAAGTAATAATTTTAATGCAAATTAAAATGTAAAAACAATGATATTTTGTAAGGGGAAAGATGAGTTGTATTTCATTACCCTAAATTAGAAGTTCTGTTAATCAATGAAACGTATCCTTTCCGCATAGAAATTGCATGGCAATTACAGGGTGAACTCAGGAAATTACTTTAAAGCAGATAAGCCTGAATTATCTTTGTCACTATAAGATCCTTGTTTCTCCATGTAATTAAATGTGAATTATAGTTTAAAATGTTAATAAAGAACCCAACTGAATTACTGACACATTATAGAAATAGCTCTTCCTTGAGTACTTTCCACTGTGATTATTTTCGTCTTAAGACATAGATTGATCCAAGTTCACATGGACTTTTGATGAACGTTTTAAGCTGCAATGCTCTTTGATTTTGCATTTTGCTTTCAGTATTTTTTTCTAAAATTCTATTTGTGTGAACAACTTGCCTTTTTTTTTTTGTAGTTCTCTAAATGAATTATGGAAATAAAACAAAACTGGCGATGTTCTTCCTCTAATATTCAAACCATCGAGCACTTCTGCTTTAGATTTAGGAAGAAAATCTTTTTATAAAGAAAGGATTCTATTACCTCTTTGGGGCCACAAATACTGTAGAATCGAATACAGAAACAAACTATGTTAACACTTAGGGTTTCTACAGCTCACTACCTCAGCTGTCTGTCTGCTATGTACCCTTCCCCTGTGTACCTGTCTTGCTGCTGGGCAGAGAACATGCTGGATTGAAATAGCACCATCGGCAGAAAAAACTCACTCCAAAATGCGTTCCATGTAATCTATTTCCCCTTTTGGGAGACATACCCAAAGTGTACTTTTGTCTGCCTTCACTTTTCCTTTGATTTTAGCCCATGTGCTTAATTCAGCTCCTTTCATCCACCTGTCTAAGGACCGTTTTTGCCTTTTTTGGACCATTTTGATATCTAACTATAAAACCCCAATTAAACTCACTTCCAAGCCTGCTTTTCCTACCTTTGAGATTCCCTAATAATATCACCAATTTCTAGTCACACACAATTCATCTGTAGTGACTGTATCAGTTTACATTCCTAGCTATTGCTCTGCATTTTCACCGAAACTTTTAAAAAAAAATTTTTTTTTAGTTTTAACCACTTAGAAGGAAGATGTATTGTGTCTAATAGAAATGTTGTCTTAATTTTTTTCTGTATTTAATGCAAATGATATTGCTAGTCTTTTGTTTGCCATCTACCTATTTTCTCTGAAGTGTCCAGATACCTGTTTTTCACTAGGCTGGTTATCTAACCATTGAGTTCTTTGTTCATTTGATAAAAGTTATTTGTCAGATAAAGTGCTTTGTTAGTATTCCCAAACTTCAGCTTTTTTGCTTCTCTCATTGGTGTCCTTTTAAAGAATAGAATCCTTTTAGTTCTGTTAAAGTACAATTTATCATTTCCCCTCCCCCACATTGGCATATCATGGTTTTGGTGTTGTAGCTAAATAATCACTGCTGAATTCAAGGTCACATAGATTTTCTGTGTTCTGGAAGTTTTACAGACTTGTTTACTCTTTAGATCTATAATCCAATTTTAATCAGATATTATGAAAGAAGTAAGATCTATGTCTAGATTCTAAATATGTATTTTTAACATGAATGTCCAGTTGTTCCAGTATAACTTATTTAAAAGTTCTCCTTTTTTGATTCGGTTGTCACTGCATCTTCATCTATCAATTAGATTCATGTGAATCTGTTACTGATCTCTCTATTCTGTTCTTTTAAACTATGTGTTATTTCATCACTACCATGTTATCTTGATTATTATAGCTTTTTAATAAGTCTTTTCATCTTTATGAATTTTAGAATCTGTTAATATCTGCAAAATATCTTACTGGAATATTGATTGAGTTCATTACATCTGTATATCAACTTGGGGAGAACTGACATATTAACAAGTGAATCTTCTCATCCATGAACATGGAATATCTCTTCATGTATTTAAATCTTCACTGATTTTTCCAATAGAGTTTTAAATCTGTTAAATTTATAAATGCTTCAATTTTTAATCTCTAAGTGGTATTTGGTTTTTAATTTCAAATTCCTAGTCCCTAGTACTTTATAGAAAAACAATTACATTTTGTATGTTAAACTTATATCCTTATATTCTATAACCTTAGTATAATTTCTTAGTCCAGTAGTTTTTGTTTCAATTATTTGGGATTTCACATAGAGACACCCATATCCTCTGTCACCAAAAGTTGTATTTGCTCCTTCTAGATCTCTGTAACTTTATATCCTTTATTTCACTTGGGAGTACTTCCATGAGGTTATTGAAAGTGATAGTGAGAGGGACATCCTTGACTTATTCCCTATGTTAGGGGAAAAGTATCCAGTTTGTCTCCAGTAAGTACATTCAATTCAGTCCAGTCACTCAGTCGTGTCCAACTCTTTGCGACCCCATGAATCACAGCACGCCAGGCCTCCCTGTTCATCACCAACTCCCGGAGTTTACCCAAACTCATGCCCCTTGAGTCGGTGATGTCATCCAGCCATCTCATCCTCTTTCATCCCCTTTTCCTCCTGCCTTCAGTCATTCACAGCATCAGGGTCTTTTCCAATGAGTCAGTTCTTCTCATGAGGTAGCCAAAGTATCGGAGTTTCAGCTTCAACATCAGTCCTTCCAATGAACACCCAGGACTGATCTCCTTTAGGATGGACTGCTTGGATATCTTTGCAGTCCAAGGGACTCTCAAAAGTCTTCTCCAACACCACAGTTCAACAGCATCAATTCTTTGGCACTCAGCTTTCTTTACCGTCCAACTCTCACATCCATATAATACTACTGGAAAAAACAGAGCTTTGACTAGACGGACCCTTGTTGGCAAAATAATGTCTCTGCTTCTTAATCTGCTATCTAGGTTGGTCATAACTTTCCTTCCAAGGAGGAAGCGTCTTTTAATTTCATGGCTACAGTTACCATCTGCAGTGATTTTGGAGCCTCCAAAAAAGTCTGACACTGTTTCCACTGTTTCCCCATCTATTTCCCACAAAGTGATGGGACCAGATGCCAAGATCTTAGTTTTCTGAATGTTGAGCTTTAAGCCAACTTTTTCACTCTCCTCTTTCACTTTTATCAAGAGGCTCTTTAGTTCCTCTTCACTTTCTGCCATAAGGGTGGGGTCATCTGCATATCAGAGGTTATTTATATTTCTCCCGGCAATCTTGATTCCAGCTTGTGTTTCTTCCAGCCCAGCCTTTCTCATGATGTACTCTGCATATAAGTTAAATATGCAGGGTGACAATATACAGCCTTGACATACTCCTTTCCTATTTGGAACCAGTCTGTTGTTCCATGGCCAGTTCTAACTGTTGCTTCCTGACCTGCATGCAGATTTCTCAAGAGGCAGATCAGGTGGTCTGGTATTCCCATCTCTTTCAGAAATTTTCAAAGTTTATAGTGATCCACACAGTCAGAGGCTATGGCATAGTCAATAAAGCAGAAATAGATGGTTTTCTGGAACTCTCTTGCTTTTGCAATGATCCAGCGGATGTTGGCAATTTGATCTCTGGTTCCTCTACCTTTTCTAAAACCAGCTTGAACATCTGGATGTTCATGGTTCACGTATTGCTGCAGCCTGGCTTGGATGGTTTTAAGCATTACGTTACTAGCATGTAAGATGACTGCAATTGTGCAGTAGTTTGAGCATTCTTTGGCATTGCCTTTCTTTGGGATTGGAATGAAAACTGATCTTTTCCAGTCCTGTGGCCACTGCTGAGTTTTCCAGATATGCTGGCATATTGAGTGCAGCACTTTCACCGTATCATCTTTCAGGATTTGAAATAGCTCAACTAGAATTTCATCACCCCCACTAGCTTTGTTCGTAGTGATGCTTCCTAAGGCCCACTTGACTTCACATTCCAGGATGTCTGGCTCTAGGTGAGTGATCACACCATCATGGTTGTCTGCGTCATGAAGATCTTTTTTGTACAATTCCTCTGTGTATTCTTGCCACCTCTTCTTAATACTTACTGTTTCTGTTAGGTCCCTACCATTTGTGTCCTTTACTGAGCCCATCTTTGCATGAAATGTTCCCTTGGTATCTCTAGTACTCTTGAAGAGATATCTAGTCTTTCCCATTCTGTTGTTTTCCTCTATTTCTTTGCATTGATCACTGAGGAAGGCTTTCTTATCTCTCTTTGCTATTCTTTCGAGCTCTGCATTCTGATGGGACTTCTCTCCTTTGGTTTTCACTTCTCTTCTTTCACAGATATTTGTAAGGCCTCCTCAGACAGCCATTTTGCTTTTTTGCATTTCTTTTCCATGGGAATGGTCATAATCCCTGTCCCCTGTATAATGCCACAAACCTCTGTCCATAGTTCATCAGGCACTCTGTCTATCAGATCGAGTCCCTTAAATCTATTTCTCACTTCCACTGTATAGTCATAAGGGATTTGATTTAGATCATACCTGAATGATCTAGAGATTTTCCCTACTTTCTTCAATTTAAGTCTGAATTTGGCAATAAGGAGTTTATGATCTGATCCACAGTCAGCTCCCAGTCTTGTTTTTGATGACTGTATAGAGCTTCTCCATATTTGGCTGCAAAGAATATAATCAATCTGATTTTGGTGTTCACCATCTGACGATGTCCACGTGTAGAGTCTTCTCTTGTGTTGTTGGAAGAGGGTGTTTTCTGTGACCAATGCATTCTCTTGGCAAAACTCTATTAGCCTTTGCCCTGTAACTCCAAGGTCAAATTTGCCTGTTACTCCAGGAGTTTCTTGACTTCCTACTTTTGCATTCAAGTCCCCTATAATGAAAAGGACATCTTTTCTGGGTGTTAGTTCTAAAGGTCATGTAGGTCTTCATAGAACCGTTCAACTTCAGCTTCTTCAGCATTACTGGTCGGGGCATAGGCTTGGATTACTGTGATATTGAATGGTTTGCCTTGGAAATGAACAGAGATCATTCTGTCATTTTTGAGGCTGCATCCAAGTACTGCATTTCAGACTCTTGTTGACCATGATGGCTACTCCATTTCTTGTAAGGGATTCCTGCACACAGTAGTTGATACAATGGTCATCTGAGTTAAATTCACCCATTCTAGTCCATCTTAGTTCACTGATTCCTAGAATGTCGATGTTCACTCTTGCCATCTCCTGTTTTACCACTTCCAATTTGCCTTGATTCATGGACCTAACATTCCAGGTGCCTATGCAATATTGCTCTTTACAGCATCAGACCTTGCTTATATCACCAGTCACATCCACAACTGGGTATTGTTTTTGCTTTGGCTCCATCCCTTCATTCTTTCTGGAATTATTTCTCCACTGATCTCCAGTACATATTGAACACCTACCGACTCGGGGTGTTCCTCTTTCAGTATCCTATCATTTTGCCTTTTCATACTGTTCATGGGGTTCTCAAGGCAAGAATACTGAAGTGATTTGCCATTCCCTTCTCCAGTGGACCACATTCTGTCAAACCTCTCCACCATGACCCATCTGTCTTGGGTGGCCCCACATGACATGGCTTAGTTTCATCACTACATACAAGACTGTAGTTCATGTGATCAGATTGGCTTGTTTTCTGTGATTATGGTTTCAGTGTGTCTGCCCTCTGATGCACTCTTGCAACACCTACACTCTTACTTGGGTTTCTCTTACCTTGAACGCAGGGTATCTCTTCATAGTTGCTCCAGCAAAGCTCAGCCACTGCTCTTTACCTTGGATGAGGGGTATCTCTTCACGGCTGCCCCTCCTGACCTGTAAGTACATTACGTGTAGCATTTTTGGGGTAGATATCCTTTATCAAGTTGAGGAAGTTTTCCTCTGTTCCTAATTTGCTGTAAGCTTTTATCATGAGGGTGCTGAGTTTCATCATATGATTTTTCTTTGTCAGTTGATGGCAGCTTCCTTTTGCCTATTGATGTGATGGATTATATTAGATTTTCTTACAACGTTAGGTTAACATGTATACCTGGAGTAAATTCTACTTGGCCATGGTATATAGTTATTTGTATACTTCGTTGAATTTTATTTGATAATATTTTGAGAATTTTTACATGTTGTTAATGAGAGAGATTGGCCAGCAGTTTTCCCTTCTTGAAATTTCTTTATCTGTTTGTGGTATTTTAGGGTCTCCTAGAAAGAGGTAATGAGTATTCTGTTTGTTGCTGGGTTGTAATTTCAATGATCATACTTTATTTTCAGATGTCCAGTTTGAATATGTTTATAAATTTGCCTGGTGATTACTTTTTCTCTCATTTGCTTTGTGTACAGCTTTAATAATTAGTTTTATAGTCTGTATCTATATGGACTGTTGCTTGTATCAACTGGTATTTTGTAATTTTAGATTGTGCACTGTTTAACAGAACTTTATTTGTGGGATTTTTGTTTTTATGATTGGATTTATTAATTACCTTATGCTGAGATTACCATGGACATTAACAGTTCTGTATCACTTTGTTTTTAATTGGTGAGGTCCTTCATAGAAGGCTAATAAAAAGAAGTTTTATATTTACCTCCTCCTTGTCAATAAGAATATTTGTTTAATCAAAATTCATTTTCAACAAAATGTCCAGCTGTTTATGGGCTTTAGCTTACTACGGAGTTCTCAGACTTTCAACCTAACCTGAGCCTAAGCCTTTATCTCATCTTATTTTGATTCTTAGATGGTTCAAGAAACTGGCAATTTAACTTTTCAGCATTGCTGTTAGGTTATTACATACCCATTTTCTTTAAATTTTCACTGAACATATATTGAAACTTAATGATAACTATAATTCATTCATAAACTTGTGTTTTCTCTTGTGGTTGTGTGGAAGAAATTTCATTTAATTCCTTCATTGCTAGAAAGTGAGATCTTTCATTGCTTTGACGTTTCTTTTACTGAAACATGGATATGTCTGTCACCAGGTAACTTTACCTCCTTAAAGATATTTCCCATGTCTCGTTCACCTCACTATTTCCCACACTACTGATCTGAAATGATTATTTGTGGGAAAAGATACTTCTGGAACACAGCATTAAATAAATGGCAACCTTCTAAGTAATGTCATACAACTTTTTGTTTTGGGTCTGATTCTTGTAGTAGTATTGGCTTCTTCCTATATGAAATGTAGTCAACCACCTTTTAGAAGTCATATGCACATATTAAAAGCAATCACACTCTGAATCCAGTGTGTTTGAGAGTTTTAAGCTTTTGTGTTCATGTAGAAATTCTGATCATCGGACCCATAATCTGAATACTCAAGTCTCTATAATACTTCTGCCTTGGTAATTTTCAGAGCTTTTGTCTATTTTTTGTTCAAGTCAGGGTTGAGATAATTTCCCCTCAATTTACATTTTCTCTTTCCCCCAGAAAGGACAAAGAGTAATATTACAAATACTAAGTTGAAAAGTAAAGTATTTCTTCAAAATGAGTTATTTTTAAAGAACAGAACATCATTCCTGACACTGAAAAAATTTGAAACATAAACAAAGACTAGAAATAATTGCATTTGGTATACTATAAAAGATTAAAAGCAAACAAAACAGATAGCTTGGTTGGAAATACGCTATCTTAAAAGGTTTTATTCTAATTAAATGTTACTATTCAAAATATCTTGGCTGTCTGTTTTAGAGTACTTCTGATGCTGTCTCAGGAACATGTAGTTAACACTCAGTCCTGAAAAGTCTTTGTCCTTTAAGAGGAACATTATTTTCTTAATGGTACAGAATATATTCAGAGTTACGTTTTGTTGTTAAGGTTGGTGATAGAGATACAAAATTGGGGTACCAAACTGGCAGGTGACAAAGTAAAAGGACACAATTATTTTGTGATTCATAAAATTTAAAACATCATATAAATTAGAATTTTTATATTTAGAGAATCTGCCTTAAATGAATGTATATTCTTTATTGCTTTATAATCTCTTGAGTACTTCTAGGATGATAGTCCACTCCAAATTCTTCTACTTAATACTCATTTATTCACTCATTCATTCATTCTTTTTCAATTAGATGTTTCCCTTTTAGTGCTATAATGTAGATATTTTGACCCCTTGGCTGAGAGCTAAAGAGGATCTGACTACTTAGGCTTTCAATGCCTAGTTTATGATGGAAGGAGGTTAGTTCTCTGTCCTCTATTCCGTTGCTTTGATAAAATGTAAATTTTTTCAGTATTTAATTTGGTTCAGTTCAGTTCAGTCACTCAGTCATGTCTTACTCTTTTTGACCCCATGCACTGCAGCAGGCCAGGCCTCCCTGTCCATCACTAACTCCCAGAGCTTGCTCAAACTCATGTCCATAGAGTTGGTGATAACATTCAACCATCTCATCCTTTGTCATCCCCTTATCCTCCTGCCTTCAAGCTTTCCCAGCATCAGGGTCCTTTCCATTGAGTCAGTTCTTGGCATCAGGTGGCCAAAATATTGAAGCTTAAACTTCAGCATCAGTCCTTCAAATGAGTAGGCAGGACTGATTTCTTTAGGATTGACTGGTTTGATCTCCTTGCAGTCCAAGGGACTCTCAAGAGTCTGTTCTAGCACCACAGTTCAAAAGCATCAATTTTTTGAGCTCAGCTTTCTTTGTAGTCCAACTCACATCCATAATGACTGCTGGAAAAACCATAGCTTTCACTATATGGACCTTCATCAGCAGAGTAATGTCTCTGCTTTTAATTATGCTGTCTAGGTTGATCATAGGTTTCTTCCAAGGAGCAAGTGTCTTTTAATTTCATGGCTGCAGTCACCTACCGCAGTGATTTTGGAGCCCGATAAAATAAAGTCCGTCACTGTTTTCATTGTTTCCCCATCTTTTAGCCATGAGGTAGTGGGATCAAGTGCCATGATCTTAGTTTTTTGAATGTTGAGTTTTAAGCCAGCTTTTTCACTCTCCTCTTTCATCAAGAGGCTCTTTAGTTCCTCTTCACTATCTGCCATAAGGGTAGTATCATCTGCATATCTGAGGTTATTGATATTTTTCCCAGCAATCTTGATTCCAGCTTGTGCTTCATCCAGCTTGGCATGTCTCATGATGTACTCTGCATGTAAATTAAATAATCAGGGTGACAATAAACAGCCTTGATGTATTCCTTTTCCAATATGAAACCAGTTGTTATTCCCTGTCTGCTTCTGTTTCTTCTTAATCTGCATACAGATTTCTCGGGAGGCAGGTCAGGTGAGCTGGTATTCCCATCTATTGAAGAATTTCCCACAGTTTGTTGTAATCTACACAGTCAAAGACTTTGGCATAATCAATAGGGCAGAAGTAGATGTTTTTCTGGAATTCTCTTGCTTCTCTGATGATCCAATGGATGTTGGCAATTTGATCTCTGGTTCCTCTGCCTTTTCTAAATCCAGCTTGAACATCTGGAACTTCATGGTTCATGTACTTGTGAAGCCTGGCTTGGAGAATTTTGAGCATTACTTTGCTAGCCTGTAAGATGAGTGCAATTGTGCAATAGTTGAGCATTTCTTGACATTGCCCTTCTTTGGGTTTGGAATGAAAACTGACCTTTTCCAGTCCTGTGGCCACTGCTGAGCTTTCCAAATTTGCTAACATATTGAGTGCAGCGCTTCACAGAATCATCTTTCAGGATTTGAAATAGCTCCATTGGTATTCCATCACCTCCACTAGCTTTGTTCCTAGTGATGCTTCCTAAGGCCCACTTGACTTTGCATTCCAGGATGTCTGGCTCTAGGTGAGTCATCACACCATCATGGTTATCTTGGTCATGAAGATCTTTTTAGTCTAGCTCTTCTGTGTGTGCTTGCCACCTCTCAATATCTTCTGCTTCTGTCAGGTCCATACCATTTCTGTCCTTTATTGTGCCCATCTTTGCTTGAAATGTTCCCTTGGTGTCTCTAATTTTCTTGAAAAGATCTCTAGTCTTTCCCATTCTATTATTTTCCTCTATTTCTTTGCATTATCACTAAGGAAGGCTTTCTCATCTCTCCTTGCCATTCTTTGGAACTCTGCATTCAAATGAGTGTATCTTTCCTTTTCTCTGATAATTTGGTTATCATCTGATAGTTTGGTTTTCAGATCAAATCTGATAATTCAGTTGTCTGATCTTATATTAGGTTATCTTTTTTTTAATGTGAATCCTGTAACATTTCCTTCCATGATTAATTATAAAATTAATTGAAAAGTGGCTTACTTTTAATAAAGGCTTAATATTAAAACTGAGTTTTATCTTATCCTGTTTAGAATTTCATTCTAAATAAGATATAATGCAATCTCATGCCTTTGTAATGCTTCCCAGCTAGTCAATATAGCCCTTATTATGAGAATTTTTATATCATTATGTATACATCATAGTTATTTGTACTGCTTACTCCATTAATGCTGATGTATATAAACATTTCTGAAAGCACATAGAAATTACTGTGGGTAAAAGTGAACTGTTTGTGGCTGGAGGAGGGATAACCATTATGTATACATGATCTAAATATTTAAAGTGCATGTTGTAGTATTCTACTGGAAAGAAAAGGAATCCATGAATATGAACTAGTTATTAATTCATAGCCTCATAAATAGACTTTGTATCTCTGCCTATTATTTGATATTGTTTTAAACTAGAAGGAAAATTGTTTCCTGCTATCTTAGATAGTTTAGAAATTGTGTTCTTATGAGCAATAATGACATGTTCAAAATGTTAGAACAATATTTTTAAAGCTTGTATTCAAAATTTATCAATTTAGTAGGGAAAAAATATGAACAAAATTAACTTCCTCTAAATAGAAGAGTTAATTGGGACTATTCATAGAATAATGACCTTCAATCTAGAGCCCTAGATACCTAGAGTCCGTCAAGGTAATATTTGGATGAAAAGAAATATATTACTATAACACATACTAAGAAACCATGCACTTACACAGCAACTTGAAGGTTTACTGTGTGTTGAGTGTGTGTACGTCTATTTCTTAATGGCATTCTAAGTCTATAGGCACACGTATGTCAATAAAACTATGACAGGAAGTGTGAAGTACATGGAATGGGCCTAAAATAAAGCATTTCAAGTGACAGCTACAAAAAAACTGGTTCCAGTGCACAAAACTGGTTACTTCAGCAATGATTGCAGTGTGCAGGAATGAGATGTAAGTCACCGTGTGTAAGTCAGATCCACTAATATCAGAGGGAGTTAAAATACCATATTCTGTACTACATTCTGCATAGCAGTTCATCATTGTATTGGGTTGGCCAAGTTATTAGTTCCATAACATCTCATGGAAAAACCGGAACAAACTTGTTAACCAACCCAGTATCAGGGTTCTCCAGAGAAAGAGCCCATAGTCTCTGTGTGCATGGAGGGGTGTGTTTATATACAGAGATTTACTTTGCAAAATTCACTTATATAATTATTGAGTCTAACAGCTGCAGTTCCAATATGAAGACCATCAGGAAGAAACCCAGTAGAGAGTTGATGTTGCAGTTTGTGGCTCCAAAGGCTATCTTGCTGCCAGAATTCCTTCTTGCTAGGGGGATAGCAGTCCTTTGTCATATTCAGGTCTTCAGTGGATTAGATGAGGCCTGCCTACATTATGAAGAACGATCTACTTTACTCAAAATCCACTAATATAAATAATGCATTCTCAGGTGCTCAGTCATGCCTGACTCTTTGCAGTCCCATGGACTGTAGTGCACAGGCCTCTGTCTGTGGAATTTTTCCAGGCATGAATACTGGAATGGGTTGCCATTTCCTCTCATTCAAAAAACCCCTTGCAGAAGTATACAAAATGTTTGACCACATACCTGGGCAGCATGGCGCAGCAAAGTTGACACACAAAATTAACCATCTCAATTATGACTTTTAAAAAAAGTTCATGAGCAGAACAGGTAAAGCATCACCTTTTCATTCTTTGGGTTTTTAATGGTACCACTAATTTCTGTAATTACTGCATGTGATTTTACTCTGTTGGCTAAAATGGTAAGGGACATTATCTGGGACTTCCACTCTCTGCTGCTCACCATAATATCCCTTATTCCACAGTTCTGGGAACCAATGTGGGAGTTCTAGTGAAGTCTATAACTCGTATGAATGAACTTATGAAATTCTCATGTTTAGTTCTCAGAGAAATAATTGTTAGACGGATCTGTAGATGTATCAGGAACACTGTATGATGGACTTGGAGTAAACTTCATTTATCCCCTGGTCTCCGTAAGCCCTCACTCTAACGTGATAGTACTTCAGGTACTTGATGTTCAGTGTCAGGTCTAACTTCAAACAGTCAGAATTCGGTGCGTTATCCTTTTCCCAGTAAACAGTCTGGCCAATGGCCCTGGAGCTCTCTGGGGAAGACAAGTATATATGCATGCAATGGTATTGCCCAGCACTTCCTCAGTAGGTGCCAGCCTTCCATTCAGTCTGTGGACTCACACGTCAGTGAACCAACTCTGCTGTAGAAAATGGGTGAGGGACAGTAGCTTTCCACTGCAGTGACTTATGTCAAGTTTCCACTCACATTTTTTTTTCCAATTCTATAATTGAACAATACCCTAGTAAGTTATATATAAATCTTGTCACAAGGCTAACCGTGGTGTACTAGTCCTTGCCAAAAATGCCTGTGGAACAAGGTATCTTGACAGCCAATGTAGGGTTGCTAAGCATTATAGTATTTGTAACTTTTAGTTCAGCTTTGCTTCTGATGTTTACCTGACTTCTGTTCTACATCATCCTTCTTGATACTACAGAGGCCAATGATCTCCCATCTTCCAGAATGTAGCCAACTTTTAAGCTTTTCCTTGTTACTCTTTGCCTTGTTACTAATGTATTGTTTCACCTGGTTGAATAGCTCTGGAACTTCTGGGCTGCTTTATAGATGCAAATGAGGTGGTGAGTTCTCTAATCTTATAAATCTGTTCATATCACATCTTATAAAGCTTTCATATCAGCCCAGGCCTTTGGACTTCATCAATGCCTTACCGAAAACAGTCCTACACCTCCACTTCACTGCTGTGGGCCATAACGCAAGTTTCAAGGAGTTGTCCCAATACACGCATTTGGGTTATGTGTTTCTGCCTGAACATTAAATTCACATCATGAGTAGGTTCTGCGAATCAAATTCTCCACTTATCCAACTGTATGTTGCCACCTCCTTGACTTTGGACTAATGAACTGAGTAGACTCCCACAGGCTTAATTTTGGCTCTTGCTATAGTTTGTTAACTAGGTACTGTAGTCCTTGGGTGGATAAGCTGTTTCATCCCAAAGCAGAGATCATGCTTCTCCATTCAGATTGTGCTGAGACCTCACCCTAGTTATTGGAAGGCAAGGCAAGATTATAGCCAGGGATCTTGAGGAGAATAACATTATCTTTTGAAAAATCTATTTTAAGTAATATCCTTATATATTGCTCAGGCAAGGGGAGTTGTAACTTTATTCAAAGTTGTAAGGCACTACTTTTTCTGACCCAGAGGATTCAGAGAAATTCAGGAGATCAAGCTTCACAGGCTCATCTACTCAAAAACCCCTCTTAAGAGTTCCTTTCCTATACCATTTATGGGCCATGACTTTCTTACAGATCTCTCCACACTTAGTTTTCTCTGCAGTTCTTCTGCCTTTGCAATTAAATCCTAGGTCCTGATTTTTCTGACCAGTCTGCCTTTCAATTCAGGGAGATGAGAATAACTTCTAAATCTTCAGTAGAGACTCTAGGATTTTGTGGCTTTCTCTGGCTTAGAGGTGAATGCCTTGCCTGTTCCCTCTATTTATTTTTAAACTTTTTATTTTGTATTGGGGTATAGCCAATTAACAGAGTTATGATAGTTTCAGGTGAACAATGAAGGGACTCAGCCATATACATGTATCCATTCTCCCCCCACGCCCTCTCCCATTCAGGCTGAAAATAACATTGAGCAGAGTTTTGTGTGCTATATGATAGGTCCACATTGGTTTTCCATTTTAAATATAGCAGTGTGTACATGACCATCTCAGACTCCCTAACTGTCTCTTCCCCTGGAAACCATAAGTTCATACTCTAAGTCTCTTTCTGTTTTGTAAGTAAGTTCATTTGCATCATTTCTTTTTAGATTCCACATAAAATGGGCATCATACGGTATTTCTCCTTTTCTGTTTGACTTACTTCACTCAGTATGATATTCTTTAGGTCCATCCATGTTTCTGCAAATGGCATTATTTCATTATTTTTGATGGCTGAGAAGTAGTCCATTGTATATATGTACCACATCTTTATCCATTCCTCTATCAGTGGACGTTCAGGTTGCTTCCATGTCTTGGCTATTGTAACTGTGCTGCGATGAACGTTGGGGTGCATGTATCTTTTAAGACCATGCTTTTCTCTGTATTTATGCCCAGGAGTGGGATTGTAAGGTCATATGGTAGCTCTGTTTTCAGCTTTTTAAGGAACCTCCATACTGTTCTCCAGAGTAGCTGTACCAGTTTACATTCCCATCGATAGTGTAGGAGGGTTCCCTTTTCTCCATACCCTCTCTAGCATTTATTGTCTGTAGACTTTTTAATGATAGCCATTCTGGCTGGTGTGAGGTGATATCTCATTGTAGCTTTGATATGCATTTATCTAATAATTAGCAATGTTTGAACATCTTTTCATGTGCCTATCGAGCCTATATCTTGTATGTTAAGGCCATATCTCTCTCGGAGAAGGCAATGGCACCCCACTCCAGTACTCTTGCATGGAAAACCCCATGGACGGAGGAGCCTGGTAGGCTCTATTGCATGGGGTCATGGAGAGTTGGACACGACTGAGCGACTTCACTTTGACTTTTCACTTTCAAGCATTGGAGAAGGAAATGGCAACCCACTCGGTGTTCTTGCCTGGAGAATGCCAGGGACAAGGGAGCCTGGTGGGCTGCCATCTATGGGGTCGCACAGAGTCGGACACGACTGAAGCAACTTAGCAGCAGCAGCAGCAGCAGCATATCTCTCTACAGTTATCATTGTCCATGTGCTATCAAAGGGCTCAGTTCAGTTCACTGGCTCACTTGTGTCTGACTCTGCGACCCTATGGACTGCAGCATGCCAGGCTTCCCTGTCCATCACCACCTCCCAGAGCTTGCTCAGGCTCATATCCATCGAGCTGGTGATACCATCCAACCATCTCATCCTCTGTTGTCCGCTTCTCCTCCCGTCTTCAGTCTTTTCCAGCATCAGGGTCTTTTCCACTGAGTCAGTTCTTTGCATCAGGTAGCCCAAGTATTGAAGCTTCAGCTTCAGCATCAGTCCTTCCAATGAATATTCAGGACTGATTTCCTTTAGGATTGACTGGTTTGATCTCCTTGCAGTCCAAGGGACTCTCAAGAATCTTCTCCAGCACCACAGTTCAAAAGCATCAGTTCTTCAGCACTCAGCTTTCTTTATGGTCTAACTCTCAAATCCATACATGACTACTATTAGAGAGCTACAAATAGCTAATGTTTCACCTTCATCCTACACTTGATCCTAATTAACCATAGGTAAAAAGCTTTAGTATTTGTGATGTATTTGCATGTCATGGATTCTTACCACCCTAAATACAACCAAAAGTAGAATCTCTTACTTTCATACCAAGAGTAATACAGCCCCTAGATCCTTTTCTCAGTATTTCTAGTATCCTGCATATTTTCCACTGTCCTTAGCCCAGTTTATCAATAACTCAGAACAAAATATTGTCCTACTAGTATCGTGAGGAACACTCCTTGCTAAGAGGAATAAAGGATGCGTGGAATGAGGAAAGGAAATAGGAGGAGAGAATTTTGAAAAGTAAATATACTGTAAAAGGCAGGAAGTCCTAGTATGGAGAATGCTGAGCTTTAGTTTCAATCTTAAAAATGCCTACTACTTGCCTAGAGAGTAAAGAATGAGAAATTCAAGCATGAATTAATAGAACATTTTACAATTGAAGATTTTACCAAGAACCTAGAGGCTAAAATTATATATCAGAAAATCATTGATTCTATCCTTTTGCTCTTATGTGTGAACTTTATCTGACTGTGATCTTTCTAGCTAAACATGTTATTTTCTTTTATTGGATACCCTTCACCCTACTGCAGAAATCTTTCACTCACCGTCTTGTTATTGCTTAAGTTACAGTGGTGCTCACTGCATTTTAATATTCTTTTATTTATACAATATGACTCTACTACTAGATGATTTATTTTCGCTTTTATAATTTAGCTGTCAATCTTGTTTTTGCAATTACCCTTTCATTATCATAACATCTCAAATCTCAATTCTCCTTTGTTTTGCTCCTACTAAGATCATATCTTACACAGTACTGTTACTTTGGGGGAGTGTCTGTTAGGCGGATAATATTCTCCTTTTTCTCTTGCAACAATGGTTCTGAAGTCACTGCCACTGGATCACAGAAATTTCTTGGGCACACTTCTTAAAACGTTTCGCTAAGTACTGCATCTTTATCCTTAAAATTATATCTTTGTAAGACACAGATGTAGCAGAGTACTGGATTATCAGGTAGATAAGTGTATGACCAAAGAGGAGCTGGAAGTGTGTAGCTATTTAATGGCCTTTAACCTATCTTTAAGTTTTGCTTTTATTTGCCCTTAACTTTGATATTTTTCATGTTTTATTCAGTCATTTTTATCACTAAACACTCAAAAGAGCTTAAATACTTTCCAGTCAGGATATTAGGCACTGGAGATGGAGTGGGTTGAGGGCAGATAGCAGGAGAAAAGAGTGGCGGCCATGAGGGATGCATATCTCTTCCTAAAATGTCCTAATCTGAAAGGGAAGACAGCCCTGCTTAAAAAACTTACAGTGATAATTGTGCTGATAGAAAAAATGACAGTGCAGTTCATAAGTTCAGTAAAGGGGACAACTACATTTACTGTGAGGGGAGTAGCTTCATCTTCATAAAGATGACTTTCGAATAGAGTTTTGAGTCATGAGGATCACAGACGGCAAGCAGTTAATATATTTGAGGATCATCGATAAACGTCTTGGCAATTCGTCATGCTCTGGATTTTCATTTTTGCTTTCTCTTTGTTCTCTTAATGAAATCATGGGGGAAAAGTGGTATTTTGCAAGGAGGATATTCTTCCAACAAGGAAACAATAGCTTCCTTCCAGATTAATGAATTTCCTGAGCACTTGTCTTCCTCTATTGCTACCTTTCTTGATTTTTCCTCTCTAGAAATAGATTTATTTACTCTCAGGGATGGCCAACTTAATAAAATAACGTTGGAAGGCATTTTTATGTGTTAAAAAAAAAAAAGTTTACCTAGTTTCGTAAGAAAAGGTCTCTTCTTGGATAATGATTTTAGTCTTTGGAACCAAGAATCAGGATGATTCTAACTTGGCCTTCCATTATACCTACATGTCATTCTGAAATTTATAGTCATCTTGAGAGCACATGTTAAATATAATAAATAAGGGATTTAGACACCTAAACTTTAACATAACATTTCAAGGTTCCTTGTTGGAAGCTAAGTGAAGAACTAGTATAATCCAGCTGCTCACCATATTGAATAAACTTCTTCCAAATGTAGAAATACACGATAAAGGGAAGTGTCAACACTTTAGCTCATTAAAGTATTGATAACTTTTGAGATAAAAGTTGATTTCTATTTTTGGTCTAATCTAATTTTATATTTTCAGATATTTTCTGGTTTTCACGAGCAAATAGAACTCTCTGCATGGCTGCCAAAATCAGAATTTTCATGTATATAATCATTACTCATTTTGTCATTTATATTATAAAATGTTAATGAGTCAGCACATATTCATAGCTCTTCACAGAACATTTTGCCCAAGTTAAAGCATTTTACATTACAGTGGACATGAGTAGGTTTTTACTTCTAATTTTATTGTGAGGATCTCTTTATAGGCATGAACTGGCGGGGGTGGGGGGGACAAAATGCTGGTAGCTCTAGAGGTTGGATAGCTCATGCCTGTCTAGGTATTAAGGGATTTGCATGAGAATCTTTCCAGCCTTTGCACTGAAAAAATTGTACTTCAAGAAACTAAAGTCTATGGTGGAGGAGATTTGGGGTTTCAGTAATTAGGAGACCTGTTATTTAAAAACGAGTGTGTTTTCCTTCTACAGTATGAATATACCTCAGTTAAGAGCAGGCAAAAGTCAAAGCAGGCCCCAGGAGTAGATCTCTTTGGGAGCTAATGAGCAGCTATTAACCTGGTACTTTTTCTGTAAATTTATTTTTGAACGAAATTTGAAGAATGAATCTTTTAAAGTAAATTCCACTCAATTTATCCGATGCCACTCAACAACATAGGTCTTTTCAGCCATACATTGGCTTTGTATATCCCTCACTTCTAGTTACCAAGCTGTAATACAGGTAGTTGTCCACAAATTCATCTCATTCACTCACTAGATAGGCATGCATCGAGTACTACCCACTTAACTAGCTCTTTTGGTAAGTGCTAAATATTTTTTAAAATAAGTTCTTGATTTGAAATTGCCTGCAGCCTAGTAAGAAAGAAGAGCACATGGTCAAATTATTTCAGAAATGGTGTAAAAAAAGCTGATTTTTGTTTGTGTGGCAAATCTAAGTACTTTTCTAGAAGCAGTGTTCTGCCTGTTGAGAGAAAACACGGGAGAGGGCATAAGATCTAAAAGGTTTCTCAGATTTTAATAGGCAGTAGCTCTATTGTCATTCAGTTTATATCACTTTAAAGTAATTTCTTGCCTGGTTATTTACATTAAAAATTTTGCAAACATAAAGATTGTTTGTTTATGTGTATCCTTTCATTACTGACTTTCAACTTACTCATTGTATTGAGAGAATGTTATTTGTAACATTTTAACGTCTTAACTTACTAAGGCTTGCTTTCTGAGGTAAATCTGGTCTACATTAACTTGTACATGAAAATAGTATAAGTGCTCTTCAGCAGGTACCCTCTGGACTTGTCCTTATTCCTCTCTATTCTAACATCCTCCTCACCATTTCACTAAAACCATTTTATCACAGTCACCCATGATTTCTACATTGTAAGTAAAATGAGCAATACCTAGTCATCATCTTGTGTGACTCATCAGCTACAGTTGACACAGTTGAACATTTTCTACTATTTGGTTAGCTTTTGCTTGGCTTCTGAAACACCACTTTGTAACTCACCCGCACACCTCACTCGTCCCCTTATTCTTTTCTAGTTTCTTTTCACTATTTCAATCTCTGAAAGTTGCGTCTTTCTTCCCAAACCACACTCACTGCTTATCTCAGGACTTTTTAATGTGATTTATGGTGGGCTACAGTCCATGGGGTTGCAAAGAGTCAGACAAGACACAGTGACTAAACAACCACAATGTTCTAAAGACTTGGAAATTTACATGTCCGGGTATATTGCCACAGTCTCAAAGAGGCCTGCCCTTTCTCTTTCTAGTTCAAGTTGAAAAGGACCTCCGCCCTTCATACTCTCAGATTCAAGTTGGTTAATATAGTGTATTTGCTTAATTATGTATTTTCTGTTCCCTCCAACTAGAAGATATGCTTCAAGAGGAAGGACTTTTTTGTCTGCTTTCTTTACTGAAAAATTCACAGGCGTTTAGGACGTTGCACATGGTATTCCAAATACCTGTAGAATGAATGAATGAAATAAGTCTCAGGTTTCTAGTTGACATTGTTATTTTTTAGTATGTGGGTTCCTAAGAAGTGGTGACTGTCCTTTGGATCTCACTGACAGAGAGAGGGAAGGCTGAAGCAGAGCCTGACTGCCCATACAAGTCTACACTACAGCTCACTGAAAACATACTCCAGGACATATTTAAAAGCAACTAGTGTCACAAATATGTGGCCTCTAAAAAGAAGGCACTGATGAATTTGTTTGCAGGGCAGCAGTGGAGAACCAGACAGAACAGACCTATGGGCATGGGGGGAGGAGAGGAGGGAGAAGGGCAGATGTATGGAGAGGGTAACATAAAAATTTACATTACCATATGTAAAATACATACATAGCCAATGGGAATTTGTTGTATGAATGAGGGAACTCAAACAGGGGCTCTGTGACAGGCTGAAGGGTGGGGTTTGGAGCGAGATGGGAGGGAGGTCCGAGAGGCTGGGAACGTGGGTGTAAGTATAGCTGATTCTTGTTGATGTTTGACAGAAAACCACAAAATTTTGTAAAGCAATTATCCTTCAATTAACAAATAATAATTAAAAAAGCAACTAGGAGAAAAAGAAAGAATAAAACCCAAAAGAAATGATCTCTGCCTATTAGGACGCCACCGATTTGTTGCTAGCTTAGTTTTGGTTCCTTAAAGCCTGACTTTGCTATAAAATCGTGGGTGTGGTTTCATATTGTATACCGAGTGAGGAGATGTGAACCAGGCTTGTGTGCATGCTAAGTCACTCCAGTCATGTCTGACTCTTCAAGATCCCTATGGACTGTAGCCTGCCAGGCTTCTCTCTCTGTGGGATTGCTTCTCGGTCCATGAAATTCTTCAGGCAAGAATACTGGAGTGTATTTCCTTTTCCAGGGGATCTTCCCAACCCAGGGATCGAACCCACGTCTCTAATGTCTCCTGCATTGGCAGGCGTATTCTTTACTATCTGAGCGACCAGGGAAGACAAACTTGGTTTAGAGGCTTACAAGTCTGACCTCATGCTTCTGCCCCAATTCAGGGAAGATGCAATGAATCAGGTCGCCACCAGAGGGCACTGTGGGACCTCTTTGCGAGGTTTAGTTTTCCAGGATGCATAGGATTGTGGAAACTTGGGAAGATTTAAAAAAATCCTTAAACATTTTATTTTTTTATTTTGCTCATGTCGTTAATAACTTTGCTTCATTTTGAAAACAATAAGAAACACTGTGTTGAACTGTGGCTATAGTAATAAAAATGATGAAGGCTTATAATAGAAATTTCACAAGAAAATATACACAACATCCCTATTTATCTAAGGATACCAAACCCACTCATAATTTTTAAGACTGCTGATGAGAGGGTAAATTTGCTTGATTTTCAAAGAGGATCATTGGTCAATATATC
This sequence comes from Antilocapra americana, assembly GCA_007570785.1. Classification (NCBI taxonomy): domain Eukaryota; kingdom Metazoa; phylum Chordata; class Mammalia; order Artiodactyla; family Antilocapridae; genus Antilocapra; species Antilocapra americana. The sequence continues at coordinate 409,061 of ML661343.1, forward strand.
TGAAAGTTACAAACGCATTCATCTTTGAACTCCCTCCACATGCTTGTAGGAATGTTTCCTACAGATGACCCTATGAGATACTAACTTACTTTTACTAAGTCATTTATCATAGCCTCTTAATAACAGTGAAAGTTTTGGAAAACAAATATTAAGTAAGTTAGGTTAAAGAATTTACCATATTTTAGAACAATAGAAATACATGAAACCGAGTATGATTAAGATACTGTTTACTTGATAATACAAACAATCTCAAAGTTACTTTAGGTTGAAAAAAAAGGCTCATGATAGTGGATAAAGTACACAATTTTTAAATGAGGGAATGAGGAGTGAAAATACACATACACTACTGGGTTTGCAGAAAGAAGTTAAGCAAGGGCACACATATGCCAGGAAGTGTCTTATTGAGGATGACAAATGGAAAGATTTGGAATCAAATGGGAGTAAGACCATTTTATACCATTTTTCTGCAACTTAGACTCAGGAAATTAATTACCTACTCACAAAGCAGACTATATTTAATTGGTGGGGAAAATCTTTAGGTTACTCATTGAGAGAATGTTGGTGATTCAGCTGGTTGTTTCATCACTCAAATGCATCAGGTACGTAGACATGTTTGTTGGAGTTATCTAATTCTGTGAGTTACTGAATGAACTCTACTAGGACTAGTGCTTATAGCATGCTTCCATGAGGTGAATTTTCCAGCAAGGCTGACCAAGAAAAAAAATCCAGCAAAGTTGCTTGGATTTTCTTTTGGGACCTCTTTCCAACTTTCTTTAAGTTCCCTGTATGAATGATTGGTTACAGATTGATATGCCCTTTGGGCAGAGAATGAAAAAATTGCTGAGCCTTTTTCTTACATTTTAACAGACTTAATATAGTAATACATATTCATTTATTCACTTAGTATTTATGGAGTACCAAGAACCTGGCAGTGAACCTCCTTCTGAGGATACAAGTCTGTCAGCCAGAAGCTTATCTTTCCCTCAGAGAGCTCACAGTCCACCAAGAGGACAAGCATGGTCTAATTGCTTTGCAGAGTGATATGCGTGCCACAGAGAAACAAGAAATGGTTTCCCTTTCTTGAGAGAGACTAGAGAGAGCCTTCACATCTTATTATGAGTGAGTGCTAAGTCACTTCAGTCATGTCCAACTCTTTGTCACCCTGTGGACTATAGCCCACCACGCTCTTCTGTCTATGGGTTTCTCCAGGCAAGAATATTGGAGGGGGTTGTCATGCCCTCTGCCAGGGGATCTTCCTGACCCAGGGATAGAACCCATGTCTCTTAGGTCTCCTGCACTGGCAGGCATGTTCTTTAACACTGGTGCCACCTGGGAAGCCCCTCACATCATATTAAAAACTTCAAAATCCGAGTGAATTTTATAGGTAACATGGTTGACATAGGGGAAGAAAAAAGCTCTTAAGTAGATGGAAGAACATTTAGGAAAGTCAGATGTAATACATGGACTATTGGAACAAGAGCTGAAGAGTTTAACACGACTCGTGTGTGTGTGTGTGTTTACATTTTGAGATAATTACTGCTAATGTTAGGGTTTAATATGTGCTCGAGGTACATGATACTGTCTAAAAAAAACCACTCTGAAGTATATAGTATCCCCATTGTACAGATAACGATACTGAGAAATAATCTGTCTAGAGTTACGCATGTAGGTAGAGGTAGGACTCAAATTTACATCTGATTCCAAATTTGATGCTCTAAAGTATGAATATGAGTGTTTGCTAGATCTCTTCTGTGTGCCTTTCAGATGCCCTGTCTACCATTCTCCATCCTATTCTGGAAAACTGGAGACTAGCCTGGATGAAGTCTATCAACAGGCTTTTATGTTCTTAGAATTCCTATACAGTCAGCCCCATAGGTAGCATAGACAGGAAATCAGAGGGAAGGGAAAAGAAGAGTATTTTATCCCAGGGCTCCCTTCTATTCTGCCTGCTTATGCTACTTGGTACTCCTAAGCAGAGATCACTGCTGATATGCAGGAGACCTTCTGTGCACGTCCGACTCCTGAAGTGAAAAAAGTGTTAGTCGCTCAGTCATGTCTGATATTTTGCAACCCTGTGGACTGTAGCCCTCCAGGCTCCTCTGTCCATCAATTCTCCAGACAGGAATACTGGACTGGGTAACCATTCCCTTCTCCAGGAAGTCTTTCCAAATCAGGAATCAAACCTGAATCTCCCACACTGCAGGCAGATTCTTTACTGTCTGAGCCACCAGGGAAGCCCAGCTGCCTCCTGGGGGACAGTGACTGTTCCCTGTTGTTGTCCCTGCAGGCCTGGGGTGAGAGCAACTCTACTACACCTTCCCTTGTGGTTTCCTTACATGCCACCACTGTTTTGTAAATAGAATTTTTATTAAACTCTCTTCAAATTATCCTAATTTTAAAGTGCCATCTGTTTTCAGTTTGCACGGTATCAACATTTAGGAAGTTGTTTTCTTATCTAAGCGAGACTTGATGAAAGCCTATTGGGGCAGTCGTTTAAGATGAAGAGTCGGACACGACCGAGTGACTGAACTAAAGTTTAAGGTGAAAGAGATAGTCTAGATTGCAGAAAGAGAGAAATCTGGATTTTAAGAGGACTTTAAGGAAAGAACAATAATTCTTAAGGTTTGAGTTCTGTAAAGGAATCCAAATAGACCTTTCTTTGCAAGTCTCCCATTTCATTAAATGGACAAATTATTCACCTAAGTAAACAGCAAGATAGAATAAAACAGGCGGTTGTATGTGTTGAAGTATATGGAGCCGCCACATCATTCATTCACAGAGGGTGGCGCCAGGTAATAAGTGGTGAGTCAAATCGCAACTAGGGCTGAAAAGGTATAGCAAGAAGAGGGAGCCCAGGCAGGTGGATCAAGCAAGAAAGTGCGTCAACATGCTCAGCCCCCGTTCTGAGGGTTCAGGATGCGGTGAGCACGAAGAGGAAGGTCAGCAAACAAAACTCCAGATCCTGGGGAAGGGGATGAAGGTGAAGCAAGTGCTGGCTCAACACACTGCAGCGCGACTGGCGTATTGCTAGGGCTTCTGTGGTGGTCCGGACAGTAAAGACTTTGCCTGCAATGCAGGAGACCCGGGATTGATCCCTGGGTTGGGAAGATCCCCTTGAGAAGGAATGGTAACTCACTTCAGTATTGCCTGGAGAATACCATGGACAGAGGAGCCTGGCGGGCTACAGTCCATGGGGCTGCAAAGAGTTGGACACGACTGAGTGACTGAAACACTTTCAGTCTATATCTCTTGGATATTTCCTTAAACCTCCCAGTTGTATGCTGGACCAGAGCGAGGCTGAGAGCCCTAACACCCCATTCACAAAGGCAACTTGAGATTTTTTTGAAGCCTGTAATTTTATCAAATAGTTGAAAGGTCTGTTTTCATCATATGTTCCAAAGCAGCAACATTGTGCATTTGGGGAAACATGCGTGTTCTTCATCAATGTCTCTCAAGTTGAATTTTAAATAAGGCAGACATAAAACCAAATGGAATTGCGTTATTAAATTCTGTTTCCTACTGGGATTCCTTTCTGTGATGGGAACAAAGGAATTCTGAAATGTAATATTTTTAACACTATCTTCTTTCTGGGGTTTAAAAATGAATTTTGATTTATGATCTCTGAGGAAAATATATAGAAAATAGCTTCCAAAATTAACACATCAATTAAACCACATGGATGGTAATAATTGTACTAAAATAATAAATCTTTTTTCAAGAACTTTGTAGGAAATGAAATACGGATGCACCCTGTGACTTACACAGGTGCTGTGTTAATCACTGAGGTGTGAGTTATAGAGGTGAGGAGTTTATGCTTCTTTCATTTGTGTTGAGCATTCTGATAAATGAGAGTCTAATGTGACAGGAAAAGATAACGTAATGAATATGTTATTATGCTTGAAGGAACATGAAAAAAAAAAGTGACTGACACTGTATTTTGTTCCAGGTGGGAATAAAAAGCAAGCAGTTCCTGGCCCATGACACTCCAGTTTAGGGTGTCTGACTGAGGGCATGCTGGCACCAGCACTGGAGGGAGTGATGAGCTTCAGCTCCAGGTGAGTTTGGTGCGCCAAGACACAGTTTGTGCATCTTGCCTGCTTCTGCACTCAGATTCCTAAAAGAACTCCACTGAGCCTTTTACCATTTAAAAAATATTGGGCTATAGCGTTTCTTTAAAAGACTAGAGTTGTGAACTTCTATAGTGCTTTAAAAGTCATTGGATATTCTTCTTTTTAACTTTCGGTAGTAGAACAGGTAATTAAAGATAGGTTTCCTTCTGAACCAAGTGTTAAAATGCCTGAACTAAAAGTAGAATGAAAGATCAAACTTGACATAGTATTTGGGGGTAAGGAGAGAAGGCTGTTTCTCTGAGACCTCAGTGGAAAACCAGAGTTACCATGAGTCATTTCAGATGGATACATTGTTCCAGATCCTCCTTAGCATCAGGTAGCTAATGGCTGAGTTACCCTTCAGGTCAGTCATGCCACAGTGGAGCAGACAGATAATCCAGTAATTGAAGAGTGTCTGATGTCTGGTTTTCAAGAGATCATAAACAAGGGTCAAATACACTGTTTGTTGCACAGATTATATTTATGATCTTCCCTGAGTCTGTACCTTCATGAACCCATAAACCAGAATATGTGTATAATCTAGAGACATGAATATAAAGTTTTTGTGGGTTGAAAAGAGTAATACACTATAGATTTAGGAGACGGAATATATTTCATTCAAAAAAATTTAATACTTCATAAGGTCTACAAACTAGAACTGATATGTGTCTTACTTTAAGTTTTATAGAATACCTGCTCTTCAGAAATTAAAAATTAGTAAAGAAGATAAGCCAATCCAGAGTAGTAGAGCAAGCACTATAAAATATATAAGAAACATGCAATGAATAGTTAGTCTATTTATCAAATGTATTAATAAATAGCAATTCTATGTCTAGTGACTTAATGTAAGAAAATAATTATGAGTATCTGAAAAGATTTAGAGGATATTTCTCAGTCTGTTGTTATCAGAGGAAATAATGAATAACCCGGATACTTAATTGAGGCATATTCATCAAATAGATTTTGTTCTAGAGAGTAGCATTCTACAGATTTATTAAAATAGATATTAATGGCTTAGAAGAATACTTAAGACATAGAAGAAAGAGCGGGTATATTTTTAAAACTAAAAAAGGAGATTAAAAATTCTTCATAGGATAACAGTTGTACATTTATAGAGAAAATGATATAGAAAAGAGAGTTTTTTTTAAAGTTTTAATACTTCTGATGTCTTCATAATGTATGTTTTGATGATTAGAAAAAACAAAATATATAATCATTAGGTTTTTTATAAGAAAATGTTACAGATGGTCATGAAAAAGAATCATTTTTTTTTCAGAGATTAAAAAAAATGAGACTAAAAGATAAATCAAAGTAAAACTGTGTGTTTAAACATAATGGCATGCATACATATATTATCATATGTATGAATTCATAATAAGTTAAAAAATTAACTTTTTCATTTCAGTAAATGAGAGTTTCAGATAATGAAGCCAATTGATTCCTATTTAGTTAAACATGTAAAGACACCAAAGAAATAAATTTTGAGTAGGACCTTGAAGGATAAATATATGGAAATGTACTTTCATTAATATTGATAATTACTAAATTTGACTAGTTGAAATGGATAAATGCACATATTATGCTCACTTACCTAATTCTAATTTTCATTTTGTGGAAGATTATACCATAAAGGCTGCATATTGAATAAGTTTAGATATTAACATTTTTGTTTAAAGTTATTATTTAGTATATCAAGTTGATTATTCTGTCTCTTATCATAGACTTTGCAAATATCACTGCCTTTTTAAAAAATTGCATCATTGTAGAAGTAATCAGAGTAATAAAATATTTGTCAAATCTTTCAGTTACTCTTTTTCATTACCATATTCTTAAATTCTTTTTACTTCAATGATGCATGAATAAGTTGTAATGTTATCTTTATCTAAAAATTGAGATAATTTTGTAATTTCTTATGTGAACATCTTTTAAAGAGAAATTTTATAAAGAATACTGATAGTATTCTTTCAAACTTTTCTTTGACTGTGTCTCTAAGTCTGTCCTTTGCCCTCTAATTCCTACTGAACATTTTGTTTGGATGATGACATTGACACCCAAGTCTTCAATATACCCGAATTTATAACTTTGTATGAAACCATACTCTACTTGGCCACTAGGTCAATATACGAAATGAGTCACAGGTATCTTTTCACCCATATTTCTTTCCTCTTTCCTTTAGATGCCTCTCTGATTGGATCTCTTCTTTTCACCCTTTCCAATATTAAATCTGAAAAAGGAAACCCTTGCCTGATAGGCAAGAGTGTATGTGAGGGGCTGCCCAGATGGACTGAGGAGGCTTGACTCATCCTTAGTAGACAGGAGAAGGGGCAAGTTTTTTTTTTTATATCGATGTAGAAAAAGAGAGAAAAATGTTACCATCAATGAATTTACTCTTCATAAGTGATCTTCTGTGCTCTCCTCCAGTATGTATATTATAAATGTAAGAACTAACATTAGGTGGGAACTAAAAGAGTGGCAGACAAAAATGTATATCATGGTAGTTGAAAGTTATCAACATATCAACATGTGTGTGGGAGGACAGATATGGTATTCATTGAGCTCAAATATTTGCCCTGCTGTGAATGAGTTATACAGCTCAGAGCATAACTTTCTCTTTAAGCCTCTGAGATTGAAATTACTTGTTGTTATAAATCATTCCCATTCTGTAAGTCAACTAATAGAATGTTTATGTAAGCCTTTTATAAATGTTTAAGCATGTTGCAGATTCCTACCAACTCTAAAAAATATAGTATTTATTTTACTTAACGAAGTGCACACACTCGTGTACAAGTGTATATAAGTGAGCGCATATGCACACACACACATATATATATATACATATATATTATAGAGAAAAACTACTTCTACTTGTTCCTGTGCAAAATATCTTTGCTTTCCAGTAAAGTGTCCTTAAGTATTTGCAAAGAAAGTTCCCTCCTTCTCACTCTATTCTATGTGGCCTGCCCGTGAAATCATTATGGTTCAATAGTTTAGGAGGTGTTCATGTTGCCCTTTGATCACAAAGGAATTCCAGCTCTAGAGAAAATCCTATAATAATGAGTTTGGAAACACCAAGCAACTGCCTTTTATGAAAACCACTCACAAAATAAATATGGTATGAAAATTAAAGACAGAATATTAAGATAGCATTGATTCATTGATCTGGAAATTATTTCTAACCATATAATATTAATAACCCTTCATGACTTGAAATGTAAGCTGCAGCTAACATCACACAGCAACAGGAATTATTTAATATTGCCAACAACTGAAGTCATGTTGAATTTTTTAGCAGCTGAAATTACATTTGCTGAAGTACTATGAGGATATTTTGCAAACTATAATAAAATACTGGAAATTATCACAAGATGAGAACTTGTTTACGTCAGTCAGTGTTCATTAGTCATTCGTGAATATATGCCTAAGATAAATCAAGATATAATGTATATTGATCACACTGAAACCACTTTCACTGAAGTCTACTTTCACATGACTCCAGGAAAGAAGATATGCTGTATACACAGATAGTATTCAATGTTATGTTATAATGCAGGTGCGTGTATTTTTCATATGTAAGGTAACTATTAGTGTTAGATGCTAAAGATAATGCATGATAGAGAGTCTTGTTTGCTGAAAGACATATACTTTGCTTTGTATTAAAGCAGTTATGAAGGCTTCTTGAAATTGAATCTGATATAAATAACAGGGATTATATGTAGGCTGGGAATGGCATTGTGAATGGAGGGAACAATATGTTTACAAACAGTGACCTCAAAGGTAGAGGACAAAATAAAGGACAGTTAGCAATCCCTTTTTCTCCCTCCTTTTTATAAAGGGTAGCAGTACTGGGCTTACCTGGTAGCTAAGCTGGTAAAGAATCTGCCTGCAGTGCGGGAGACTCGGGTTTGATCCCTGAGTTGGGAAGATCCCCTGGAGAAGAGAACGGCTGCCAACTCCAGTATTTTGGCCTAGAGAATTCCATGGGCTGTATAGCCCATGGGATTGCAAAAAGTCTGACACAACTGAACGACTTTCACTTCTTCAGTAGTACTGAAAAGGCTGGTGATTACTTTCGTGGACTTGAATATTAACTCAAGAAGTGTCTTTATTTTTATGATCCTCCTCAGTGATCTCTGGATTTTCCATTGTGCTAAATCCCCATAATATCACAAGTATATTTTTTTCTGACTTAATTTGGAAATACTGTATCTTTTATACCCATGAAGAATATCATAGTTTACTAATCTGATTATAGTAGTACTTAAATATCAGTTATAAACAACATCGACCTCCAGAGTTTTATATTTTATATGCCATAATACTTTTCTATCACACTCAGTTACGTATGATTTTCTATAGTAAATGTGCGTGTCAAGGTCACAAAGCAACAGTACTTGCAATTTTAAAACTAATATTAGAAAAAATATTTCCTGTAATATACCATTTGTACTAAACACATATAAATTCAAATTTGTGATACATATTCAAGAGGTATAGATTAAAAGCTGAGCACCAAAGAATTGATGCTTTTGAACTGTGGTGTTGGAGAAGACTCTTGAGAGTCTCTTAGACTACAAGGAGATCCAACCAGTCCATCCTAAAGGAAATCAGTCCTGAATATTCATTGGAAGGACTGATGTTGAAGCTGAAACTCCAATACTTTGGCCACCTGATGTGAAGAGATGACTCATTTGAAAAGACCCTGATGCTGGGAAAGATGGAAGGCAGGAGGAGAAGGGGATGACAGACTGCTGATGGACAGGGAAGCCTGGCATGCTGCAGTCCATGGGGTTGCAAAGAGTCAGACACATCTTTGTGACTGAACTGTGCGAATAGATTAAAATAAAAATTTTATGATAACAAGTAGATAATAATCTTTATCTTTCTAAACATGTTTGTTAAAATAAAGCATTTTTCTGAGTCCTGAAATCTTCTTTCACATCCTTTGTATTTTTTATATATAGATATATTTTCCTTTATAATAAATGTTTTAAGCTCATTTTTCCCCCTTGACCAATTAAAAATAATCACTATTTCTCTTTTTGTTGCCATAGAAATTCTTCTAAGTTACTAGCAGTATTTCATAGTTACTATTCCCTGCCCCCTCATGGTATTGTATTTATACTGAGTGTCTGAGAGTTTGACATGGTGGCAGAGTACTGCAGTATGTAAAAGTATGAGACAAGAGTTAGAAGCATGAAACTGGAAACTTAGAAATTGGAGTTTGGTGTTTAGATTTGAGAAATCCCCACAAGTGATTTAACATTAGAGTGAAACAGGTGAAGACAAAAGCGAGAAAACAGGTGCTAATAGAAATTTGTTTTGAGACATGGACATTGGAATACAAAAGGATAAAGATAAGTAAGAAGGAATTATCCCAGATGATTGAAGAGATGTAGGAAAGTTTAGGGAAAAAGTTAAAAAAAAAATCAGTGTCATCTGCTGGATGGCAAAAAAAATAGTTTATTAAAATGAAGTGGTGTTTTATTTTTTTTTAATATGTGAGATAAAAGAAAATTTTCTGGTTATATAGAAACATAAATCAGTCTCCTTCAAAGGTCTACTATACATGAGGCCTCAAATACAAAAATGTCAGAAGTTGTCCTTCTTTCCCCTTAGATTAATGTCAGATGCTGGAGATGATATGATTACTGTGAAAACTCAGACCTTGACAATGTTGTTGTTCATTTGTCCAGTTGTATCTGACTCTTTGAGACCCCACAGGAGGAGGAAATGGCAAAATACCCCTGTATACTTGCCATTAGAACCTCATGAACTGTATAAAAGAATTTGGCAGTAGTAGATATTAAACGTAATCTATTTCTCTTTTTCCCCCCTTTTTTGTTTTCAGTTTATTAAATAGCCTATGGTTCTTTACTATAGCTCTTGATTGATCTGAACTTTTGTTCTGGTAAAGTCCATTTTTTTTCATTTCTTTATATTTTCACTGGGTCTGTTTCAGTATACTAAAAATATTTATGTCAGAAGTAACAAGAATAAAAATAATAATTTATTTCTTGCAGAGGGGAAGATAGAAATTCCTGTTTGATATGGCAATGTTCTTTAACCTTAATAAATTAGAGGAATTTTCTCATTTTCAGGTACACTTAAGCAATTGTTGCCTTTCTGTAATAAATAAGCGAACTTCAACAGTACAATCATGTCTTACATGTGTGATTATCAAATATTTTTCATTGCAGTATGCTGTAGCAGTTAAAACACATCTGAATTTAGATTAATGCATACCATTGGCTATGGTCAGAGATACTGGTAGTCAGTATTGGCAGCTCAGTACTGGAACACGGGACATGTGGAAATTCTTGAGCTCTGTTGCTAACAGAGATAAATAGCACCTACTCAGGGTAGGCCTTGAAATCAAGAGCAGAATGTGCTTTATTTTCAAGTATTTTTAACAGTGGAAACAAATTATTTTACAAAATCTAGAGGGATATGGGATATTCTTACCTTGTATTAAACCCACAAAACTTTAGCTTTCAAATTTCAGAGAGTGAATGTTAATTTTTAAAGCAATTGTGTTTAGACATGAGACGTCAACAAGAATATCTTTTGGGTTCTTTAAAACTTCTTTTGGTAGGAGGTGGTTTTCCTTTTGGAAGTATGTCACAGCACTAGATGGCGTTTCTTGTTGAAAGATTCTGCACAGTTGCGGCAGGGGACGGACATCTCTGCAGACTCCAGTGTACACTGTTGTTGAAATGGTTGAAGCAGTTGTAGAGCCCTAAGAATTATCTCCATATTTTTTTTCTAAATAGGAAAGAAACTGTACATCTACTAATTCAATAGTATTAAAGGGGCTTACAGTAGCTACAGTCATTGCATCTTGCTCCACGTTGTCTATCCTATAGCCACATTCAATAGAAAAAGGTTCAACTTCTACCTGTTTATCTTGGTAATAACTTTGTTTATTTTTAATTTATGTTTCTATTGTTATCTTGACTTACCAATTCTAAAGATAATCTGCTAATTTCCTACTATGATACTTTAGAAGATATAGACCAGCCACTGATCACAGAAATTTTTTTTCCACTCTCCTCTCCTCTCAATATGTTGGATTAAATTGTGTTGAACTCAGTTTTTACTTAAGTCAATGTTTTCTTAAGACTGTGTAGATACTGCTTTCAGGTTTACATTGTTTGGGGCTAAGATCTTTGTTTTCCTGAAGCTTAATAGATTATAATGTCTTCAAATTTAAAATGTACAAAAATATTAAAAATATGTGTCAAATTCCATTATTTTGAAATTGTATTCCTCCACCCTTCCATCATTCTGTTCCCATCTATCTGGCTGTTCTTTTATGCCCCCTATCTGTTTTGCTCTGAATTTCTTAGTCCTGAATTTTATTTACTACTCCTTCTTGATTGGACCTCTCCCTCTTTTTGCTAAAACAAAACAAGTTTCTAGTAGCTTTTTAAAAAATAGTGTGAGAAGTACATATATTGGACTCATGCTTGTCTTCAGAGGGCTCACTTCCACTCTTCCGCGTGATTGATATTTCAGCATATGCTTTAGCTTCTGGGCTGAAAAGGATTCTCCTTCATGACTATGGTAAGATCACTCTAGTGCCAGTCTGATCTCTTTTCATTTGTAGGTAAATTTTGTTTGTTGGAACCTCTTTACAATTTTTAAAGTTCATGATGGTGTGCCTTGATATGGGACTAATTCCAGCTGAGAGTGATTTTTCTTTGCTGTTGAAAAATCATGTGTAATTTTTTTGATAACTTTATCCTATCAGCTGTCTTTATATCATTACTCAATTATTGAACCTTCTAGATTTGGATCTTAAAGATTTTCAACTCTTTCTCTCTCTCTCTCTCTCTCTTTTTCTTTTCTCTATTTTAGATTTCCTTGACTTTATCTTTTACCTTTCTGTTGATTTTTAGAAAATAGTTGGATGTGGAACAAAATTTAACATATAAGGAATTTGTGGGAAAAAATACAAGAAACACTTCAGTACCTCTTACCTGTAGTTAACATTTGCCTCATCTAGTTTCTTCTTAAAGGACACTCAGTAACCCAAACTCACTATCTCTATGCTTTCCTTCTTTCCTTTCCTTTGAGAGTAGGTTGCATATATGACTTTCCTTCACCTCTAACTACCTCAGTGTTTGTTTGTTTGTTTTCTGAAGAACAAAAATAATTTGTCAATATTTACAGTAGTGTAATCAGCTTCAGGCTTCCCCAGTGGGTCAACTGCTAAGAACCTGCCTACCAGTGCAGGGGACACAAGAGATACAGTTTCCTTTCCAGGGTTGGGAAGATCTCTGGAGAAGGCAATGGCAACCCACTCTATTATTCTTGCCTGGAAAATTCCATAGATGAAGCAGCCTGGCAGGGGGTTGCAAAGGGTTGGAAATGATTGAGTGTGTAGGCACTCATGCAGTAGAAACAAAACTGGAAACAATCAGCTTCATTAAATGTGTAATCAATAAAACATTTGGCACACCAGCAAGGAGATTATATCAGTGTTATCAGCTGTTAATAGCCAATTCTTCATGGTGCTTTTTTCCTTCGAGTATGGGATCCAGCCTAGAATCATATATTGTATTTACTTGTGTTAAAAGGTAAACTGAGACGTGTCAAATTTCAAGAGTTTGAGGAAAAATCGATATGAACTGGTCAGCACCAAACCAGAAGTGGTTAGCCATGCTCCATGGAGAGGAGTTGGTGAGACACTTGGTAGAGAAAAGGCAGAAGCAAAGCAAGGAGATCATTGATTGGCTATAGATTAAAACATGGTTGACTATTTGGTTGACTTCGATTTTGATTTTGTAATCTTTGAGGCATTTATTGCCTTGGATTCTGGTTTTCTTACAGATACTTTCACTCCATGAGGCCACCACAGACTAACAGCCTCACTGTAAAAATAACAGGTGTCATACTCTGTAGACCCCTTCAGTCTAAAACATTGTCTCAGCCTTCTTTATCTTTGATGCCAATGTCTTTTTAAAAGAATAGTCTCCCTTTTAAAAGTGAGAACGTTTTTGCTTCATCCATTCTGTTTTTATTTATTTATTTATTTTAAATTTAAATCTAGTATATTTATTTATTTATTTTTAAATTTTATTTATTTATTTTCTTTACATTATCGTGTTGGCCCTGCCATACATTGACATGAATCTGCCATGGGCACTCATGTGCTCCCCCTCCAGAAACCCCCTCCTATCCCCCCCACCAGACTCCATCCCTCTGGTTCATCCCGGCACACCATTCTGTTTTTAAAACATTATATTTACAATTTCCAATTTTGTGTTTCACTTACTATGGCATTCTGCTTTTATTATCATAGGCTATCTTATCATAATATCATGATCTGTTCACGTTCAGTGCTGATGCCAGTGATGTTTTCGCTGTGTGTTCTGTATTGCCTCTCTTTTGTTTCAGTGTGTTTGGTTGTTACTGTAGGATTTAGCTAAATAAAGGTCACAGTCATGTTGCAGTGTTGCTCAGATGACCTTTTCTTTCTTGCTTACATATTAGAGAAGGGTTTTAGAGTAGGATCTATGGTCATACAATTGGTTCCAGTTTCTTTGGTTAAGTATGCAGCTTGAAATAACAGTTCTCTTTAAAGTGTACCAGGCTTATTGTCTCCAAAGCAAATACTTAGAATTCAGGGTTTCTGGGTGGGGGCTGCCAAGGAATGGGGAATAATTGCCAGCTGTGGGGGATCAGAGAGCAACCATTTCACAATCTTAGGATTTTTTTTTTTTCTCATAGTGCATCCCATCCCTTTGTTGTAAACATTCACTCCTTCCAAATACTGGGTTGTGGGTGGCTTCATGGGGTGATGGGCTGACGTGTATGTACTCCGCACTCTGGGCACATACGGCAGTCCTTGTCAGCTCTACTTCATCAGTCATCATTTATCTGTTTCTTGCCCTCCACAATTTGAATGTAACACAATGATTAAGGGTATGATTCTGAAACCAGACTGCCTAGGTTTGAATCTATCTTCATCACTTAATGGATATTTGACTAGCAAGTTGCTTGATATTTCTGTGCCTTTATTTTCACATTTATAAAATGGAGATAGTGATAGGGATGTTACTGATGCTGAGTTAGAACAGTGCCTGACACACTGTCACCTGCCCTCAACCTTGCTGCTATCATCATCTCTCTCCTTGTAGTATCGCCTCTCTAGGTTGATTTTTTGAAACAATTTTTTTTGCTGTCATTTGCCTGATGTTTGAGAAAAAGAAGTTAATGCCTGTGGTCAAATTATCAATCTTTATTTTTTTTTAAGATATTAGGGCTTTTAATTTTATTATCCTCATTCTCCTGCCATTTTTTTCCTAAGCAATAATATATTTGTGTGATAAGATTGCTTTTCGTAAACTCCTTCATTTCATCTTAAAAAGCTAAGAATTGTAACTTCCAATATGCCTAGATTAATTATAGGATTTTCTTCATCTCTATAAAAAGTACTCATTCTATTTTATAAACATTTTCTTAGAATTTTAGGTTCAAAATGTCAATCTCTTACATCATTGATTTTTTTTGAGACAGAACTACTCATGAGAACTTACTACAAGATGATTTAATGAAACATTCCAAATTAATATTAAACTATAAAAATTTATTAAAAAATTTATTCTACTGCTATCTGTAATCTATTAAACAGGCAATAGAATCCCTATCTTATGTGCATAGATATTTATGTTATAGAAATTCAGTTATTTAAATATTTATAAAAAGTGAGTTGAGAGCAAGCAGCACTTTCAAAAAGCAGTTAATAATGAACAGACTTCAAGGGAGCTATCATTATAACAACAAAGTGCTTTGCAGCTCCACTAGCTTCAGTGGTGCAGAAACAGGCCATCAAATATAATTAAAAGTGGTCAAAAATAAACAGAAATTGAACTGTAAAAAGGCCGTCCTTTGCTAGGAGCTTAAGGCAAAAAGAAAGCCAGGAAGAACCTTGAAAGTAGTAATGAATTGATAAGGCTTACTGCCTGCAGCTTGTAATGTGCTCTGTCAGATTTTAGTATCAGTTAAAGTAGATTAATAGAGCAATCACTGATTCTCTATCTTAAATTCTTCTCTGTTGTTCCCTGATTATAGGCTCCCATGATAGATGGAAGCCTGAGTGGGTTAAAATTTCAATTCATTTTTATGCTCAGTTGCTTTTTAAGTAATGCTGGCATCTACATTTGCTGGACACCAGCATTCTCTGTGATGTTTTAAGAGCAGAAATAAATTCAGTTATTGACATATTTTAGTCCTCATTTCTGGGGAGGGTTAATTCCTCTGTATTCAACAGAGGAAGAAGTGCCCTGGAACATGAGCATTTGGCATCTTTCTACCAGTAGGGGCTACCATAGTGAAGTGTGAAAGTGAATGGTGAAGTGAACGATAAAGAGAAGATTACAAATTTATTGTGGCTCTAAACGCTCAGATTAATGTGAATCTGCAGAAACCATACCACAAGGACAGAAACAATTTGCCCTTGATCATTTTATTTTTATAATAATGTTCTTTAATGAAGCTAAAGCCTCCCTGCTGTGACCTTATTATGTTTTTCAACATCAGTGAGAAATAGATTCTTCTGAATTGTAAGAGAGCTCATGAAACAGCAGGCATATTGAAATAGAGATCAATTACTTCTTTTGCAGTAATTCTGAACTTGAAATGGCTATAGCACAGCCTATGTAGACAAGAAGACAGAACAGCATATTGAAAAGCTGTATACAAATTAAATTGATCAGAAAAAGCTGAGATAAACTGTTTTTTTTCTAATATTTTATGATTATAGTGTCCCTTTGAAAAGCACATGCTAAAGCTTCTGTTGTAGCAGAAGCAAACAAAAACTGAAAGTTTTATCCCCATTTTATATGTAAAAAATTTTAAATATATTTAACAGTCCTCCTGAAAATTACCTGATACCACTGCTTATGAGTTTCATTTTACTCATTTTAACCTGAAGAAGGATCTTTGATTAGGATGGGAGCTTAAAGGTCCTGATGAGAATGGAGACAGATGAATCTAGATGTTATGAATGTAACATTATTACTGCATTTATGAAATACTCTAATTTTTGAAGTAATTTGTTTCCATTATGTCATTCAATCCTGGCAGCAATCCTAAGAAGACAGGAGCTCAAACAGTGCACTGACAGCTTTACAACTGCAACAGGAAGGCAGACTGAGGCTCAGACAGGTTAAATGAAGAGCACTAGGTCATTCAACTACCTTACTGCTGGCAACTGGACCTACAGAGTAGCTCAGTCTTCTGCCTTTCCCTTTAGGTTTTGCAAGAACATCGAACTTTCAAAATGCAAATCATTTTTCTATAATAAAGTCAGTGTTACCAGAGTATATAATTTCCATTTTCACCTGCCACATTCAGGCAGGAGCTTCCCATTTGTGCTGATGGTGGAGTCACACGGATCAATGGGCCTTTAGAGAATGAAATGCTTTATTTGAATGATTGTCCTGCAGCACATGCAGGACTGCACAGCACGGTAAGATGGAGGACAGTGAGACGGCAGGGAAGGGGGCTGTCTGAGACCCTTCTTCAGAAAAGGGCAGACAGACTGAATGCTTAATTCTTTGCTGGGCAGGGACTTTCCCACCTGACAGGAGATTGGGGTGGAACCGTGGCCACAACACCATCCATCATCCTGGTCAGTGAGACTGACTTAAAGAGACTGCTGAGGGTCAAGATGATAGAGTCCTGAAAGTACTTAGGAGGAAGAGAAATGGACTTTAAAAATGAGGATCACAAGAGAATGGTATAAGTGAAATTAAGGAGAATGAAAGATTTTTTTAAAGGTGTTAGGAGATCAGTGTGAGGAGCAAAAGTACTGAGAAATTAGAGGTAAAAAATAGTGGAAATGCAAATGACAAGCTTATTTCTACTCATTCAGATGAGTGATAGTTTTTTATTTATATATTTTTAACTTTTTCTAAAGCTATTTTCCATTCTTTTACATAAACCAGTGAAAGGCTGCTAATAACTTGCTACCTCTAATATTTCAACATCAATATTAATGCTTTTGTACTAACAAAAAATAATGGCACTGATTGTATTGTGACTACATATCAGACACTTTTCTAGAACTCTAAATGTATTAACTATCTGGATATTTATAACATATAAGCTATTAATCCTGTTTTAAATATCAAGATAACACTGTGTTTCAAATTTAAGGAGCTTGCTTGCCCACGAAAACTACAAAGCTCAGTGGCAAAGTCAGGAAGTTTAGTTCTACAGCCTTCACCCATTCCCTAAAATAATAATCTGCTTTCTCATTAGAACAACTTTGCTATTTGCTTTTGAAAAATAACATTTTGGTAAACCCAAGAATTTATGTGATATTTAAACTACACTAATATTGGTTGAATATTTCTAGAATATTTTGGGTTGGGACAAAGTCCACTTTGCCTGAAGATTATGGCAAAAAAACAAAATTTGCATTTTTAACAGTGATCATAATTCCTTATGAAGTGCAATGGCTAATAGCACTATATGACTTTCTATAAAAATTGTTGCCATGATGCATGGAGATGCACAATAATAGTTACTGTCTCACTATCTTTAAACATGAACTTGAGTTAAAACCACTTACTTAAAACGTGTTTTTTAGCATAACTGAATGTTATAATTTTGTTTGGCTGTATATTTACTGTTAGTGAATAAATTATATATATTTAATAGGGTATTTTTAAACTGCCATACTATCTTGTAAACCATTCTTTTCAGTAAAAGCATACTGTAAACATATTTCTATATCTTCTAAAGTATAAAATTCTTATTGGTCTTATGAAAATTCATTGCATAGATTCATTGGAGTTGTTTTTTTGCTTGTTTCCCTTATTTAAGTTTGTGTTCTTTTCTAACTTTTCTTCATTAAAAACAGTATTCTAATAAGGATACCTGCACAAACAATCTGTTAACATGTTCCATTATTTACTCAGGATATATTGCAAAAAGTAGAAGTGAAACTGCTGGATCCAAGTCTATGTATGTCTTACCCTATCAAATTGCCCTCCAGGCAACTATGCTGGTTTACATTCCCTCTAAACTCCTATATAAGTCCCTCTCCCCTCACCTTTTGCAGTTCTGGATATAAGTTTCCTTTCAGTCACTATCAGTTACACATAGTTTAGTTTAAAAAATGAATAAATGAATCTGTGTTTGCTCTAAAATTTCAAGAACTTTAAGAGGAAATTAAATAGCTGAGGGGAGAATTTCTGGAAATAGCATTTTAGAATGACACTTGCCATTTTTTAGGTGATTTTTTTTTATTGGTACTGCAATAAATCCAAGTACTTTAAAATAAATTTTATTTCCACCAATTAGCCATTTACACTAACAAAATTATATCCTCTTTTGGCTGTATAAATGTCCAATCTCTTAATTTAAAATTAACAAAATTAGAGTGACTGATATAACTAAACGGGGTTTTCTTAAGTGATGTCTTTCAATGCTAAAGAAGGAAATATTAAAATCATTTAGAAGTGACTTAGATTCTAAAGTAAATTGAGTTATTCTAGTAATATTCCGAATCTGGAAGATGATGGAAAGAAAGGAGAATGAACTGATTAGGATTATTGAATTAAATAGGGCTAGATCAACTTTGGCCGACAATGAATATGTACTTTCAAGAGAGAGAGAGAGACTCCTAAATGAATTGCTTCTCTTCTTTGCCTAGTCCTGGCTGTCTTAATGTTGCTGCCACCATTATTGCTATGCTCCGTTCCCCTCCATTTAATTTGTAGCATGAGTCTAATGGTGCTTTGATTACTGGAACTGGATTGGTAAGCTGATCATGCACAAGTCAAGATGATCTTTATCTCCATTCCATTCAGGCAGAGAGTTAGAAAATAGACTTACAACAATTGAAATTTTAAAATCATTTTGTAACTATTTATTTTAAAATACTATTCGCTTTTTCTTGAAATTTTAAAAGTAACTGCATTGTTTTAAAAAATCTCAAAGGGAAAGAAGGAAAAGTAACATTTCCTCTGCTATTTCCTCCCCTTCACTCCCTCAATTCTGTTTTGAGATAAACATGTTTTCTAGGTAGCACATGCTTTTACAGAGAATCTGTGTACAAAAAGCATATGTGTACAAAGGTGTAGTTTTAAAAATGTTTTGATTATTACATTCTGCTCAGAATGCATCTGTATTTTGCATCTCTCAAGAAAAAGTGGAGGCTGGCCCTTCATGTGATTAAACATAATAGAATGGGCACAGGTAAAACTTGATAATCTCTAGTGACTTTGTGCCAGGCACTGTGTAAGCCTTACATGTGTGAAAGTGTTAGTTGCTCAGTCATGTCTGACTCTTTGCAACCCTTGGACTGTAGCCCACCAAGCTCCTTTCTCCATGGAATTCTCCAGGCAAGAATACTGGAGTTGATAGCCATTCTCTTCTCCAGGGGATCTTCCCGACCCAAGGATGGAACCTGGGTTTCTTGCATCGCAGGTAGATTCTTTACCGTCTAAGCCACCAGTGAAGCCCCTTAATGTACTTCTCATAACTCTCCTAAAATACTATGACTTCCTTCTATAAATGAGGCAGATGCCTGAGGAAATTCAGCAAGCTGTTGAAGCTCACCTAACTAGTGAAAGCAAAGCCAGGCTTAAACCCAGGCCATTGGATTCTAGAGTTCACTGTCATGTCCATCATTCCTGAACTTTACAGGACTAGTGACTGGAGAGTTGTTGAGTTAGCTGAATGTAGTCTTTAGAAATAACTGTGTAAATTGATTTTACAACAAATGGGGAACTTTAAAAGAAGGGAAATATATAAATAGATTTTTTTGACTGAAGGGAAAGGCTTTAGGGATTTTGCAGAACTAGAGTGTTCTTTCATTTAAAATTGTTATATTTTAGCTTTTTTGATCTTGATAATCATAACTGAAATAAGCTGGAACCTCAGAAAGCTAAGACAGTGACACATGAGCAAACACATTTGCACTTATGAAAGAGGTTGGATGTGAGTGGAAAGATATAAAAGAGACTAGCAAGTTAATTAGAGTTCTGAGGAAGCTAATCATCTTGGTCCTAATGGTGATGAGCTTTTGTAGAGTAGACATCTTTGGAGGGAAGAAGTCCCTGTGTTCTGAGTTGCAGTGTTCTGAGTTTTTCAAAGGAGCAAATCAATACAAGGAAAAGAAAAGGAAGCAGGACAGAAAAGACTAAGATTAGTTACTGCAGCTGCTAAGTTACCTCAGTCAGACTCTTTGAGACACTGTGAACTATAGTCCACCAGGCTCCTCTGTCCATGGGATTCTCCAGGGAAGAATACTGGAGCGGGTTGTCATGCCCATCTCCAGGGGGTCATCTCCATCCAGGAATTGAACCCACATCTCTTCTATCTCCTGCATTGACAGGTGGGTCCTTTACCACTAGCACCACCTGGAGAACCCCTAAGGTAAGCTAGTAACTGTCAGTTATCAAAGTATGGAATGTTTAAAGTATTAGCTTTAAAATGTTTGAAGTATTAGCTTTAAAATTTTAAAAATTTTATTAAAAATATTGTGAGTGCCCTGGTCATAGCAAACACCATCTTCCAACAACAAAAGAGAAGACTCTACAAATAGACATCACCAGATGGTCAGTACCAAAATCAGATTGATTATATTCTTTGCAAAGATAGAGAAGCTCTACACAGTCAGCAAAAACAAGATCAGGGGCTGACTGTGGCTCAGATCATGAACATTTTATTACAAAATTCAGACTTAAAGAAAGTAGAGAAAACCATTAGACTATTGAGGTATGACCTAAATCAAACCCCTTATGATTATACAGTAGAAGTGACAAAAAGATTCAGGGGATTAGATCTGATAGAATGCCTGAAGAACTATGGATAGAGGTTCATGACATTGCATAAGAGGCAGGGATCAAGACCATCCCCAAGAAAAAGAAATGCAAAAAGGCAAAATAGTTGTCTGAAAAGGTCTTACCAGTAGCTGAGAAAAGAAGAGAAATGACAGGGAAAGGAGAAAAGGAAAGATATACCCAATTGAATGCAGAGTTCCAAAGAATAGCAAGGAGAGAAAAGAAAGCTGTCTTCAATGATCAGTGCAAAGAAATAGAGGGAAACAATAGAATGGGAAAGACTAGAGATCTCTTCAAGGAAATTAGAGATACCAAGGGAACATTTCATGCAAAGATGGGCACCATAAAGGACAGAAATGATATAGACCTAACAGAAGTAGAAGATATTAAGAGGTGGCAAGAATACACAGAAGAATTGTACAAAAAAGATCTTCATGACCCAGATAATCACAGTAGTGTGATTACTCACCTAGAGCCAAACACCCTGGAATACAAGGTGAAGTGGGCCTTAGGAAGCATTACAATGAAAAAGCTAGTGGAGGTGGTGAAATTGCAGTTGAGCTCTTTCAAATCCTAAAGATGATGCTGTGAAAGGGCTGCACTCAACATGCCAGGAAATTTAGAAAACTCAGCAGTGGCCACAGGACAGGTAAAGTCAGTTTTAGTTCCAGTCTCTAAGAAAGGCAATGCCAAAGAATGTTCAAACTACCACACAGTTATACTCATCTCACACGCTAGCAAAGTAATGCTCAAAGTTCTCCATGACTGGCTTCAACAGTATGTGAACAATGAACTTCCAGATTTTCAAGCTATATTTAGAAATGGCAGAAAACCAGGTATCAAATTGCCAACATCTGTTGGATCATCAAAAAAATGAGATAGGTCCAGGAAAACATCTACTTCTGCTTTATTGACTATGCCAAAGCCTTTGACTGTGTGGATCACAACAAACTGTGGAAAATTCTTCAAAAGATGGGAATACCAGACCACCTGACCTGCCTCCTGAGAAATCTATACACAGGTCAAGAAACAACAGAACAGTTTGTTTTTGGAACAGCAGACAGGTTCCAAATCAGTAATGGAATACATCAGGGTGCATATTTTCACCTTGCGTATTTAATTTATATGCTGAAAACATCATGAGAAATGCTGGACTGGATGAAGCATAAGCTGGAATCAAGATTGCCAGGAGAAATGTTAATAACCTCAGATATGCAGATGACACTACCCTTATGCCAGAAAGCGAAGAAGAACTAAAGAGCGTCTTGATGAAACTGAATGAGGAGAGTGAAAAAGTTGGCTTAAAACTCAACATTCAAAAAGTGAAGATCATGACGTCTGGTCCCATCACTTCATCCCAGATAGATGGGGAAACAGTGGCAGACTTTATTTTTCTGGGCTCCAGAATCACTGCAGATGGTGATTGAAGCCATGAAATTAACAGATGCTTACTCCTTGGAAGAAAAGCTATGACCAACCTAGACAGCATATTAAAAAGCAGAGACATTACTTTGCCAACAAGGGTTCGTCTGGTCAAATCTATGGTTTTTCCAGTATTCATGTATGGATGTGAGAGTTGCACCATAAAGAAAGCTGAGTGCTGAAGTATTGATGCTTTTAAACTGTGGCGTTGGACTCTTGAGAGTCTCTTGGGCACCAAGGAGACCCACTTAGTCCATCGTAAAGGAAATCAGTTCCTAATATACACTGGAAGGACTGATGCTGAAGCTGAAACTCTAATACTTTGGCCACCTAATGCGAAGAACTGACTCATTTGAAAAGACCCTGATGCTGGGAAAGATTGAAAGTGGGAGGAGAAGGGGACAACAGATGATGTTGGATGGCGTCACCAAATCAATGGTCATGAGTTTGAGTAAGCTCCAGGAGTTCGTGATATACAGGGAAGCCTGGAGTGCTATAGTCCTTGGGGTCACAAAGAGTTGGATACAAGTGAGCGACTGAACTAAACTGAATGAGGTATTAAGAAAAAAAAAAAACTATGCTATTTTAAAATGACCATTTTATAGGATGAACCCAAAGTAGACTTTATGCCCTCTGCACAGCCACAGCTGGATTATTTTAACATTTTGATGTAAGTAGCCAGTTCTATGGTGCCATCTTGTGGCATACTGTAATTCCAGATGTAGGGCCTTAAAAAAAATAGTCTTTGTAAAAGAATGTGAGTTTCAAACCAAACCTACAGAATGAAAAATGGAAGAGAGGGAAAAAATGGAATAGGTTCAGCAGTTGGCAAGTGTCAGCAATGGCTGACTCTGCCATCATTCCGGATGTGAATGATGATAACGCTGATCTGTTTGAATTCTAGCTTTTGAGAGGACTAAGTTGCTGCAAATATTTCTCTTTAAAAGACAAAGATATTTCTCTAAGCCTAAAATATATAGGGAAAAACCAGTCAGTTTTAGGAAAACCAGGTTGTATTATATATTGCCAGTTCCCTGGGCTCATGCATGATGTCTTCAGTTTAATTTTTGATTTCCACATAACACAGTGTGATAAAGGTACTGGAAATATCTAGGAAGTTTCATGTAGAAATACCTAGACTTTGCTTTGTACCTTATAAACAGGAGAACTGGCCAAAGGTGAAAGAGCATTTAACTCAGGTTTGGGATGTTCTAAAATAAGACAGGCAGATAATGGAGTGAAGGAATTGAGGACACTGGAAATACATCTCTGGCAGCATTGAATGTGGAGTTCAGACAGGGCTTAGGAAGAAGTAAAGCCAGAATGGTCTGAGGGACCTAAATGTGGGAGAGTGCTTGAGGAGTCACAGGCATGAGAGAGGCAGCAGGGTTAAGTGATCCTTGGAAGGAGTGTTTGAGAGATTAGTCGTCTTAGAGAAAAACTTCTTAGCGGTATGGTCTAAGACATGGCCAAGCTTTGAAACATTCATGAGAGGATAAAAGAAAAAAAAAAACGTGTTTATTTGCTAGCATTGTTCTATACACTTTGATGTATCTTATCTCATTTAATCTTCATAGAAATCCTCTGTGTAGTGATAGCCCTATTTTATAATAGATTAAAACACTTTGGCTCAGAGAGGTAGACAAATGTTTAAGGTTATGTGTGTTAAGTGAAAGAACACTATTGCAAAGGCACTCTTATTTTTCCCACATTTCATCATGAAACTAGAGTTTAGGAAAGTTCGCAGGATGGATGGTAAAATTGAATGAATGTTCAAGGATCCTAGAAATACTAGGATATCTTAGATGCTCAATGATATTGAAGGAGGCATGTTAAAGTAGATGCATAAAACTGCTTTTAACTTAAAGGGGCAGGTTGACATTCAAAATGAGAAAATATGAAGTGAACACCTTAAGCAGTATTTGAAAATACCCCCTGCATTCAGGACTATAACTGTTGATCTTTTAAAAATATAACTTGCCCTTCAATATGTGATGGTCTATGAGAAAATAAGACAAATGAGATCTTCTGGTATTCTAAATTTCAAATTTAAAAAAAAAACCTCATTCTGTGAAACAGAAATTGTTATAGTATTTCTCAATCTAGAACACAGAAAATCAGCTGTGAGCAACATTAAATTTTCATAGCAAGTCTGAATGTTATCCAATGTGCTAGTCTTGATTTACGCTTATAAAAGGAGAAAGGAAAGAAGATGAAAATAAACTGTAAATATTAAAAAATTATAGTACATATTATTGTTGTTCAGTTGCTAAATCATGTCTGATTCTTTATTAACCCCATAGACTGCAGCATGCCAGGCTTCCCTGTCCTTCACTATCTCCCAAAGATTGCTCAAACTCATGTCCATTGAGTTGGTGATGGCATCTAACTATCTCGTCCTCTCTCACCCCCTTTTCCTCCTGCCCTCAATCTTTCCCAGCATCATGGTCTTTTCCAATGAATTTGTTGTCCATATTGGAGCTTCCAGCTTCAGCATCAGTCCTTTCAGTGAATATTCAGGGTTGTATTCCTTTAGGATTGACTAGTTTGATCTCCTTGCTGTCCAAGGGACTCTTAAAAGTCTTCTCTAGAACCATGGCCCCAAAGCATCAATTCTTTGGTGCTCAGCCTTCTTCGTGGTCCAACTCTCACATCCACATATGACTACTGGAAAAACCATAACTGTGACTATATGGACTTTTGTCACCGAAGTGATGATTCTGCTTTTTAATGGACTGTCTAGTTTTGCCATAGCTTTCCTTCCAAGGAGCAAGTGTCTTTTAATTTTGTGGCTGCAGTCACTATCCACAGTTAATTTGGAGCCCGAGAAAAGAAAATCTGAGGTGATGGGACCAGATGCCATAATCTTCATTGTTGGAATATTGAGTTTTAATCCAGTTTTTTCACTCTTCTCTTTCACCCTCATCAAGAGGCTCTTTAGTTCTTCACTTTCTGCCATTGGAGTTGTATATTTGCATGTCTGAGGTTGTTCATATCTCTCCTGGCAATCTTGATTGCAGCATGTGTTGTAACAATTTTATACTCTTTGCTATAAGGAAGTTGGAATATTACCAATTTTTAAAAATTCTTGCTGCATTCCAAGTGGTGTTGAATCACAATAGTTTACAAAAAGAAAATCTTCAAATCAGGAAAGTCTATGGGAACATGATTTTATTATCAGCCTGGTGTTACTAGCTTCTTGCCTCAGTCATCTGAATTATAATTCCTATCATCTCGCTATTTCTTTTTCACACCAGAGGGAGATGAAAAGTCACATGCAGGGGCCAGCACTGTTGTCAGTGTAAATGTTTAGTAATATTCAACTGTCTCTCTCAGGAAGCTTCATTATCAAATTATTTCTAGACATTGATAAGGCAAAACATGTTGTCATTGGGAAGTGTTACTGTGATTTTGAGCTTAAATTCATGTGACAAGAAAGAACATTATTTTATGCAATTTGGTATATAATAGCCCCAGAGAAATAGTAAAATTTATAGCATAATCAAAGCTGATGTTTGACAAGGAAGATCTTTATCTCACAGTAAATGAATTGACTCTTTCAATTTTGGACAAATGTCTTACTCAAACACTGTAGTTGGCGTATTTTAACTTGGCAAACAACCACAAGTGCCTTGCCTTTTCAGTTTAAGTGGCAGGTTTTCCAGAGGGGCTCACCTGCTCAAATATAAATTAGAAGACAAAATATCATTGGTATTTATCAGCCTTCATTTTTACTTACAAATTTACTTGATGGAAATTTACTGAAATTGCGGGTGTTACTTTTTTATTTGTTTCCGCTCACCTTCTGTATATATTACAGATATACCAGCAGGGCTATAGATTATTGGTATCATTTTTCTTACTTCTCTTGCCCAATATTATTGAATAAAGAACATAAAGATCTTTTACTAAGTATAGTAAATTATAATGGTATATACTGGCTCCAAAAAATGGACAAGAAGAAACAGATGATCTGTTTTATGTCAAGTAAAATGCCTTAGTAATTTTCAAGAATTTTACTTTTCAAATTTACTTTGATTAAACAATACTGTCATAGGAGAAGTTTAAAAATATATCAGTTTATTAACACTATTGTATTTGATTATCCTAGAGATTTTACTTAAAACCAGAATAACAGTTAAAATATTTCTTCCTTATATCCCACTGTTATTTAGCCCAATTTCTTGGCATTTAGAATAATATGAAAGTTTGTAACTAAATAGAAGTATGAAAGCAATACTTTTGGAGTCTGTTGGTAAAATGCAAATTATTATGAAAATGAAATAAATGTAGGGTTCCAGAATGTTAATTTCTTTGACATTATTGTAAAATTTTATACTGCATCTTATTTTTAGTAGGGTAACTTGTATAGTGATTTGCTTGGGATTTTCTGGACGTTAGTTCTGACCAGGTTTGGCTGTGTTTCTTTCTAAGCTTTTTTTTTTTTTAAGCAGGTGGCTAATGTTCATTTTATATATAGATTTTCATCCAAGCATGTTTGGAAATTATGTTTTTAGTTTGTTGTTGTTGCTTAGTTTCTAAGTCATGTCTTACTCTTTTGCAACCCCATGGGCTGTAGCCCACCAGGCTTCTCTGTCTATGGGTTTTCTCAGGCAAGAATCCTAGAGTGCAATGCAATTTCCTTCTCCAGGAAATGTTCCTCACCCAGGGATCAAACCTGCATCTTCTGCATTGGCATTCAGATTCTTTATCACCGAGTCACCAGGGAAGCTCTCTTTTTAGTTAGGTAAGCTCAAATATAGAGGCTATGTTTTGATTAAAAAAATAAATAAATAAAGATCTCACATTCAACTATAACAATTATCTCAGTGTAGTGTTGGATCTGACCAGTGGTTTTACTAGCCTCAGAAATTTTTTCTCTGATCAGGGTAATAGTAGTAGTTGTAGCTATCTTAACACTTTCCCAAGTATATCTAAGATGTGGATGACTTATAGAAGGGGAGGATAGGGTTGATGTGTATTAAGCAAATAATACTCAGGAGCAAAGACAAGACATGGATGGATCAAATGTCAACAGGAGTTACCTAACAGGCAGATCTTGGTATGAAGCAATGAAGTGGAACCAACAATGAAAAAACAAACCCAAAGCAAGTAGTTTCCAAAGGAAATGATTGCTATAAGAATGAGAATACTCAAAATTACATGCACTGAAATCTGTACTGGATAAATGTTTATCAATTTTGTTTATTGATCTTTTCAAAGAGCTGGCTTTTATCTTTCATTAGTTGCTTTTGGGGTATGATTGGGAATTTTCTTGTTTCCTATGGTAAGATTTTATTGCTATAAGCTTCCTTCTTAGAACTGCTTTTGCTGTATCCCATAGGTTTTGAGTTGTTGGCTTTTATTTTCCTTTTCTCTAGGTGTTTTTTATTTCCTCTTTGATTTCTTCAGCGATCTATTGGTTGTTTAGCATCGTATTGTTTAGTGTATGTGCATGTGTGTGTATATAGTGTTTCTTGTAGTTGATTTCTCATTTCATAGTATTGTTGTCAGAAAACATGCTTTATACGATTCTTTCTTTTTTTTTTTTTTTTAATTTACTGAGACTTGCTTTGTGGCCCATTATGTGGTCAATCCTGGAAAGTGTTTCTTATGCAGAATACACTTGAGAAGAATGTGTATTATGGTATGTATGTATGCTTTTGGATAAAATGTTTTATAAATATCAATTAAGTCTATCTTGTCTAAGGTGGCACTGAAGGCCTGCATTTGGGAATTCTGCTTAATATTTTGTAATAACCTTAAATGGGAAAATAATTTGAAAAAAAATAGAAACATGTATATGTATAACCAAATAATGTTGCTGAATACCTGGAACTAATACAACATTGTTTGTATACACACACACACACACACACACACATATATATATAAAACTCAAGAAAAAGTTGTTACTGGAGCTAACAAATTTATTAGATCTTCCCAGCTTTCCAGATTTTATCTAGACAGTTAAGAACCTCATTACTGTACACTGGAACTTTGAAAATAGTTATTTATTTGATCATTTTAACCAATATTTTCAGAAAATATTTCATTATAGAATGATCTCTTAGAAATCAGTAAGAAAAAGACAAATATATCTAAAAATGGATAAAAGACAAAATTAAATGATAAACAGTAAATATTGCCTAATTGTACAGGTAATTAAATATAAAATGAAGCAATTGATTTTAAATTTGATAAAACAGAAGAGTGCAATATTTTGTGCTAGTAAAAGTGAGGAGAAATGGTCATGTACTATTCAAGGCATGACACCTGTTTCAAAATAGTCTTCACAAATACATATCTTTCAACTTAATATATTTGCATCTAGGAATTTATTCTGAAGGAATTGTTTGAACAGATGCACAAACATACATGTAGACCAATGTTCACTGCAAATTGCTGTGCAGATTTTTGAAAGATTACACAGAAAAATGTCTCCATAAGGAGAGGAAAATTTTTGAAAATGCCAACACATTATATGAAAAAAGTTCATATGGTCTGTCAATTTTTATAAAAATGTTGTGGGTTCATCCATAACCTTAGAATAATATACTCCTCATCAACACTTATGCTTATTGTATACCAGAAACTCTTATTTATGATAGCTCACTTAATCCTGATCACTTTGTGGGAAAGATATTGTCATTATCTGTATTTTCAGATGTAGAATCTGTGGTAGAGACAGACTGAATCAACTGCTGAAACAGTAGTAAGCAGCAAAGCCAAAATCTGAACCAATGCACTATAACTCCTGGGATCATATTTACTTTAAAATAAAGACACAAAGGTATTAGAACATTTCTCTCGTTTGTCATTTTATGTATACCTTCTATATTTTCTGAACATATTTTATATATATATATATATATATATATGTATTACTTTTCTATTAAGAAACATTAGAAAGTTAACTGCATGTTAGGGGAAAAATAATTATGCATGTAGGCCTTTCACTTGAGTGGCCTAGAAAGTATGGAATTAAGAACTAACAATGTCCCAAAGGCTTACATTTCTACATGTTCTAACCAGCTTAGTCAATTTCTTAATTAGTACATCAATCTATAAACAGCCTAAAAAGACAAGGAGACTTCCAATATCAAAATGAAAAATTAAAGTGATTTTATATTTGGAGGTGTTTATACCAATTAAACTGCTTTGAAATTTATGCAACTTCTTACAATGATGTCTAAGGTAGTACCTAATGTTAAATCCATATACTTAGTGTATTAAGCAATAATGCATTTGGAATTGAGAGATTATGACATTTATTTAATTTAGTATTGCACTGTGTTTTTTCCAGTTGTCATTTCTTTTTGGTAAATTGGCATTTATACAGATAATGTAAGCATTTAAACTCTCCCAATACTACTTCTCAGCCCTCAGCATTATTGGTAGTAAATGAGTAGGAGAAATATTGAAAATATTTCAGATTAAAACCTCAACCTAAAATCCTACTCATCAGCATGTTTTTCATCCATAGCAACATTATGTGAGAGGGAGAAAAATATGCACTAAGCACACAATTGACAAATATGCCATTTCAGGTAGCAAAGTGTTGCTTCATTTATTTTTTGATGAACAAAAAATACGCAGTCAAATAATATTACATGCATTACCTCCTTCAGAATAAGAAGGAAAACTTGTGCTCTATAGTTTATTTGTTCTTTATTCCTAGGAAATATGTGAAAAAATGTTTTATTTACCTTAGTGATATTGATAAAATATAATGTCATATGCCAAATTTTAAAATAAATTCTTATACCATGGTTTTGGTTAAATCAATGGAGTCATCTTATATCTTCTTTCCATGTAATAATATATTGATTTGAATTATTTTTACCTTGAAACTGATAACTATCAAGAGAGTTTTACTTATAGCTTTAGCACATTTATCATGCATATTTGTGTACATTTTCCAAAGATACGTCATAGACTAAAGTAAATTGGCATATTTTCTTGGTCCATCACTCCTAGATATAACTTACTTACTAGTTAACAGCCCAGTGTGGAGAAATATAAGCAGTATGTTAACAGAAAATACATATTAAATAGCAAATGGAGGAAAGATTACAGCTTTAGAAACTGCCTGGTAAATTAAATCTTTAAGACTCATATCTGTCACCCATAGCTTTGATACTTTATTTCCTACCTGGATTTCCATCTGAGCAATAATATAGACTAACACCCCAGTGGATGGCATTGACTCCCAGCATCTATACTCCTCTTCTTTTTCTGGCCCACAAGGGAATTGTAGGCAAGGACGGTCCACTGTCCACAGTCTGCTTTCTCAGGACTAGTCGTTAGACCTAGAAAAAGTTCTCCTTATCTCTGCCAGTTGGAACAGCCTCTGTTCCCTTGCATGGTGCATCCTCTTCATGCCAGTAATTGATTGGTTGTCCTCACTTTAGGAGAAGTCTCAGGGTCTCAGGTCTTGTGGTAATCTCAGCCAGGCTGGCCTGTCCTGGAGTTTTAAAGCTCTCATTGCAGCAGAAAGGATCTATGAGCTAGATGCCAAAGAAGTGAAAATTTAACACCTTCCCCTGGTGCATCGTCCGTCTTGCTTTTCTCATCCTCTGTTGAATTTCCTTTGCCCAACTGGACACCATTTTTCATTTCTAAGCAGTCTATTCTGAAATTCTCCCCCATACCACACTGTTCTTTTTACCCTTCTCTGTGTATATGCTTATTATATAATGTTAGTACATTATGTATGGTCCTCAAAAATTATATATTATGTATATATACACACACATATATATACACACACACAAACATGTGTATATACATAGTGTGTATATATACACACTAAATGATTGTTTATACCTGAAATGAATGTAACATAAATTAACTGTGTTTCAATTTAAAAAGAAAAAAAGACTAATATGACATTGTAAGTAAACCATACTTCAAAAAAAATAAAATAAAATAAAAATGACATTGCCTGCTACTTGCGTGCTAGTTGCTTCAGTTGTATCTGACTCTTTATGACCCCATGGACCATAGCCTGCCAGGCCCTTCTATCCATGGGATTCTCTAAGCAAGAATACTGGAATGAGTTGCCATGCCCTTCTCCAGGGACTCTTCCCCACCCAGGAATCAAACTCACATCTGTTAATCTCTTGCATTGGCAGGTGGATTCTTTACCACGAACACTACCTGGGAAGTCCAAAATGTTAATTACAAATTTTTCACAGATGCCTTTATTAAATGGATGAATTTCCCTTTAATTCCTTATTTTCTTGATGTTTTCATAATGAATAGGTGTTAACTTTTTTTAAGTATAAGGTATAATAGGTTATATACCTGACACATTAATGAATCCAAATAATGGCAATTTGAAAGCTGCCAGGGGTCATTATGCTTGTTGTCCACCAAACATTATAATGATAGTTTATAATCCTGAGATAATGTTACTTGTTACTTCCAAGAGTGAAGAAAATGAGTGATAACTATTAGATGATTCCTTGTGTTCATTACAGAATCAGAAAGGTTTTGATTGCAAAGAATATTTATGGTTAATAGGATTTTGTGGATATTTGTACAAATAGTATTAGCAGAGATGAAAATACTTTATGATATTGGTATTATCATGCTCTGAATTATATCCCCCTAAAATTTATATCCCAAATCTGTAAGTCCTATGTAATTATATTTGAAGATAAGACCTTTAAGGAGATTGTTAAGGATAAATGATGTCATAAGGGTGGGGCCCTAATTCAATATGATTTGTGTTATAGAACAGGAAAAGATTCTAGCCTCCAGAACTGAAAGAAGATAAACTGATATTTCTTTTCTTTCTTTCTTTTTTTTTTGTCACATAGTCTCTGAAACTTTTTTTCTGGCAGTCCTATAAGACTAATATGACTATTATTAAATCTTAACACAATAATGCTCATAGAATCCATAGAGATAAATACCAGGCTCCAAAACCTCCTGGTCACTATCATCTCTGGGATGATGGCGTATAACCTAATTAGACTTCACTTGCCACAGCAAAAAAGACAACCTTGAAGCTTGGGAAACATATAAGGTAGAGCACAGAACTCTTCCCTGGTTAGTGCTACCTAAACACCTCCCTGCATTGTGTACCCCTCACATAAAGATTTGGTGTGTGTATTTGGAAGTAGCGAGGGCCAGGTGTTTGGAAGCAGCGAGGGCCAGGTGTTTGGAGGCTAGGGGAAGGAGATAAGAAGATATTGTCATTCGATAATATGCCATACTTCATTTAAATTTAGATAATTTTACCTAAATATGTTTTGGTTCATCTTACTCCTGACAATGATGCTTTTTTTACCTGAGTCAGCACTGCTGAAATCTTAGAGGGGCAAAAATTTCCTTCTGGATATTTGAAAGAAACAAGAAATTGATCTACATGTTCTTTTAAAAACCAGATTCCAGTTTAATTAAAAGCAATGTGTTTTTTTTTCCCCCTGCCTAGGAATTGTCTAGATAGAATACACCCTAGGCTTTGAGAAGTGCTGACTATAAGATATGACAATTGAAACATCATAACAAAGTTCTCTGTGAAATTATTTTTTAAAGACTTCACCTGTATCTGTCAGAAAGAGGTCTATGACTTAATTCATTTATTAAGCTTATTGAACATGGACAATGTAACCATCATTATTATATAAAAGAAAATAAGAGAAATGGAAAGCTTAAAACCATTAGCATATTAATTACATGGGGAAAACATTCAAATAATCTGTGAAAAATAAAGCAATGGTTATTTATTTAGCATAATCTATATAAAACAGAAAAAAATGATACATGGGGAATCATTTTGAAGGAATCTAGAGCTATGTTTCAGAATCTCATAAAATCACCCTTCTCATTTTGTGGCTGAAAACCTTGAGTGAATCGTTCTTTCTTCTCTGCCTTTGTAATATAGAAACATTTTATAAATGTATCATGAGATTGGTTATGCTTTGAAAAGATGCTCACATCTATCTTTTCCTTTCCCTTTCTTCTGGAGTACAACACTTTCTTCCTTTGCCTGCACTGGATTACTTTAATAATTGCTTTGTCTCCACTAAATTCTAGGAATTTGCCTCATACACATCCTGCATTTTTCTGAAGATGTACATCATGTTTCTCACCTGTGTTAAAAGTTACAAAAACTTCTATTGCCTACAGCATCAGGTTTTGTATTTATTCTCTGACAATCAAATTGATCCTAATCCTGAGTTTTTACCTTATCTTTCAGTTCAGTTTAGTTGAGTCACTCAGTCGTGTCCGACTGTTTGTGACCCCATGGACTGCAGCACACCAGGCCTCCCACTCCATCACCAACTCCTCGAATGTACTGAAACTCATGTCCATCCAGTTGGTGATACCATCCAACCATCTCATCTTCTGTTGCCCCCTTCTCCTCCCTCCCTGAACATCAGGATCTTTTCAAATGAGTCAGTTCTTTGAATTAGGTTGCCAAAGTGTTGGGGTTTCAGCTTCAACATCAGTCCTTCCAATGAATATTCAGGACTGATTTCCTTTAGGATGGACTGGATCTCCTTGCAGTCCAAGGGACTCTCAAGAGTCTTTTCCAACACCAAAGTTCAAAAGCATCAATTCTTCGGCACTCAGCTTTCTTCATAGTCCAAATCTCACATCTATACATGACAACTGGAAAAACCATAGCCTTGACTAGACAGACCTTTGTTGGCAAAGTAATGTCTTTGCTTTGTAATATGCTAACTAGGTTGGTCATAACTTTTCTTCCAAGGAGTAAAGGTCTTTTAATTGCATGACTGCAGTCACCATCTGCAGTGATTTTGGAGCTCCCCAAAATAAACTCTGCTACTGTTGCCATCGTTTCCCCGTCTATTTGGCATGAAGTGATGGGACAGGATGCCATGATTTTACTTTTCTGAATGTTGAGCTTTAAGCCAACTTTTCCACTCTCTTCTTTCACTTTCATTAGGAGGCTCTTTAGTTCTTCACTTTCTGCCATAAGGATGGTATCATCCACATATCAGAGGTTATTGTTATTTCTCCCGGGAATCTTGATTCCAGTTTGTGCTTCATCCAGCTCAGTGTTTCTCATGACGTACTCTGCATATAAGTTAAATAAGCAGGGTGACAATATACAGCCTTGATGTACTCCTTTTCCTATTTGGAATCAGTCTGTTGTTCCATGTCCGCTTCTAACTGTTGCATCTTGACCTGCATACAGATTTCTCAGGGGGAAGATCAGGTGGTCTGGTATTCCCATCTCTTGAAGAATTTTCCACAGTTTATAGTGATCCACACAATCAAAGGCTTTGGCATAGTCAATAAAGCAGAAATAGATGCTTTTCTGGAGCTCTCTTGCTTTTTCGATGATCCAACAGATGTTGGCAATTTGATCTCTGGTTCCTCTGCCTTTTCTAAAACCAGTTTGAACTTCTGGAAGTTCACAGTTCATGTATTGTTGAAGCCTGGCATGGAGAATTTTGAGCATTAATTTGCCAGTGTGTGAGATGAGTGCAATTGTGCGGTAGTTTGAGTATTCTTTGGCATTGCCTTTCCTAGGGACTGGAATGAAAACTGACCTTTTCCAGTCCTGTGGCCACTGCTGAGTTTTCCAAATTTGCTGACATATTGAGTGCAGCCCTTTCACAGCATGATCTTTTAGGATTTGAAAGAGCTCAACTGGAATTCCATCACCTCCACTAGCTTTGTTCATAGTGATGCTTCCTAAGGCCCACTTGACTTCACATTCCAGGATGTCTGGCTCTAGGTGACTGATCACACCATCGTGATTATCTGGATCATGAAGATCTTTTTTGTACAGTTCTTCTGTATATTCTTGCCACCTCTTCTTAATATCTTCTATTTCTGTTAGATCCATACCATTTCTGTCCTTTATTGAGCCCATCTTTGCATGAAATGTTCCCTTTATATAAAAACATGAGAACAGACTTATTTGAAAACATTAAGAATACAATTTATTTTATTTGCAATTATTTTCTCCCATTCTGAGAGCTGTCCTTTCATCTTATTTGTAATTTTCCTTGCTGTACAAAATCTTTTAAGTTAACACATCTCACTTGTTTATTTTGATTTTATTTCCAGTACTCTAGGAAGTGGGTCAAAGAGGATATTGTTGTGATTTATGTCAATGAGTGTTTTGCCTATGCTTTCCTCTAAGAGTTTTATATTTTCTGGCCTTACATTTGGGTTTTTAATCCATTTTGAGTTAGTGCATATATATGGAATCTAGATAAGTGGTACTGATGAACCTATTTACAAAGGCAGGATTAGAGATATAGAAAACAGACTTTGTACACAGCAGGGGAAAGAGAAGGTGGGACAAATTGGGAGAGTAGCATTGACATTTATACACTACCATATGTAAAACAGATAGCTAGTGGGGAGCTGCTGTATAGGTACAGGGAATTTAACCCTGTGCTCTGTGGCAACCTCGAATGGTGGGATGGGGTAGGAGGTGGGGAGAGATGAAGAGGAAGGGGACATATGTATTCATATGGCTCATTCACTCTGCTGCCTGGCAGAAGCCAATGCAATACTGTAAAGCAATTATTGTCCAATTTAAAAAAAAATCAAAAAGGAATATATTCATTTTTAAATGAATATAATGCAGTGTTCATCTGCTAGTCATTAATAAAAACTGAACTGATTATTTAAGGCTACCAGAAATACAAATCTGATTACAAAAATATAGATATGACTTCAATAGCCAAAAAAAAACAAATTTAGTGTGATGAAATGTGTGCAATGTATACAAAGTAGATGAAAAGATACTGAAGATAGTTGTAAACACACAGAATAGTTGAACATTTAAAAATAGATTCTGTTCAAATATGGACTAAATTTGCTAAATTCAGCTATGAGAAGGTGAGTTATTCAGATGATAAGCTCTCATTAGAGAGAAAACCACAGAGTAGATCACAATGAATATTAAAGAGAACATCGATAATATATGCCTCACTGATTTGAATCTTTAGGATGGTGATTTAAACACACTAAAAATCCATGTTTATGCATGTTCTGTAATGAACTGAATAAAAATGTGACAGATTAAAGGCACTTCCAGCATGAGAACATAAGCCCTACTTTTATTTCAACAACATATATCATTGCCCATTTATGATCCCTCTGAGTTTGATCTTCAGTAAACCAAACTTAAGTGAACTTCTTTTACCTCATCTATTTTCCAAAAAATTTGAGTGTATGATTAAATTTTCATGGTTAAGGGGGAAAAAAAAGATTAGGCTTTATTATTTGTCTTTTGGTACTTTATCATACCTTGCGTTTTTCTCATGGCTTGCCTTTCTCAGAGTATTTTGTATGTGCATTACGGCAAACCAAATGTGCATTTAGTTGCTTTGAGGTAATTAAGAAAATATTATTATTAATTTTGTAGATGTGGAACCTGAGGCTCAGAAAGATTACTTATTTATAGCCACATATAATGGTATAAATGAAAGCAAAACTTTTAAATTATAATTTTTGCCTTTGAGGTTATTGCATTCTGATTGAGGATTCAGAATAAAAAGTGAACTAAATTAATTTACTAAAATAATACTGCAGATATTTCAATTCCAAAACAAGTATAGGAAGATAATGTTTTGCCCCATCTTGAAACTCTTAGTGTTTTTCCCCTTCCTTCTCAAAATAATCTATGTCACATATAAGTAGCCAGTGAATGATAACCTTAGAGAAGTGACCTGTCTCATCTCCGTGAGCATCTGACTTCCAGGAGGTGGTCTTATCTCCTGCAGCTCATCAGAGGTTTATGCCTAAAACATATTCAAGATTTGGAAAAGAAATACATTTGAAACTTTGGACCCGGACACACTGTCTCACCCTGTTGTTGTCTGACCCAGAGCATTTCTTAGGGAGCAGAGAAGTGAGATGATTAAAAGAACAGGCTTTGCTTCAGGAAATGTCTTTCACTATAATCAGTACTCCTGGAGGGCTGAACTTTGCCAGGAATGACCCATGGTTTGCTGATGATGCCAGAAGTGAAAGCAGAGGCATTGACTTAAGATAAAGGTTAATGTTCCCTCTGTCTATAGGTTGTGAGTCAATGACCCTATTAGTTAATTAATGACTTTTGAAAACTGAGTTTATTGTTATGATCAAATAAAACTTGGGACACAATTGTTATGACACACTTAACGAGATGCAGTCATGATGGTGCTGCATGGTAATTAGATAGAAAGAGTTAGAAACTTCAGAAGATCTAATAAAAAGCTTCAAGTACTTTAGAATTTTCTGTCATCCCTAAGACAGATGAGATGGAGATGAATAGGAAAGAATATGTTCTAAAATCTGAATTTCCAGAAATCAACCACATTGATTTCTTTAATGATCGTATATTTCTTGTATTCTATATAATTGTATTCATTTTAATCTATTATCTCAAAACTACTTATTGAGCTTTCCTGTTTCAAGCGTTGTGTCTATACTACACATATAAATGAGATATATAAACTTTATGTGTCATGAGAGAAATAGCTATTATTTAAAGGACTAATGCTGTAGCTGAAACTCCAATACTTTGGCCACCTGAAAAACTGACTCATTGGAAAAGACCCTGTTGCTGGGCAAGATTGAGGGCAGGAGGAGAAGGGGATGACAGAGGATGAGATGGTTGGGTGGCATCACCGACTTGATAGACATGAGTTTGAGCAAGTTCCGGGAGTTGGTGATGGACAGTGAGGCCTAGCGTGCTGCTCTCCATGGGGTTACAGAGAGTCGGACACGACTGAGTGACTGAACTGAATTGAACTAATTGGGTACTTGATCTGTGACCAGGGGAGATCTGAATGCATCGTGACTATTTTTCTCACAAATGCTTAAAGCTGTTTCTATGATTATTTCAATCTTAGTGGTGTGGCAACAGACAGAGATCTGGAGTGGGATTAAATGTTGTAGTGGAACTTTTTAGCAAACTGCCTGTCACAGGATTGGTATTAAATAAATAACAAAATGCTTAATTTAAAATGTTTCATTTTGTAAATTAAGGTGTTAGTTGCAGGTCTTGTGTTTCTGAAGTTCCTACTAGCAGAAGACATGAATATTAGATATTGGAGTCACTGTCTTGATTCTACTTATGGTTAAATGACTTGAACAAGTTAGAAACACTCACCCAAACTCTTTTCTTATGTTAATAATGAAGGTATAATACGAGGCATGCAGTGTTGTTTGAGGATGGAAATAAGATGATATGAACAGTGTTGTTAATATAGACACAGGCTAGATTTTCAATGATTGATGGATTATTATTTTGATTGTATTCAATTCAGTCGCTCAGTTGTGTCCAACTGTTTGCGACCCCATGGACTACAGCATGACAGGCTTCCCTTTCCATCACCAACTTCTGGAGTTTACTCAAACTCATGTCGATTGAGTAGGTGATGCTATCTAATCATCTCATCCTCTGTCATCCCCCTTTCCCCTTGCCTTCAGTCTTTCCCAGCATCAGGGGCTTTTAAATGAGTCAGTTCTTCACATAAGGTGGCCAAATTTTGGAGTTTCAGCTTCAACATCAGTCCTTCTAATGAACATTCAGGACTGATTTCCTTTAGGATGGACTGGTTGCATCCAAGGAACTCTCAAGAGTCTTCTCCAACACCACAGTTCAAAAGCATCAATTCTTCGATGTTCAGCTTTCTTTATAGTCCAACTCTCACATCCATACATGACTACTGGAAAAACCATAGCCTTGACTAAACAGGCCTTTGTTGGCAAAGTAATGTCTCTGCTTTGTAATATTCTATCTCAGTTGGTCATAGCTTTTTTTCCAAGGAGCAACTATCTTTTAATTTCATGGCTGAAGTCACCATCTGCAGTGATTTTGGAGCTCCCAGAAATAAAGTCTCTCTGTTTCCCCATCTTTTTGAAATGAAGTGATGGAACCAGATGCCATGATTTTACTTTTCTGAATGTTGACCTTTAAGCCAGCTTTTTCATTCTCTTCTTTGACTTTCATCAAGAAGTTCTTCAGTTCTTAGCTTTCTGCTATAAAGGTGGTATCATCTGCATATCTGAGGTTATTGATATTTGTCCTGGCAATCTTGATTCCAGCTTGTGCATCAACCAGCCTGGCATTTCACATGATATTCTGCATATAAGTTGAATGAGCAAGGTGACAGTATACAGCCTTGATGTACTCCTTTTCCTATTTGGAACCACTGGTTTGTTGTTCCATGTCGACTTGTAGCTATTGTTTCTTGACCTGCATACAGATTTCTCCAGAGGCAGGTCAGGCAGTTTAGTATTCCCATCTCTTGAAGAGTTTTCCACGGTTTGTGGTGAACGACACAGTCAAAGGCTTTGGCATAGTCAATAAAGCAGAACTAGATGTTTTTCTGGAACTCTCTTGCTTTTTCAATGATCCAATGGAGGTTGGCAATTTGATTTCTCCCTTTTCTAAATCCAGCTTGAGCATCTGGAAGTTCATGGT
The DNA here is from genome assembly GCA_007570785.1 of Antilocapra americana. Lineage (NCBI taxonomy): Eukaryota > Metazoa > Chordata > Mammalia > Artiodactyla > Antilocapridae > Antilocapra > Antilocapra americana. Next base: position 448,813 of record ML661343.1, read on the forward strand.
TCATGTACTGTTGAAGGCTGGCTTGGAGAGTTTTGAACATTGTTTTGCTAGCATGTGAGATGAGTGCAGTTGTACAGTAGTCTGAGCATTCTTTGGCATTCCCTTTCCTTGGAATTGGAATGAAAACTGACATTTTCTAGTTCTGTGGCCACTACGGAGTTTTCCAAATTTGCTGGCATATTGAGTGTAGCTCTTTCACAGGATCATCTTTTAGGATTTGAAAGAGCTCAACTGGAATTCCATCATCTCCACTAGCTTTGTTCATAGTGATGTTACCTAAGGCCCACTTGACTTCACATTCCAAGATGTCTGGCTCTACGTGACTGATCACACCATTGTGATTTTCTGGGCTATGAAGATTTTTTTTTAATAGTTCTTCTGTGTATTCTTGCCACCTCTTCTTAATATCTTCTGCTTCTGTTAAGTCCATACCATTTCTGTCCTTTATTAAGCCCATCTTTGCATGGAATATTCCCTTGGTATCTCTAATTTCCTTGAAGAGATTTCTAGTCTTTCCTATTCTGTTGTTTTCCTCTGTTTCTTTGCATTGATCACTGAGGAAGGCTTGCTTCTCTCTCCTTGCTCTTCTCTGGAACTCTGCATTCAAATGGGTATGTCTTTCCTTTTCTCCTTTACCTTTCACTTCTCTTCCTTTTTCAGCTATTTGTAAAGCTTTCTCAAACAAGTGTTTTGCCTTTTTGCATTTCTTTTTCTTGGGGATGGTCTTGATCCCTGCTTTCTGCTCAGTGTCACGAACCTTCATCCATAGTGCTTTTAGGCACTCTGTCCATCAGATCTAGTCCCTTGAATCTATTTGTCACTTCCACTGTATAATCATAAGGGATTTATTTGATTTAGGTCATACCTGAATGGTCTTGTGGTTTTCTCTACTTTCTTCAATTTAAGTCTGAATTTGGCAATAAGGAGTTCATGATCCGAGCCACAGTCAGCTCCTCATCTTATTTTTGCCGACTGTATAGAGCTTCTCCATTTTGGGTTGCAAAGAATATAATCAGTCTAATTTCAGTATTGACTCTCTGCTGATGTCCATGTGTAGAGTCTTCTCTTGTGTTGTTGGAAGAGGGTGTTTGCTATGACCAGTGTGTTCTCTTGGCAAAACTCTATTGGTCTTTGACCTGCTTCATTTTGTACTCCAAGGCCAAATTTGCCTGTTACTCCAGGTATCTCTTGACTTCCTACTTTTGCATTCCAGTCCCCTATAATGAAAAGGACATCTTTTTTGGGGAATTAATTCTAGACAGTCTTGTAGGTCTTCATAGAACAGGTCAGCTTCAGCTTCTTCAGCATTACTGGTCATAATTCATAGATTTGAATTACTGTGATATTGAATGGTTTGCCCTCAAAATGAACAGAGATTATTTTTTCATTTTTGAGATTACATCCAAGTACTGCATTTTAGACTCTTTTGTTGACTATGATGGCTACTCCATTTCTTCTAAGGGATTCTTGCCCACAGTAGTAGATATAATGTTCATCTGAATGAAATTCACCAATTCCAGCCCATTTTATTTCACTGATTCCTAAAATGTCGACATTCACTCTTGCCATCTCCTGTTTGACCACTGCCAATTTCCCTTGATTCATGGACCTAACATTCCAGATTCCTATGCAGTATTGCTCTTTATAGCATTAGACTTTCTTTCATCACCAGTCACATCCACGACTGGATGTGTTTTTTGCTTTGGCTCCGTCTCTTCATTCTTTCAGAAGTTATTACTCCACTGATCTCCAGTCATGTATTGGGCACCTACTGACCTGGTGAGTTCATCTTTCAGTGTCCTATCATTTTCCTTTTCATACTGTTCATGGAGTTCTCAAGGAAGAATACTGAAGTGGCTTTCCATTCCCTTCTCCAGTGGACCATGTTTTATCAGAACTTTCCACCATGACCTGTCTGTCTTGGGTGGTCCTAGATGCCATGGCTCATAGTTTCATTGAATTAGACAAGGCTGTGGTCAGTATGATCAGATTGTTTAGTTTTCTGTGACTGTGATTTTCAGTCTGTCTGCCCTCTGATGTAGAAGGATAAGAGGCTTATTAAGTTTCCTGATGGGAGAGACTGACTGAGGGGGAAACTGGGTCTTGTTCTGATGGGTGAGGCCATGCTCAGCAAGTCTTTAATTTAATTTTCTGTTGATGGATGTAGCTGTGTTCCCTCCCTGTTGTTTGCATTTATATAAATGTAAATTTTTATGTTTGTAGAGATAATTTTCAGCCTTGGTATGTGACTAGTGTATGTCTTTTTTTTTTTTTTTAATACTGGTTTGTGAAGTTATGTTTGATTGTGTATTCAAAAGAGTGAGGTAGGTCACCTGAGGAGCTCAGATGTAGGTAGATACAAAAATACAGTACTTGGGGTACTTGGGAACATAGCAATGAATTACAGCTATTTTCTTTCAAATACTTTTTTCCCAAGTACACTACAACACTTTTGGACATGAAGACACATTCAGACATCTTAGGTGATAGGCAATTCCATTTCACAGAGCACTATTTTGTAAATCCTCTAGCAATAAAAATCCAAATGTAGAAATTCACAATAGTGTGACTTTAGCTGGTGTGAGGGGATATAACTCACTTTCATTCTGTCAAAATGCACCCCGCACTTCACACCACTGAAGTAGAATATTGTCTCAATCTGTCTTCTTCTTTAAAGAAAACTTAAGACCTCAAATTTCTTACTTACTCCTTATGGTTTAAAGGGAGTTTTGCCTGAGTAAGGAGATTATGTGTTTCTAGCAAAAATCAAAGGTTTTACATATGTACATATGTATTTCTCCTTAAACATATATACTTTTTTAACCTATTGTGCCATAAAATAAGAAATCAAATGGAAAAAACAACTAATTTGTTGAATCAAAGCACTTTCTTCTAATGATTATATATCTAACATAGCACAAAGATTGCATGCATATGACTGAATGCATGTGATTTACTTTATATTCTCTTGCAACTTAAATCTTCATGTTTTTAATATTTTTCCTATCTAATAATTTTTATTTTCTTTTTTTTCCCCATGAAAGTAGAAACCATGTTTAGTTTTTACTACAGTAGTTCCCAGAATCTAGTATGGTTGTTATTGGTATATAAATATTTATTAATGCTCACTGGTTACACTTTGTATTTTCAAAAGTCATGATCATAAAATAGTTGAATTTATGCTAATAGTCTTGATGAATTTTAAGAATTTTAAGAAATATTTTTACTTTGAAAAATTTTAAATATGCAAAAAAGTTGGCCCACCAACTTTTAAATTTTACCACAAGTACTTTATCTGCTTTGCTGAATCATTTGAAGTTAAGTTATGACAATTGAAACTTCATTCCTGAATATGTAAGCATTCATATTCTAAGAATTCTACTAATATTTTATGTGATGATCAAATTACATTTAAAATTATTTCTTCATTTATCAAGGTAAGACATTACCATTCTGACAAAAATGACTTGTATTTGTTTAGTAAACAGTGTTAGTGCTATATTCTGAAGGACTTAAAATTGTCCCAACTTGGTGTAAAGCTGACCTGTATTCAGTGATGCTTGAAAATAGTTTAAAAAAATGTGATTATTAAATCCAATTATTATTTTACAAAATCAAGCTATTGTTAACTTTTATTTTTTAAAATGAGTTCTCATATCCTATTTTCAGCTCAGCCATTCTGAATTGGTTAACAACTGTGTGCAAGAAAATGCTCTAGTCTTAGGAAGTCTAAATCTGTTTAAAATAATTATTGACCTGGAATACTTAGAGAATTCCACATGTAAATCTTTCATTAACTTGCTATTTGAGATTCTGAGAAAAGAAAAAAAGATCTGATTTCCCTTGTCTTTTTATTATGAATTAATTTGAGTATTCTCATGCATTTGGACCCATGGTTATCAAAGCTAAAATCCATAATGATTAATTCTCAAAGATTTAATATGTTTCATTTATCATAGATTATTATCCTACTCCGTGTAGCATCATATTTTATAAAACCATAATGGAAGAATCATCTTTGGAATGTATTTCTTAAGACTTGGCCTTATTTTAATTTCATCAACAATTATGGCAATTGTTGTATGAATTAGCCTCTAGACTTCAAGCAGCATTCCAGGAGATTGAATACTGAAAGTTCAAAGCCTCTACAGGAAATGTTAATGAAGCATTCTTACAATCATTTTATAACAGCAATATATTCACATTTGAAGAATATAGTAAACCTTTCTAAAATAATGAGCTCAAGAGCCTCATCTGAGAAATGCAGTTGGGATGATTATATCAGAAAATACTGAATGTATCTCTCTATATGTACATATATATGAAATCGTAATCATTATCTATAGGAATTTTATTCCACTGCAGTAGATCTGAGGACCACACTTTATGAAAACTTTACATGGTTTCCTAATTGAAATTTAAGAATTCGAGGTCAGGAAAGCGAGGTTTAAAGATATTTGCATGTCAGATATCTCAGTCTACTCTTGCAGTTCATATAGTATATGACACCATGAAACCACCATAATTGAAGTGTAGTAACCAACCCCAAGAACCTTGATGTGATTTTCCTTCCCCAAGATCTTGGGATTTTTCAACTTGAATTCCAGTGTAGAGGATCATCCAGAGATCCATATGAAGTCTTATGAAGTAGTCCTTGGCATGGTATCTTTCCCTGTTAAGGAAAAAAATCAATACAATACCTTCAAATGTCTGCAAAATCAATTTTTTGTATGTCAGAATAGGGAAGTGTGAGTTCTACTTTTATTGATACTCAAATAGTATTATTAAGGCATCATTATATAAACAATTAAAATGCATCTCCTTCATTAATTAAGCTATAATACCATCAAATAATATTTTACTGCCTTTGGCCCCAAAATGAAATGTTTTTTCATTTATTAATATTTTTAAACATCATATAGACATACTTCTGTATCTGTGGGGCATTTACTATTAATATGAGTACGTTATTTATCTTTAAAATACATTTCAGACCATAGAAGTTTTATGTATTTTCATGAAAAAATACAAAGCAATAGAAAAGATGATTTTTTCATGTAGCTAATCTGTGTTATTGAAGACATTTTAATCTCATCATTTATACCAGGATTTGGCAAAGCATGACTAGGTACCAAAGGCACATGTTATAAATACAATTTTATTGAAACAGTTGTATTCACTTGTTGATCAGTTTTCTATAGCTGCTGTTACGTGACCTAGGCAGAGTTGAATACTCACAATGGATACTATAGGACCTGAAAAGCATAGAATATATACTACAGGCTCTTTAGAGAAAAATTAATTGATGCTTAATTTAGATGCCTGAGAAAGCAATAGTTAAGTATGTATTGTCTACCTTAAGAATCACCAGATTTAAAAATAAAATGTTAAATATTTGATTGCTTTAGTGTGCTGATTTGTAACAGAGCACACATTGTGTATAACATTGTAATAATCTGTTTTTCAGGGTATTTAAACTCTTCATAAATAGGAAAACCAACATCTGCAATTTTAATTCTGCTTATTTCTATTGTTAGAAATACTATATATATATAGATATATATTTCAACAAGATTAGAAAGTATTATCTTCATATTTTAAAATAAGGTATAGTTATATTCCTATTGAGGAAAAAGATAAAATAATTATACATTGCAGATAGATTTTTTCATTTTCTTAAATATTAACCATAGAATTTAACTACCCCTCAAATATGCCTTTTTACTTTAAAATATACTACTGCATGTCTTATTTCCTGTCTAAAATTCAAATAGGAAATATGTAGGAACAAAATACTGAATCTTTATGTATTTTCTTTAGTTTAAATGTGATATAGCAAATCAGTAATTTTTAGATAATTGTGGACCATTTGCTTAGAAGCTTACTCCTCTACCTGTAAGTTTTAGCAACCATTCTGAAGAAAGTGGGTATTATCATCTACAATTCTCAGGCACCTTTGAAAAGGTGTTTGTGTATAAGAAAGATTTTTGAAGGAAGAAAGTCAAAAGTCTTGCAATATAGCCAGTTTAAAAGAAGATGGGACATCATTAAAGACTTCATAGAGAAATACTGTAAAGTCAGAGGTTATCTATGAGAAATTACAGAAAACTTCAAGATTGCAAATATTAGTACATTCATATTCACACATCAGTTTTATTATTGTCACTTAGTTTATGGATCTTCACTTAATGATTTTTTCTAACATGTTGTTAAAATTATTTCTCATTGTAATCCAAATAAATGGCAACTGATGTCAGATTTGCATTATATTTGAAAATGTTGTTAATTATGAAAATTGCTAATTTTTCAATTGATGCCCAAAAGACTTTATTTTCTGATGTGTCATTTAAAATATTCTTTTATAATCTATAAGTCAACTCCTTAGGCTGACCCTCTTCAAAATAATTCCCTTTGATCTAATTCTTTAGGTTTTTTATTAAAGAACTATAAATGTTCTGATGATTTTTAACCTCTTCTGTTGCCAATCATTTTAGATAGTCCCTTTCTTTTCTGAAAAGAAAAAATTAAGAAAGACTTTTACAGTTTCACATTCTGTGTATGTGTGTGTTTTAGGGAAGAATTCAGCCCCCTTCATTGTAAATTAAGGTTCCAAAGAGAAAATAGAAGATGGAAAATATTAATCTGTCTGTGTAAATAATGGATGGACCCTAAGCTCTGTAGCCATCTCATTTGCAGCAGATGAACTGTGACAAACAGACCCTTTAGCCACCCATCATTCATGTTTTTAAGTTTCAGGCTCTACCTATGTGCCACATAACCTCAAGAAAGACAAGCTTTCCATTAAAGATGAAAAATGGCCTTATTTCACCACCATTGTGATAGACTCAATTTTTAAGTTATTTATCATAACTATAAAAAAGAATAGCAAGTATATAAATCGCTGAGATTTTAAGTAACTGTATGTCATGAGTACTAAATTGAAATTAGCACTGCTACAGGTCCTTCTCTTAACAGTTTGTAAAAATGAAAAAATATTCAACTGAAATGTTCAAATAGATATAAGGTTTTAGCCTGGAGTTTACTGCTTTGCCTCCATCTCATTTTTGTCATTTCAGGAATACTAGTGGAATTCTTCCCTTTTTCACTGGCTGATACTTAAGGTTTTCTTTTCTTCTATTTCTTCTTACTCTTCCTAGTAATATCCAGAATACTATGTGTTCATTGCTATCCACTTCTCTTCTTGATTTTTGGGCTAATTGTATCTTTGGGATAGAAACAAGTACTATTCCTCAGGGTATTTTCTTTGAGAATTTCTTATCTCAGTAGGAAAAACTGAAAGGTGTGTAAATAATGCTTAGTACAGTAATCTTGAGGAGAAACTTCAGCTTGAGTTGGTAAATGAGGTGAACACCCAGGTCAGCTATAATATTCAGGGAAGACTTTCTAGAGAAAAGTAAAAGTCTAAGAACTAAGTTACCACCAATATGTAAATAACTGAATCCAATGTTTTCTTGTTTTCAGGGCTTAAGAGAAGGGACTTGTTTGGTCATCTCTTGGTTATCTCACTGGTTTTGTGGATCAGATATTTGGGATGTGCTTGAAGACAGTGTGTGGATTCAAGTTAGAGGAGCTAGAGCAACTGAGTGCTGGGCAGGCCTCTCGCTGGTCACGTGGTCTACAGGTTTGCCAGTGTGGAATCTCCACGTGGGACCATTTGGGCTTCCCTGAAGCCTGGTAGCTCAGGGCTGCTGGGCACCTTACATGGTGACTTAGATTTCTAGCTCATATCCCAGCAAACAAAGTGGAGGGTTGTGTGCCTTTTCTCATCTAGCCACAAAAGTCAACCAGTGTTACTTCCTCACTGGATTGGTACATTAGTATGACAAGCTTACCTAGATTCAAAGAGCAGGGGATATAGACCCCTGTTTTCAATGGAAGAACTATCAGGGTCACCGAACTCAGTGTTTCTGCATCATGCCACACTCAGTTCTCTGGCCACAGTTTATATCCCTCTCATTGGCATTTCCTTCTCCAAGACTCCCCTCTCCCCCATTGTGTTTTTACAGCAGTAATCTTAGGTTCAAGATGTGAGATCTTTTATTTAAACTTTATCTCTGTGTCAGTAAAGCTATTTTATGTAATTCCTAAGATACGGCTCTTTGAGTCTCATTCTCTCTGGCCAGAAAACTTGAGAATCAAAAAGACTAAGATAACCAATAAAGGCAATATAATTCAAATAGGGAAAACTGTAGACCCACAGCATTTACTGGTAAGAGGCACTTCTGACACACTGCTAGACGGTGGTGTCAGTTTCTTAGAGCTCAGTCTTGCTCTCTGGAGTTGTCTTTTGGCATCTTTTGGCTATGTATCCCTTGGACATTATTATTTTTCCATTAGGAGTGACTGATATATATATAAATAAGGAATTCAGCTTATTTCTTGCCTGTAGTAGTTCAAAAGTCCAAAATCCTGCTTTCATTTTGCAATATATTCTTTTCATTTTGAAATCATTTAAAAAATGTGTGTTTTTGTAATATGTCAATTATAATCTACTTCATTAGACAAAATTCATGTGCATAAATCTGTTTCCATTTCCTTGCCTTTTCTAGGGCTGCCCATACTCTTTTGCCTGCAGCTTTAGGTCATTGAAAACTCTGCTTTCATTGTTTCATCTCTAATTCTGACTCCTCTTCTAAAGGACTCTTTTGATTATATTAACTTCATCCAGATAATATAGGATAATCTCCCCATCTCAAAATCATTAAAGCTACAAAGTCCCTTCTCTCATCCAAGTAACATCCACACATCCCCCTCCTCTTTGAGGCTGCTAAAGGAATAGTCTCCTTAGAAGCTCTATATGTATTGAGGTTTTCTGTGAGACGTGTCCTTAAAATTTTCAGACTGCACTTTTGGTGGTTATGCGTTAGCATAGGTTCGTCAGTTCCAATAAAGGCTCCATTCTAATGAGTGAGATTGGTAATGAGGGAGGCAATGGCTTCACAGAGTCAGGGGGTGTATAAGAAATCTCTGTACCTTTCCTTCAGTTTTGCTGCAAACCTGAAACTTCTCTAAAAATGTAAAATCTTAGGGAAAAAATGTACAGCAATCATTTCTATAGACATAACAAATTCAGAAAGAAAATCCTGAGTTGTTCGTGCAAAAGCATCTATGAAGCATACCTTAGATCTTTGCTAGGTTTTACATAGAAGTTTATAATCTCATATTGTCCCTTTCTTCCTTACAGGACAGTTTACTGCCTGAAATGATTGGTCTGGGTCCTTGCTATTCAGTTCAATAATTTCTAATTACCATTCAATAAATGGATGCTCAGTTCTTTAGTTGATCTCTTATCATAGGTAGGTAGGTAGAAGTCAGATATTGCCTTCAACACTTTGCCTAGAAATATACTTAGCTATATGTTGGGTTTTTAGGCATGTTTTTCTCTTTTTAAATAACAGTTTTGCTAAACTTCCTGCCACTGTATTATAAAGGTCTCCATTACTCCAGGTACCAACAGTGTTTTTTTTGCATTCTGGACAGCCTCTTAGAGGCCAACCAGACTCCGGTCTCCTTAAGGCCCACTAGCTTCCACCTGCCATATAGCTTCAGGGCTTATGTTATGTATTTCAGGAGACAAGAGAGTGTTAACATGCTTTGGTAGTTGTGTTTGTAAGCAAGGGAAATAAGCAATGAACTCTACTATAATACTCAAGAAATGCTTGCTTTTAAAATTAAAATGAGAAGAAGCAAATTCTCACCTGAAATACTCAATGAAGTTGAAAGAATTGAAGTTATTATTTTTCTGTTTTGAGAGGTGAAATGCAGGTGGTGGGAAGAGCATGCTAGTGATTGGAAGAGTGGGATCTAAGTTTATAGCATAAATGTATTATGAGTAGATATTGATGTGCATGTAATATCAAATATAAAACTGCTATATATATTTTATATTATTTTGGCTATATTCTTCTTCTAACTCCAGACATATCAAAGGACTTGCAAAGGATCTTTTTTAAAGGATATACTATCCTTTGGAGTTTCTTAAAGGATGTAGTATCCTATGGAGTCCATGGTGGAGTTGGTGGTGGGGCATTGGTTGTTGGATATAGTGAGGACCTACCTTTTCTGTTAAATTACAACCAAAATGATCAGAATTGTAAAAGAACTTAAAATATGGAGGTAGAAGGCCTGAACTCTGTGTTTTGTCTCTGATTCCATTACCCCCAGTGTCAGATGTGATGTCCCGAACAGAGGCCGTAGTTAATGTTTGCTGGTTGGTAGGGAGGCTGCTGGGGCTGCTGCTGCTAAGCTCTTTCAGACGTGTCTGACTCTGTGTGACCCCACAGACTGCAGACCACCAGGCTCCTCTGTCCCTGGGATTCTCCAGGCAAGAATACTGGAGTGGGTTGCCATTTCCTTCTCCAGGCATGCATGCATGCTAAGTCACTTCAGTCATGTCCGACTCTGTGCAACCCCATATAGATAGCTTCTTATATCTAAGTTAATATTTAGACATCATTCTATATGATACATGTTTTCCAAATAAATATGTGTTAAGGAATAAAGCAAAAGATGAAAGTGCTGGAATTAAAAAAAAAAAAAAAAGAACAAATGTCAAATACTCATTGAAAGTATAGAATATTCAGCTTGGCTTCTCAGGCACTACTAACAATATTTTCATTGAGTGTTATTTCTGCGGCATCACATTGGAAATGCACTTTGGTATAGCTCTACTTCAATTACTTTCCCTTGGGTTTTGAAAAGTTTGCCGTGGAAAATAAGAAAACCAAGTGATGGGAAAATTTCGCAGTATATGCCTGCATGATGAATACATTTATTTTAATGCTGGGAATAAAGGCTGCTTGAGATGTCAGATAGGGTACACATGAGGCAGTGGTTGTGTGTCACATATTTTTAGAGTTATTGGTGATTGCCTCATTTACAGAAAGCAGATGTATGGTTTTCATTTTGGTATAAGCTGATATTTTCTTAAAATTCATAATTGATGGAGAAATTAAGTAGTTTTGAGAGTGAAAACCAGAAAGTACCTGAACCATCTCTGCACATTTAATATCCTGTGATTGCCAGACATCAGCTATACATTCCTACTCCCCTTGTTGGCCTTCTCTTCAGAGCTTTTTCTCTATTTATTGTGTGTTAGTTACTAAGGATTTTTATTTTTTTCAAAAACCTGTTCTCATAAAAATATCTCTATTCTCTAACTTTTCTTTTAGAATAAAGAAATGTCAGGGTCTCTCACAGAATAGGAAAAATTGAATTTGTGTTTAGGCTTTATAACAACAAAGGGAATATGAAAAGAAAACTTAGCATGGGCCTACCTTTTCTGCTAGAGTATAAGCACAAGCACCTTGAAGGGCAGAACTTTGAGTCTTGGTGTAGTGTGCATGTGTGTATGCATATATGTTCACAAGGCTCCCTGCTTAACAATAGAAAAATAAAGACATTTATGGGACAATCCAAACACAATAGCAGGCTCAAAGATGATACTCAGAATCTGAAATACCTTCAACAAAAACCTAATTCTCTTCCTCATAAAAGTACTTAGTTTAGGTAAAATCTCAATTCTCTATCCCCCCAGATTTCTGAATTAAAGCCCTCTGTGGAAGGGAAAATTACATGCTGGATCCTTCCTCCCTCAACCTTAGAAAGGAGGGTATATTCACTTCTTAACAGGAGAAAACAACTGTATTCTTTGGTTAGTCATTGGCCAAACATAAATGATGAATAAAGTGAATAGACGGTAGCAAAATTGTAGAGGAAATGGCTCTTAACCAATTATTTCATGGTCAGTTCAATCAGTGCTTATGGAGCTTCTGGAAAATGTCCCAATTTAGGGCTTTTTGCTGACTATTATGTTGAGAAAAATGAGAGGCTGGATTAAAATGGGAAGAAAGGTGGGGAGAAATGCAGGTGATAGGAAGAGCAGATTGGAAGAGTGGGATCCAAGTTTTTAATATACATGTATTGAAAGTGAAAGTCACTCAGTCCTATCCAACCCTTTGCAACCCCATGGACTGTTCTCCAGGCCAGAATACTGGAGTGGATAGCCATTTCCTCCTCCAGGGGATCTTCCCAACCCAGGGATCGAACCCAGGTCTCCCACATTGCAGGCAGATTCTTTACCAGCTGAGCCACCAGGGAAGCCCCAGATTATTAGAACGGGTATTCTCAGGTGAATCTTCCCAACCCAGGAATTGAAAGGGGGTGTCCTGCATTGCAGGTCAATTCTTTACCAGCTGAGCTACCAGGGAATCCTTACATGTATTATGAGTAGATATTAAATTGATGTGCATGTAATATCAAGTATAAAGCTATTAGACATTCTTTATATTAGTTTGTCATATTCTTCTTTCAATTCCAGACATATTAAAGAGCTTGCAGAGGATCTGAAAGGCTATTATGGAGTCCATGGTGGAGTTGGTGGTGGGGCAGTGGTTGCTGGATGTTGCTCACAAGCCCAGGGGTTGCCTGGGTGACTGACTGACCTGCAGTGGTTTTTCACATTTCATTGGCAAGCTAGCTCAGACCTATTCCCATGGTGAATGCAGGAGGTATACAAGCATGTAAACTCAAACATTCACGCATATTTCAAGTTTCTGTTTTTTAGCTTTGCTAACATTGTGGCTAACATGATTTACACAGCACTTCTGAGAGTCCAGATGCAGGGCACTGTGTTATCACAGAGAGATACATACAGGAGAGGATAAATGAAGTGGGAGCTTCAATACAACCCATCTTCCACACATGACTGTATAAATCCTTCCAACCACTGTTTGTGTATCTGAAACTTACTGATGGGTCAAGAAGTTCAAGGTATATAACCATTTTATTTTATGCCACAGCAGTTATTTAGGAATTTCCTGTTTAAAAAATGATGAAGATGCTGAGGCCGAGAGATGCTATGGCTTCAGTGAGCTTGGACTCAAACCCAGATCAAAGCTCTTAATCTTGTTAGAAAAGCACAATACTAGAGAGGTGAAAATTACTCCTAGTTGGAGATGAGCAAGATAATGATAATAAAAGACAGCAAAAGTTAGTGAGACAAGTTGATAAGAGAGACCCCAGTGTGAAAACAGCTGCCCATTATTAAGTTCCAGTTGTGATGGTGAATCCAAAGCATGATGGAGTGCCCCAGTATACCTGCTTTTGTTTGATTTTTCTTTAAATGTCTAAATTCTGCAGTATTAGCCCATTTTGAAATACCAAATGCTTACTTTTTCCAGTAGAGAATGAATTTAAAAAGGAAACTTTGTTGAATGAAGTTTCACTTCACTGCTCAAGGATTTCCATACACCTTTCCAAAATGGCTAGTGAGAATTTTGCTGAGCAGTCTCATACTTGAAGTATCTGTCTGTAAATATCTGTCAATGTTTCCAAATGTTAGTATAGAAAATAGTTTTGGGTTGCACAGAGATACATATGTAAAGGAAGGTTTGTTGTTCACTTAAACAGTTTAGAGAACATACAAATCTGATTATTTTCTGAAATAAACTACCAGAAGATACATTTAGGGCTTTTGACTTTTGCTGCTAAGGTCAAAGCAGTATCATTGGAGCTCTGCATAGTTAATAAATCAACAGAAATACATGCTTGGCTGACTTTGATCATCTCAGCACTAAAAAGCATCTGTCTAAAAATGTCTACCATATTTACAAAAAAAAAAAACATAGTAACAATCACTGTACCACTGCACATAAAATGCTGTGTATCATATATAAGCATGCACACACAAACTCGCATATGTATATGTAACATTTCAAAGAGATGAATTAAATCCTTCTCTAGGGCCTTGAAACTAAAGTGTGCTTGGTGCTCACACCTGACAGAAGAAGCAGATAAAAACAAGAGATCATATATATGCTAATTTGAATTTGAATATACATTCTAATACTGTTTAGAATTATACTCAGTGGAAATGGTGAGATCTGATTATCCAAATTCTGAAAAGTAAACCAATTAACCTCTGAGGAGTATGTAACATTTTTATTTAAATGCTAGCAATTAGCTCTATAGTCATCTTTTAGAAACTGTAGGGGAGAAATTCAGGTGTTTTCTTACTTCAAGCTTTGAATAGATTTTCTTGTCAATATTGACCCAACTGTCAGTGATTATTCTTGATTTTCAGGCTGTCTGAAGCACGAACTGGAAACTCAAGCTGTTCTTAGGTATTAACTTGATCACAGCAAACCAGGAGGTAAAGGATTCTATATCGCTTCAAGCTTATTATCTCCTCAGATTACCTTGATTCAGACATCTCTTACCTCTTGATCTTGAAATTTCTATCCTCTAAATCAGAAAACCTAATATTTTCACTTAGGTGACTCACCCATTCAGTCACCATGTTCTCAGTTTGATAGGTGAGAGTAGAGAATTTCCCATGTTTTCAAGATGTAATTGTTGTAGTATCAAATACCTTAAACTCTTTTTTTTCCCCTGTTGTCAAACCTTAATTGAACCTAGTTTTCATTAATTTAAAAAAAAACTGCTAATTTACTCTGTGATAAAATTTCTTTTGAATTAAATGTTTAGACTACAGATTTGTTTCTCAAAAGGGAAGGGTGTTGCACACTAGTCTATATCTGGAGACATTTTTCCCTGCCACATCTACAAATGAAACTAGGAATGTTGTGGATAGAGGCGAGGGACGCTGTTGAACAACCTATAATACATAGGACAGCCTCTCATGACACGAAAATATCTGTTCTAATTGTTAATAATGCTCAGGTTGAGAAACTATCCTGTAAACAAAAGAAAAAAAGCAAATACCACTGACTACTTCTCCAATTCTTTACCCTTTATCCCTAGAGGAGAATGGAGCCTAAGGCTAAACCATGCATTTACTTTTAGAAAAAGGATTTCACAGTCATTGTGGGACTGTCAAAAAATATAGTGAGTGTTAAATGGAAAATTTGGTGGTATGTAAAATTGTCCATTTTGAGGGAAAATAGAGTAGCAAATTTCCTATTCACTCATTCACTTCTTCATTTCAAACCTACTATGAACCTGGAGCACATAATACAGTCCAAAATGCAGGGGTAGGAGGGATGGGGTGGTGTGGACACAGTGAATCAGGCACAATACTTAACATTGATTGTGAAAGCAAGGGTCGAAGAGAAGAGAGAAAATAAAATGTCTCTTCCTGCCTTTGTTTTCCTAGTTGTGGAAGTTCTAATAATACAAAGACCATGAGAATGGAGGAATATAGATGGAAATATAGATGTGAAAAAGTAAAGGCAGGAAGAATCTGATAATTATGAGAAACTTAATGTGTTGTATTTGGTAGGTAACTTGTGATGTCATTTTATACTCCTAATCTTATTTGAAGATTAGCAAACAACCCAAGAGAAACTGTAACTCAGCCAAGATTTAGCTTGACAGACCTTGGTCTCAAAGGTCCAGATTTTCCTCTAGTCTCAAAGTTGCCAAGACTCTACTCTCCTGTTCAGATTATTTGGCTCTCACCTCATACTCCTTTACCTGGATAATGCCTGTTCATACTTGAGGTCTTAGTAGATGACTCTTTCCTATAAGCCTTCTCTGAAAGTCTGAATAAATCATCTCTTCATCATGTTTCCTGTACTTCTACAACCACAGTCCATATCTCAGTGTACTGCAATAACCTGTGTCCATTCATATTTCTAGAATATAATTTCCTTGGCTCTCTCATTCACTCAAGGTCTCAGTAATCAGCTTAGTAATTGGCATATATGTCCCTATATGACTCTGTGTCTGAAATATTCTTAACTATTTTCTAATGTGGTACTAGTGGTAAAGAACCTAGCTGCCAGTGCAGGAGACATAAGAGACATGAATTAAATCCATGTGTCAGGATGATCTCCTGGAGGAGGACATGGCATCCTACTTCAGTATCCTTGCCTGGATAATCCCATGGACAGAGGAGCCTGGCAAACTATAGTCCATGGGGTCACAAAGAGTTGAACATGACTGAAGCTGCTTAGCTTGCGTGCATATGTATATGTATATATTTTAGAAATATATACGCAAAAGGAACAAAGACTTATAAAGCCCTTCATTTTCTCTAGTTGGTTGTTCTATGAAGGGATTGGGGTCTTGGATCTCTAAATGATAGGTTCCTTTATCTCATTTAACCACCCATGACTTTATGCTTAAATCTGGAGAGTATCAGATGGAAATGGTAGGAAAGACAAAAGTGCATTTCTCCAAGAGCTCTTAACTCAGATCTGTTTTACTATCTTGGTGATCTAGAATGTACTGAATAGAACATTTAATAACTCCTTGTCTTCTACTGTAAAACTTAGAGCAGAAGACAGTCTTACTCCTCCTTTCTTGGATTTTTCTCACTTTGACCATGTGAGTACGTTGTAAAGAAGAAAAGAATCTTACCCCTGTTCGGTTGTCCCAACATACTACCTAAAAGTTCCTGATTTCATCATTAATCCATTTCTCAAAGTTTTTCCCATATACTCAAGAGTGAATAGCTGCTGCTGCCACTAAATCGCATCAATCCTGTCCAACTCTGTGCAACCCCATAGACGGCAGCCCACCAGGCTCCCCCGTCCCTGGGATTCTCTAGGCAGGAACACTGGAGTGGGTTGCCATTTCCTTCTCCAATGCATGAAAGTGAAAAGGGAAAGTGAAATCGCTCAGTCGTGTCTGACTCTTCGCGACCCCATGGACTGTAGCCTACCAGGCTCCTCCGTCCATGAGATTTTCCAAGCAAGAGTACTGGAAGAGTGAATAGAGAAGGCATTTAATTCTTTGCCTCAAATTTCCCTTGAATTTTGTTGAATTCTCTGTATTAGAGTAGAATATAGCTTAGCAAATGACTTGAGGAGTATAACTTTAAACTTCTCCCAAGGGTTAGTTAGAGAAGGCAATGACAACCCACTCCAGTACTCTTGCCTGGACAATCCCATGGATAGAGGAGCCTGGTGGGCTGCAGTCCATGGGTTCGCAAAGAGTCGGACACGACTGAGCGATTTCACTTTCACTTTTCATTTGCATGCATTGGAGAAGAAAATGGCAACCCACTCCAGTGTTCTTGCCTGGAGAATCCCAGGGAAGGGGGAGCCTGGTGGGCTGCCGTCTATGGGGTCACACAGAGTCAGACACGACTGAAGCGACTTAGCAGCAGCAGCAAGGATTAGTAATTTAAGTTACTCCTACATAAAATCTGTTTTTGAATATCTTAAAATTAGTTTAATCTCTAAGTTTATTTTAGTTTAGTTGCTAAGTCATATCAAATTCTTTTTCACCCCACGGGTTGTAGCCTGCCAGGCTCCTCTGTCCATGGGATTTCCTAGGCAGGAATACTGGATAGGGTTACCATTTCCTTCTCCAGAGGATCTTCTTGACCTAGGGATCAAACCCACATCTCCTGCATTGGCAGGTGGATTCTTTACAACTGAGCCACATGGAAACTAATCTAAAAAATGACATATTTAAAAGATGTCTTTGATATGATACACATGAACAAAAAACTGTTTATTAGACTGATAGTTTGACACAGAAACATAACCTAAAGCCACCCTCAATGAATGCCATGCCATTTTTTCTTAATTTTCCTAAGAAGGTTTTTGTCACCAATATAGCATAACACATTACTGTATCTCGCAATTCTAACATAGAATTTGTGCAAAGTGAATTTGGGAAAAGAGCCCAGCAAATGGCAAATGTATATTACAAAATATCAAGTGCAAATATTTCCCCAAAATATTGGCACTGAACTAATTCTAATATAATGAGCCTTAAGAAATGCAATGATCTCATATTTGTCTTATTGTTAAAAATGCATAGGTGATTTAACAAGTATTTTCACATCATGTGTGTTTTGTTAGATGTTAAACATTTTTTAAATCAGCATATTTAAAATAGAATGGTAGGTGTCCTCAGGAGATATTCACAGCTCTGTTTAAATATAAGTGAAATCTCACAAATGTGAGCCAAAATTTCTAAATGTATACTTGCCTCTCAAGTCCTACTTTTAAAAGCAATTTTAAAAGTATTTTCCTAAGACCCTTCAGTGATCCTGTTTCATTTATTAGATTTCATTACAGAGAAAAACATTCATTCATGTGAATAAAACAAAAATAGTCTGATTGTGTAAGACTGTTTCTTACAATTTTACAGCAAAAGTGAATTCTAAAATCTGCTTCACCCACCTTTAGACTTAAGTGCCAGAATTGTATTAGTCGTGATCCTTGGTTAAAACATAATCATTGTTGGTCTGTGAATGGGCAGTCTCCCTTCCTTGCTTCCCGTCTCCATTCCTTCCTTCCTTCTCTCATGGTAATGAGATGATGCCATGCAAAACAAAGGTGCTGTCTCCAGGGATAATCATCCCTCCCCTTTATCCTTCTCCCTGCCTCCATCCACTGGAGTATACCATTATCTTGGTTTCTGTCTGGATCGTTCTTTTATATTATTTGTTTGTTTTTATTCATATTCTACTTTTTGTCAATTCATATTTATCTCAGTTGGCTAAAAGATTTAAGGTTAGTTGTTACTGTGGACCGTTTTTCTGTCTTAAACCTGAAAGTTTTCAATTTATAAATGATTTCAGAATTCTGCCTCTAAGTCAGCTGTCTAGAGCATGAATCCATAAAATCTATGTTATTACTAATCACTAGATTCCAAACTGTTTTCCCAAATTTAGGAGACATTGTTAACCTTTACTAATACTAATGATAGCTGCCTGACTTCAGTGTCCTGAGTGTAGAGCATGTACAAGGTACAATCAAAAGACAATAAATGTTAGCAAGATAGTCTTTGATTAGTTAACTTATTAATACTTAGGTTATTAACAGATATTCAGTCTTGGTGACATTATCTAGCCATTTTAAAACTTTTTCCTCAGCAATTTAAAATATCAATGTTTATTGGGAGATTGGGATTGACATTATATATATATATATATATATATATATATATACACACACTGCTATGCATAAAATAAATAACCAGTGAGGACCTACTGTGTAGCATAGGGCACAAAAAGGTACAGTTTGTTTGTAGGACATACGTTAACCTTAAAAATTTATCCCAGTATACATTAGGTGCAAACAAATACTGTTTGATTCCACTTATGAAAGATACCTAAAACAGACAAATTCATAAAGTACATCAGTAGATGCCAGGGTTGAGAGGTTTGGGGAGGTCCCCAACCTAACTCTACTAACTAGGAAGTTAGTGTTATGGGAACACAGTTTCAGTTTACGAAAGTGAAAACTTCAGGAGAAGGATGATGGTGATAGTTGCATAACAACGTGAATGTATTTGCTGCCACTGAATTGTATAGTTAAATATGGTTAAAATAATATGTTTTATATTATGTAGCTTTTACCACAATAAAAATATAAAATTCTTGAGTCAAAACAATAAAAAAAAACTTTAATGGTGTATAGGTTGATATTTTACCAATTTTGTTCACTTGAACTACTTTATAATTCTCAGAACTTTTTGTAGCACAAAGTAAGTCATCATGTTTTATAAAGATTTCACAAAACTCAGTTTAAGTTAATCTACCTATTATAAAACTCAGAGTTGTAAAAAATTACATCTGAGCTTTTATTTTTTTTGTTGTTTATTTATTTAGGCAACAAAATACACCATAGAATGATTTGTCACTAATCGTAAATTCCCAGGACACGAAGTTCAGATTTATCTTGCATAATTTTCCAAGTTTTCAATACTTTCATAGGTAAAAGTAAAGTAACTATTCTGTAACTTACAGAGACTCTCTATATGTTCTTCTGAGTAACTTAAAAAATCACTTATGTTTGGCTGGAGAACTATAGACATACTGCTTACTTTTTGATATACCTTGATTATTATCTTTTTTCTTTTTACAATTGAAGTATAATTGACTTACGTTTCAAGTGTACAACATAGTGATGTGACTTTTTTGTACATTGCAAAATGATCACTGTGTAAGCCTAGTTACCATCTGTCAGCATGCAAAGTGATTAAAATATTATTCACTATATTTCCTATACTATATATTATATTCCCATGACTTATTTATTGTATAACTGGAAATTGATGCTTCCTAATACCCCTCATCTATTTCATTCATTTCCCCCACCAACCCTCTCACCTATGGCAACCAATTTGTACTGTGTATCTGAATCTGCTTCTATTTTGTTATATTAATTCACTTGCTTTTTAGATTCTTCATATAAATGAAATCATATGGTATTTGTTTCTGTCTGGCCCATTTCCCTAGCATAATACCTTTCAGGTCTATCCATGTCATAAATGGCAAGATTTCATTATTTTTTTATCACTGAGTAGTGTTCCATTGTTTGCTTAACTATTTTTTATTTTTTAGTTTTGAGGTATCATTGACAAATAAAATTGTAAGATAAAGTGTGTATCATGGAGAATTGATGTATGTCTATTGTGAGTGAATTCCCCCATCTGGTTAATTAACACATCACCTCATATATATATATCTTCTCTTTGCTTGCTCTTTTTTTGGTGAGAATAAATAAGTGCTACTGTCTTCCAAGATTTCAGTTATACAACACAGTGTTACCAACTATAATCATTGTATTTTACATTTTACATTCTCAGATTGCATTCACCTTATAGGTGAAAGTTTGTACTTTCTCCCCAAACTCTCCCTGTCTCCCGACACCCTAGCCACTGTCAACTGCTTTTCTACTTTCTGTTTCAAGGAACTTAACCTTGAAAAAAAAATTGTTTTTTTCTTAGATTCCACATCTCAAAGATACTATGCATTATTTGTTTTTCTTTGGCTTATTTCACTTACCATAAGTCTTCAAGGCCCATTCATTTTTTCCCACATGTCAAGATTTCCTTCTAATGGTTGAATAATCTAATTTATGTTTGTGTCTGTGTGTGTGAGTAAAATATTGATACCTTTCCCCAATATATGATTGGCAAATATATTTTCCCATTCCATAGATTGCTTTTTCATTTTGTTGATTTTTTTCCTTTTCTGTGCAAAAGCTTTTTAGATGGATGTAATGCCATTTGCTTATTTTGCTTTGGTTGCCTTTGCTTTTGATGTCAAAAAAAAAAAAAAAAAAAACAAAAAACCAAAAGCCAATAAACCACAACACAAAACACTGCCAAGACTGTTGTCAATAAGCTTTTCTCATGTTTCTTCCAGAATTTGTATGGTTTCAGGTCTTATGTTTGAGCTTTTAATCCATCTTGAGTTGATTTTTGTGGGTAGTATAAGATGATTTGAAATAGTATCTGACAGAAAGCAAAATATTCTGAAGTTCTTTCTTTAAACTGCTGCTGCTGCTGCTGCTAAGTCGCTTCAATCATGTCCAACTCTGTGCGACCCCATAGATGGCAGCCCACCAGGCTCCCCCGTCCCTGGGATTCTCCAGGCAAGAACACTGGAGTGGGTTGCCATTTCCTTCTCCAATGCATGAAAGTGAAAAGTGAAAATGAAGTTGCTCAGTTGTGTTCGACTCTTAGCGACCCCATGGATTTCAGCCCACCAGGCTCCTCTGTCCGTGGGAGTTTCCACGCAAGAGTACTGGAGTGGGGTGCCATTGCCTTCTCTGTTAAACTGCAGGGAAAGGGGATTTGAGGAGATGAGGTAATGTCAGTTGAACTCTTCAACCTTTCTTGGGTGCTCAGATAAAGTTGGTTGAAGTCCAGTGTTCCTTTCAATATCTCTGTGGCTTTGGAGAAGGAGATGGTTAAAATCACTCATGAAAGTGATCCCTGTTTTTACTGATTTCACATTTCATTTCCTGCTGCTGCTGCTGCTGCTAAGTCGCTTCAGTCGTGTCCAACTCTGTACGACCTCACAGATGGCAGCCCACCAGGCTCCCCCGTCCCTGGGCTTCTCCAGGCAAGAACACTGGAGTGGGTTGCCATTTCCTTCTGCATCATCTCCTGCAGTCATTAGCTTTTACCTGACCCAAATTCATACAGTATTGATATTTCATAAAAACCACTCATGTAAGGGGGTTGATTGTTTTCAGGACAATTTCTGTGAAGATTTTACAGTTGTGGCTACAGATTAGAAAAAAAAATCAAAGAGTAATCATTTTAAAAAGAATAATACACCCTATTATATAGTTTGAATCATCCGCATTCCAGAGTAAAATGCTCAGTCAGTCTTTTCCAATGTCTCCAGCCCACTTCCCATTCTAGCTTCCTTTCTCACCCTCACAGCCCACTGGCAGCCCACCTTGGTAGATTCCTATTTGTTTATTATGCACAGTGAGAGTGCCCTCTTTTCTTTTTTTTTTTTTTTTTTTTGCACTTGCTTATTCAGACCACTCCCTCAGTTTTTTTTAGTGCAAGGTTCTTTGAAGAGATTTCCATTTAGAAAAAGAATCCTCTCCCCCACCCCCAATCTAGATCTTGCTCATGATGTTTTCCCCCATTTTATATATAATAATGCCATTAATTCTTCAATATGTTAGCTATTGTTTTGTTTCAGTGAGTTTTAACCCTATTAAAATGATATACTATGCTTGTTTTGTTTATTTTTATTTTTGGTCATGTCATGTGGTATTCACGATCTTAGTTCCCCTATTAGAGTTTAAACTCATTCCCTTGACAGTAAAAGTAGGAGTCTTAACCATTAGACTGCCAGAGAATTCCCAATATATCATGTTCAAGCAAAGTTTTATTCTCATAACTCTATTTCCCTATAGGCTCGTAAGTTTCCCTTCTAAAAATTATTTTTACCATTGGGATACTAAAAAAAATGAGTTTCAGGTTGAAGAGAGAATATTGTAGTTAAAAATAATTAAGAATGATTGCTTGTTAATCCACGTTTTCATATTTACACAACCTGTTTTTTTAAACAGCAAACTGTGTTCTAATTTGTTCTTTATTTTTAGGTTCTTATATAACCTCAGGCATGACATTAATGAAAATATAGAATGCAGGCTGGGAGCAGAATTCCTGTTCAATTTTGTGCCCTCCTCCTTAGAATCTGTGTCAAATTACCCAGAGAATCTGTGTTACTTTACTTCTTATTAAGTTTGCCTTTAGAAAAACAGGGATAGTTAGGACCCAAGGTTAGTAAGAGTTTGACTTTCTACATAATTTCTTTTTCTGTAAGTGAATAGGAAATATATTGACCATGCTTTGTGCTTTAAGGATTATTTCATTTCTTAGTTAGTCTTAAAAAAAAAAGAATAGGAGTATTGGTGTACAAAAACCACCTACGTCTAATGTTTCCACTGTGGAAGGCAGAAAGCTCAAAAGAAAATGGTCTTTTCTTTACAGGACAGGTTGGAAAACTAGACAGTGGTGAATACTCCCAAAATATCCATGATGAACAGTTCCTTAATAATATTTCTTCTGTCTGATCTTCCTATGCTTTGATAGGAGATTTGGTGAGATGCATTTACTTCATGGAATGATCTTGCATTTTTTTTAAATCTCTGAATTGAAGTTTAAGTTTAAACACTTACCATTTAATATTTTACCACTGCTTTTTAAGTAAGGAAAATACTATTGATCTTCTGAATATTGATTATGATTCAGTTCATAAATCAAAATCTATTATGATTAAATTCTTTCAATTCATTCAGTTATAGCTTCAGTTCAGTTCAGTTCAGTCGCTCAGTCTTGTCCAACTCTTTGTGACCCTATGAATCGCAGCACGCCAGGCCTCCTTGTCTGTCATCAACTCCCAGAGTTTACCCAGACTCATGTCCATTGAGTCGGTGATGCCGCCAGCCATCTCATCTTCTGTTGTCCCCTTCTCTTCCTGCCCTCAATCTTTCCCAGCATTAGGGTCTTTTCCAGTGAGTCAACTCTTTGCATGAGGTGGCCAAAGTATTAGAGTTTCAGCTTCAACATCAGCCCCTGCAATGAACACTGAGGACTGATCTCCTTTAGGATGGACTGGTTGGAACTCCTTGCAGTCCAAGGTACTCTCTCCAACACCACAGTTCAAAAGCATCAATTCTTCGGTGCTTAGCTTTTTTCACCATCCAACTCTCACATCCATAGATGACAATTGGAAAAACCATAGCCTTGACTAGACTGACCTTTGTTGACAATGTAATATCTCTGGTTTTTAATATGCTATCTGCTGCTGCTAATGTGAAGTCACTTCAGTCATGTCCGACTCTGTGACCCCATAGATGGCAGCCCATCAGGCTCTGCTGTCCCTGGGATTTTCCAGGCAAGAGTACTGGAGTGGGCTGTCATTGCCCTCTCCAAATATGCTATCTAGGTTGGCCATAACTTCCTTCGAAGGAGTAAGCGTCTTTTAATTTTATGGCTGCAATTACCATCTGCAGTGATTTTGGAGCCCTCCAGAAAAAGTCAGCCACTGTTTCCCCATCTATTTCCCATGAAGTGATGGGACCAGATGCCATGATCTTAGTTTTCTGAATGTTGAGCTTTAAGCCAACTTTCGCTCTGCTCTTTCACTTTCATCAAGAGGCTCTTTAATTCCTATTCACTTTCTGCCATAAAGATGGTGTCATCTGCATATCTGAGGTTATTGATGTTTCTCCTGGCAGTCTTGATTCCTGCTTGTGCTTCTTCCAGCCCAGTGTTTCTCATGATGTACTCTGCATATAAGTTAAATAAGCAGGGTGACAATATACAGCCTTGATGTATCCTTTCCCTATTTGGAACTAGTCTGTTGTTCCATGTCCAGTCCTAACTGTTGCTTCCTGACCTGCATACAGGTTTGTCAAGAGGCAGGTCAGGTGGTCTGGTATTCCCACTCTTTAAGAATTTTCCACAGTTTATTGTGATCCACACAGTCAAAGGCTTTGGCATAGTTAATAAAGCAGAAATGGGTGTTTTCCTGGAACTCTCTTGCTTTTTTGATGATCCAGCAGATGTTGGCAATTTGATCTCTGGTTCCTCTGCCTTTTCTAGAACCAACTTGAATATCTGGAAGTTCATGGTTCACATATTGCTGAAGCCTGGCTTGGAGATTTTGAGCATTACTTTACTAGCATGTGAGATGAGTGCATTTGTGCAGTAGTTTGGGCATTCTTTGGTATTGCCATTGTTAAAATCTGTTATTTGACAAATGTTTACTAAGCTTATGCTTAATATGAAGCAGGTACTGTGCTTGGAGATATAATTCAATTTACACTGTCTTCTACCAAATAGATAAATCTTGCTAGTTTTAGTAATTCCCTGTTCCCTATCACTGCCTGATGCTTTTTATTTTGAAATGTTGTTGTTCAGTTGCTTAGTCGTTTCTCTTTGTAAGCCCATGGAATGAACCATGCCAGGCTTCCCAATCCTAACCATCCCCTGAAGTTTGCTCAAACTCATGTCCATTGAGTCGGTGATGCTATCTAACCATCTCATCCTCTGTCATCCTCTTTTCTTCCTGCCTTCAATCTTTCCCAGCATCAGGGTCTTTCTAATAAATCAACTCTTGGAATTAGTTGGCCAAAGTATTGGAGCTTCAGCTTCAGCATCAGTCCTTCCAGTGAATATTTAGGGTTGATTTTCTTTAGGATTGATTGGTTTGATCTCCTTGCTGTCCAAGTGACTCTAAAGAGTCTTCTCTAGCACTACAGTTCAAAAACATCAAATCTTCAGTGCTTAGCCTTCTTTATTATGGTCCAACTCTCACATCTGTACATGACTGCTGAAAAAACCATTTACTATACAGACCTTTGTTGTTAAAGTGATGTCTCTGCTCTCTAATACACTGTCGAGGTTTGTGTATTAGAAAGGAGCAAATGCCTTTTAAATTTGTGGCTGCAGTCACTGTCTGCAGTGACTTTGGGGCCCAAGAAAATAAAGTCTGTCATTGTTTCCACTTTTTCCCCATCCATCTGCCACAAAGTGATGGAACTGATCACCATAATCTTTGTCTTTTGATTGTTGAATTTTAAGCCAGCTTTTTCACTCTCTTCTTTCACCTTCATCATGATTCTCTTTAGTTCCTCTTCACTTTTTCCCATTAGAGTGGTATCATCTGCATATCTGAGGTTGTTATAGTTCTCCTGGCAATTTTGGTTCCAGGTTGTGATGCATATAGACAGGCATGTCACATGATGTACTCTGCATATAAGTTAAATAATAAGGGTGGTGATATATAGCCCTGATATACTCCTTTCCCCATTTTGAACCGGTCAGTTGTTTCATGTCTGGTTTTAATTGTGGTTCTTGACCTATATACACGTTTCTCAGAAGGTGGTCTGGTATCCCCATCTCTTGAAGAATTTTCCAGTTTGTTGTGATCCACATAGTCAAAGGTTTTAGCATAGTCAATGGAGCAGAAGTAGGTGTTTTTCTGGAATTCCTTTGTTTTTTCTGTGGATGTTGGAGATTTGATCTCTGGTTCCTCTGCCTTTTCTAAATCTTGGTTTATGTGCTGTTGAAGCCTAGCTTGAAAGATTTTGCACATTACTTTGCTAGCATGTGAAATGACTGCAATCATATGGTAATTTGAGCATTCTTTGGCATTGCCCTTCTTTGGGATTAGAATGAAAACTGACCTTTTCCATTTCTATGGCCATTGCAGAGTTTTCCAAAT
The DNA here is from genome assembly GCA_007570785.1 of Antilocapra americana. NCBI lineage: Eukaryota > Metazoa > Chordata > Mammalia > Artiodactyla > Antilocapridae > Antilocapra > Antilocapra americana. Next base: position 475,247 of record ML661343.1, read on the forward strand.
TTGCTGGCATATTAAGTGTAGCACTTTCACAGCATCATCTTTTATGATTTGCAATAGCTCCACTGGAATTCTGTCGCTTCCACTAACTTTGTTTGTAGTAATGCTTCCTAAAGCTCACTTGACTTCACACTCCAGAATGTCTGGCTTACGTGAGTGACTAATGGTTATCTGGGTCATTAAGACCTTTTTTGTACAGTTGTATCCTTGCCACCTCTTCTTAATCTCTCTGCTTCGGTTAAGTCCATCATTTCTGTCCTTATTGTGCCCATCTTTGCAAGAAATGATCCCTTAGTATCTCTCATTTTCTTGAAGAGATCTCAAGTCTTGTTCATTCTATTGTTTTCATAGTCAGCTGCTGGGAGCCGTCAGGATGCCCCCTTGCTTGGATGACAAGGTCACGAGACTAAGAAAGAAATTGCAAAGCTGACTTTCTGTATCGGGGCATCCCGGGCTAGGCACCCCCTGGTATTTTTCTTGGGAGTTCTGTCCATGCTCGGAACATTGGCTCATCTCAGTAGGTCAGTCCCAGTTGGAAAGAATTTGTCCTGAGATAATCCCCCCAGACCTTTTCGACCAGAGGATCTGGGAAGGTGGATCACCTTCCCAGGGGGCTAAGGAGGAATGAAAGGACTACACCTCCTACTAGTTACTGGAAAGTTTACCAAGAATTCTCTGGGGGTCATGGCAAGGCCACCACCAGAAGGGCTTGTACTTGGGTCACCTTTCCACCTCCCACTCCCCTGACCACTCCACGAAGGAGGCTCTCTTCTTTGAATAAATTAGTCTGGAATGGGACTTAGGAATGCTCATAACTGTGGACAGCATAGTTGGAAATATTGATTACTTTAGGATTATGTAGACATAGGAATTCATTATAGTAGTTATAAGGTTAATAGGGTTTTATTGCTAAAGCAGTGCTGCTAGACTGTCTCTTAGTCCTCTTTCCTCTTTCTAAACTGTCTCTTTGTCCTCTTTCCTCTTTCCTCGTAAGAACCGGAGTAGGTTACTAGAATAAAAAAGTTTCAAGCTTTAGCCCTTCTCTCTAGGTTCTACATAGTTGTACCTGATAAGAGAAATGTAACCTTTCTACTTAGATTGATACACTTATCATGATTGAATGAAGTATACTGAAGACATTCAAATGCTAAACATACTATTGTTAAATTTAATTACATAGAAATCTGATTTCTGTAAGGGGAATGGTTCATGATAGATTGGGGAATGAGCTCAATGATAAGGTTGCTATGGAAGGTAGAAAACAAAAAATTGTATCGAATGATAGGTGATGTAATGATATTATGGGGATGTCTTTTGGCTATAAAACTGTAAACCAACAACAATAAACAAGAGACTGCTCCATCACCACACATCGACTCAGCTCAGTTCTTCCTCCGACGCCACTCATCCCTCAAGACCCCCGGACCCACCGAGGCTGGACCCCGGCAGTCAGCTGTTTGTTTTTTTTTAAATCACATAAAGCTGCAGCACTGAAGAATATCCTATTATAATATTGAGATCTAATATCTACTGGATACTTTCTATGTACCAGACACTCTGCTTTGTTCTTTCAGTGCATCTATCACAAAGACTCTTAGTACAGCTTCACAGGTTAACCCCTCCATTTTACTGTTGAGATAATGAAGAACAGTGAGGACACATCACTTGGCCAGGATCATACTGCTAATGTGTTAAAACATGAGCTTAATTTGCTACCCTGTTAATCATTATTCTAAGATAAGTGTTTCATTTAGGGGAACATGATAACTACCAGCTCTGATGGGTAAGGACAATATGAAACTGATGAGTAATTGTGCTTTGCATAATATAAATGACAGTGATCTTGACTCCACTACTGACTATCCCATGAGACAACTGTTAAGTCAAAAGCTAATTGCTCTTACTCTTAGTCTGTTGTGAGGATTAAATGAGGTAATACATATAGAATATATAGTTTGTTGCCTGGTAATTATAAATTGCCAGTAAACATTTGACTTCACTCTCATTGTGATTGTTTATATGGTAGAACGGCACTGAAACATGTAAATTATCATATGTGAAATCAATTGCCAGCCCAGGTTTGATGCATGATACAGGGTGTTCAAGGCTGGTGCACCGGGATGACCCAGAGAGAGGGAATTGGGAGGGAGGTGGGAGGGGGGTTCTGGAAGGGGAACACATGTATACCTGTGGCAGATTCATGTCAATGTATGGCAAAACCAACACAATAATGTAAAGAAAATAAATAAATAAATAAAACTAAATTTAAAAAAATTAAAAAAAAAAAAAACCTAATGCATTCCTGTTGTTAAAAGTACCTTAAAGATCTACTCATATCTTGCCCTCTTGGCCTGTTAGAGACAAAAATATTTGTATGAAATGTTCTCTAGACCAGAGAATGAAGTTTTCTAGTTTTACTTTGATTCAAGTGATCAAATGAATGTATTTAACTTTTTAACTGTAAAAATTGTTTAACTTTTTGTTCCTGTATTTCTCTTTCTATCCTTCTACCACAATAAACTTCATATCTGTAGAAAAATTGAAAAAATAGTATAATAACACATGAAACTCTTATTCTAGACTCACCATTTATTGCTATTTTTTTTTAAATTTGAGTTTCTCACATATATACACTTATTCCAGTCTCACCAATTATTGCTATTTTTTCAAAATTTGAATTTCTCTTCACTTTTCTAACACCATATATTTGTGTGTATGAAATATTTTGGCTGAATTTTTTGAAATTAAACTGCAGTGAGAAGTACATTTTATCCCCAAATCTTTAATAAGAATAAAGACATTTTTGTACATAGTCAAATGGTATTATAACATCCAAGAAATTTCATATCAGAGAAATAGAAATAATGTTTTAACATAAAGTTTCTATTAGAGTGTCTGTAATCATCTCTACAACTTTTATTTTGGATGAAATACATTATGACCAAAAGCTATTGCTGTAAAATCTCAATTTTCTGAAGATATGAAAGGTTATGGGAAATTTCATAATTTACTGTAAACTTTCTCAAATATATGGAAATAACCTACATTCAAATAACAAAGTTTTCTATATTTACTGTAAATGTAGATTGTAGATTGCCTTCATCAGTTTCACAGTTCTTCCTTCTTTGTCTACTAAATCTATCTAGGTTTTAAAGAAGGATGATATATTGTCAACCATTGTATTTTCATATACAGCTTCCCTGAATTTTTAAAATCATTTTGTTTGGAGGAAATTTTCAAACATATCCCCAGATAGAGAACATAGTACAATGTCTCCATGTACCCCTTCATCCCTATTTGATGATAATCAACATTTTATCAGTCTTACACATCTCTCCCAATTACTTTTTTGTGTGAATAGTATTTTAAAGCAAATCTGTGACATCATATCATTTTATCTGTAGATATTTCAATACAAATGTGTAACAGGATATATGTATGTGTCTCATTTCATTTACCTTTTTTCATGCCATTTACTTCTAGAAAATACTTTTGTAACTTAGCTTTAGTGTGTCTCATATTCTATTCAATATATTTGCTGCAGACTTGCTTTTGGTGATGTTTAAACATCCCTCACTCACCCAGGGATTCGGCACTGGCGACCCACTCCAGTACTCTTGCCTGGAAAATCCCATGGACAGAGGAGCCTGGTAGACTGCAGTCCATGGGGTTGCAAAGAGTCGAACAGGACTGAACGTCTTCACTTTCACTTTTCACTTTCATGCATTGGAGAAGAAAATGGCAACTCACTCCAATGTTCTTGCCTGGAGAATCCCAGGGACGGGGGAGCCTGGTGGGCTGCCATCTATGGGGTCACACAGAGTCGGACACAACTGAAGCAACTTATCAGCAGCAGCATTCACCCAGATTTTCTATTCACTGATTATGATATCTAGAGGTTTGGTTAGATTTAAGCCCTCACCTTTCTTTTTTCAAGAATATTTCATTGGTGGGACTATGTACTTGCTGTTTGCATCACATCAGGAGGCATACTGTATCCACTGGTTCTACTATAAGAAAAGCTATGATTGATCTGTATATTTAGATGGTGTCAATCTGAACCATTCTTTATGAAGTTTTCCATCAACTTTTCATCTAATGGTTTTATAATTTATTAATAATCATGGCCTAGCTCCTTTATTTCATTAGGATTTGCAAAATGATGATGATTTTCCTCTATTTATTATCTCTTTTGCTATGTTTGGGCTTCCCTGATGGTTCAGTGGGTAAAGAATCTGCCTGCAATGCAGGAGACAGAGGAGATGTGACTTTGATACCTGGGTCAGGAAGATCCCCTGGAGGAGGAAATGCCAGCCCACTCCAGTATTCTTGCCTAGAGAATCAATCCCATGGACAGAGGAGCCTGAAGGGCTACAGTCCAGAGGGTTGCAAAGAGTTGGACACCACTGAGTGACTAAGCACATTTGCATTTGTTAGCATGATTTATTCTATGAAGACCTTTCCCTCATCCATTTTATTATATGAATATCTGAAGTTTGTTTTATTCAGAAAAAGCAGGATAAATGCTTGACTCATTCTGATTAATCAGTTTATCATGTTACCTCTAATTGTGAATTTCTCACATTTTAAATAGTTGTATTTTATATGTTTAGTTGATATAATGGGTGCTCCATGCAGGTTTTTAACTATTACACCATATTTTCAAAGTATTCCTCTCCATTAGATGTGTTTCTGTAGGTGGGTGCATCCTTGCATATATGCACATATTTTTCTTTTCTCTCCAATGAGTGAAGAATAGTTTTCCTAGGTAGGGGGAGTCTGATTGCAGGCTTCTCTGTTAGTCGTTTTAGAAATTTCTTTATCAACTTTTAAATACACATTGTAGATGAGCAATTGAACAAATTTCTTTATCCCTTTTTCTTTCTATTGGGAAGTTCTAAAGTTTGTTGTTGTTGTTCAAGGAATTCAAGTATCTAACCAATATATCCCTATGTGTGTAACTTTCTTCATTAATTCCAGTGGGAACTAGCCAAAGCTTATAAAGTATAGGCTGGAATATTCTTCAGCTGATAAAATTTTAAAAATTATGATTGGTTTTATTTTCATCTATATCTACTTTTTCTTCTGGAAAGCCTATTTTCAATTACAATTACTGTATATACCCTCCAAATCTTATATTTCTCCCTAGACTACAACCTCTTTTAATTTGCTTTATGATTGACTTGATCTTCCAGACCAGTAATTTTATTCATATCAGAGATGATTCTCTTCTTCAATGTATATGTTAAATTTTTAAAGTTTGTTCCAATAAAGTATGTTAGTCTACAGTTGATATTGTCTTTATTATTTTATAATTAGAATGGTTTCTTTCAATATTTTATGTCTTCTCTTATATCTTTGTTTTATTAGAGGTCCATTCTGATACTTTGTTTGATTGCTCTCTCTCTGGATATGAGGTTTTCAAAAGTGTTAAAACTGTTTTCCTTCTACTTGCTGAGATTTGGTAGCTTGGGATTGAGTACAGTGATACAGAGTGCCAAAAGACCAGTGATCTATCAGCATGTGCAGGCTGGAGATACATCATAAATCAGGTTATCCAAGAAGAAACCATTTAGCTGCTGAATCTCTCTGTACTTTCCTTCAATAGGGGTGCAGGATTAGTCCAACTGCTCAGCTTCTTATTAACTTTTCATAGAGCAAGAAAACTAATCCTTCTCAAATTGATTCCAGATTGCTTTGGGGAAGATCATAGGGTACCCAGGGGCTAGGATCACTTGGATTCTGTCATATTCTGAATCTCTTTTGCTGGTTCCCATGCTTTCATATGGACCAGAGAGGGGGAAGATACTTACTGAGTCCTGAACTTAAACCCATTTATGTGCCAGGCCCAGTAATTTTTTGGCCTAAGAAAATAGAATAACTTTAAGTTGAGAATTGAAGGGCATATGTATTTTTTATTCCACCTAGTCTTTGGAAGATTTTTTCATGGAGTATCAGTTTTTTTTTTCTTTGTCATGAAAGCTAAGAATTTTTTTATTATTTGCTTATGACATAGAACTGAATCAAATTTAGGAGAAAAGTTGATTTGGAACTCAAATCACTGAGATATCCTCTTTATTCATATCACCTTACTTATAAAGGCAATATATTAAGGAAAATATGCTTATTTGTGTCATATTTAATTATGCAGACTGTCTTGAATCCTTTTGGAAGTATGGGTTATAAATAAGTAAAGGAATTTTTAATCCATCCCGACTGAATAGGAAGGTAATTTAAGATTATATAAAATGATTTGATCATTCATATCTTAAAACATTTCCATTTTGAAAAGAGTAGAATAAAAAATGTTTTCACTAAGCCAAAAATGTGATCAGGAAAATAAATAACTCAAGTGGTAAGGATACCTGGGATTCTAATCTTGATGTTACCAGTTAACTTCATGATCTTTGGGGAAAAAAATCATGATAATATTGTTTCTCATCTGCTAAATGTAATAACAATATAGGTGAAAACTTAGACCCTTTTTGTTTCTAAATTTCTGAATCTGCATAAACATAACTTTGAATATGGGCAGTAAGCTTGAAACCTATGAAGACAAAAGCATTAACATAACTACATCCATATAGAATATAAAATAATGATATAAGTGCTACCTGGCCCCCACCTCAGGAACAAAAATCACAAAAACAGGAGCCTCGGCTACTGAATAAAAACTGTGTTGTTCTGTGTAAATATGAAACATTTTCCAGTTGTATCTACCACCTTTGCTAAAGTTCTATTTAGGCATTAAACTTAGAAAATACTTAGAGTTATACTGTTTTTATCATAATGTTTGATGCTTTTGATGTTTTCCTAGAAGTCATAGTCATAACCATCTAAAAACCCTAAAAGTCAACACCAAAATCACAAAGAAGCAATTAAATTTACAAAGAAAATTTCCTGAGAGCTAAGAATTCTCTAAAATATAACCTCTTCTCACTTTTAACATTTTTTTTTCATTTTCACCATATTATTCTCCTCTGTAAACTTTTGAGGGTACAATTATTCATACCAACGCTTCTCATACCTATTTCTCTATTCTTTGTTCCTGTGTGTCAACAGCCACAAAATAGCCCAAAAGAGCTTTACTTACTTCCTTTGCTTGAAAGGCCAAAGGCCAAAATGTCTCTTCATGCTATTGGATTGCATGTCTATAGTACCAAATTAAGTCTTGAGTATCTCTCTGCTTAATTATTTTTTAAATTTAATTAAGCTATTCCTACAAAATAGAGCAGTGTAAAAGTGTTACAAAACATTATTTGCCCTGCATATACGATAGCTGCTGCTGTTGCTGCTGCTGCTGCTAAGTCGCTTCAGTCGTGTCTGACTCTGTGCGACCCCACAGACGGCAGCCCGCCAGGCGCCCCCGTCCCTGGGATTCTCCAGGCAAGAACACTGGAGTGGGTTGCCATTTCCTTCTCCTGCATATATGATAGACTCTCATGAAAATAACATGAACAAAATCAGAACCAATTAGCACTAGAATATATATGCAGATTCTAAAGTTTATGATACAAATTGTTAATAAAAGTAATATAAGCTTAGACTATTCTAGAAAATGGGTAAAACATGAACTAAATGTTAAGTGTTGGACAAATCTTAAATGTGGGAGGAGGTTTCAGGGGCACAGATTCATAGGTATATACACTTGTGCTTAGTCGCTCAGTCATGTTCAACTCTTTGTGACCCCTTGAACTGTATCCCACCCACCTCCTCTGTCCACGGGATTTTTCAGGCAAGAATATTGGAGTGGGTTGCCATATCCTACTCCAGGGGATCTTCTCAACTCAGGGAGCAAACCCAAGTCTCCTGCATTGCAGTCAGATTCTTTACAGGCTGAGTCATGGGTGAAGCCTAGGTATATACACACGTATGTCCAAAGGATGATGCGTGTGTGTGAAGAGAATACTGAAAATGCCAGAAGACAAGACTATTAGGATGGTTAGCCAGACAGTTCGAATATGAAGAACATACTGAGAACTATCTTCATCCTCCAGGCAGTTGGAAGTCAGTATGGGTTCTTACACAGGAAAATAACATAATAGAATCAATATTAGAAGGCCTGCTATTTAAAGAAAACAACAAACAAAAAACTCACCATATTATCAATTATCTTAAATATGATAGCAAAATGTCACTTTTGTTGTCACATATTTATAATAAATAAATGGTGTAGATTTTTTTTTTAGTAAAGAAAATATCCTTTGAGCAAGAAGTTAGCAAATATTGATGAGAAAAACAGCTGATAGTCTCAGTAGCAGTTATTCAATACAAAGTCTCCCACCCATTTCAGTGAACAAACAATTGCTATTGAAAAAGTTTAAAGATATTTTAGAGAGTAACATTATAATAAAATCAGGTAAAATTTCATGTCTGAAATATTTTATTTTCAACTGAATTATAACTGAAAAGGCACCAGCACACCTGCAATATAGCACAGCTAGGAGGAGGTTTAGTTCAGTTCAGTTGCTCAGTTGTGTCTGACTCTTTGTGACCCCATAGACTGCAGCCCCCCAGACTTTCCTTTCCATCACCAACTCTCAGAGCTTGCACAAACTCATGTCCATTGAATCAGTGATGTCATCCAACCATCTCATGCTGTGTCCCCTTCTTCTCCTGCCTTCAATCTTTCCTAGCATCAGGGTCTTTTCCAAGGAGTCAGTTCTTTGCATCAGGTAGCCAAAGTATTGGAGCTTCAGCTTGAGCATCAGTCCTTCCAATCAACACCCAGGCCTGTTGGTTCTTTCAGATTGTCATTATCTTCCAAGTTTTTAAAAGTAATTTATGAAAGTGATAGTTGCTCAGTCACATCCAACTCTGTGATCCCATGGACTATAGAGTTCATAGAATTCTCCAGGCCAGAATACTGGAGTGGGTAGCCTTTCCCTTTTCCAGGGGATCTTCCCAATCCAGGGATCAAACCCAGGTCTCCCCCACTGAAGGCAGATTCTTTACTTGCTAAACCACCAGGGAAGCCCAAGAATACTGGAGTGGCTAGCCTATCCCTTCTCCAGCTGACCTTCCTGACCCAGGGATCAAACCAGGGTCTCCTGCATTGCAGGTGAATTCTTTACCAGCTGAGCTACCAGGGAAGCCCAAAACTAATTTATGAATTTATTTTAATCAGGGTTTCTCTGTGTAACTTCAGTATCTGTCTTAACTTTTATCTATGTGAATAATTCCATTACTGTGAACAAAATATTTTATATGACTAATTGAAAAACCATCTAAATATTCTTTCCATCAGTTACGAGAATAAGAAATGACTATGTCAACTTTAGTTCCTCTCATACCCTAAAGTCTCATGGTGTGAGTGTGTCTTACTTGGGTAATATAAAATTTATTTCTCCCAGTGCATTCATGTGATTGGAATAGTAGGTAGAATTCCCTAGCAAAAATTCATTCTAGATAATTAATAAGACTGTAAAGAAAAATAAATAAAAATACCATTAAAAAATTCCTTCCTTTCCTCTCTCATCTCTCTCTTTTTCCATCTTTCTCTCCCACTCTTCCTTCTCTCCTTCCCCCAGTTGCATACATTTCCAATTACATAGTTTAAAAATGGTCTTAATGTAACATCAGTTCATTATTTAAGCATAGGGTTGAAACATGCCAGCTGAGATACCTCTTATTTTTGGAAAAAATACAATAAATATTTTTTAAATTGCCTAATTATACAAATAACAACTTTCAACTGTAGTGTCTATTTTGCCAACAGTTCTGTTATTTCTTGATAATGCAATACACAATTTTAGTTTGAATTTTCCAACACTGAATTTTCTTGGGGAGATGCCAATTTTCAGATTCATACTACAAGTGTAGTAGTAATTTTGTAATGTTGAAGAAAATCGTAATTAAACAAATCACTCTATCTCCTGTTATGGTTATAAAAGCTAGAAATGAAGGTATGACTGGGGAATACACTAGATACAAGGCCACTGTGGTATGGATAAATAATTTACCACAAATACTAGTGGTTCTAGGGAAACCTCACAAATATATTTCCAAAATACGACAGTCTTAAGTGACTTAGATATATTCTGCTTCATATAATAATCTTTGCTTTTGTCTGGTTTCCTTTAGGATGTGAAATGTATTTGTCATAGCCTTAGGCTGGAATTCTTGCCACTTAGACATGAAGGCAATGCAACACAGTGACATTAGGGTGCTGATGGGAAATAGCAAGTGTTTAGAAAGACTGGTAAGATTCGCTTAATATATCTATACAGATTTCCCTTGCTATATCAAAATAGCCCATTTATGTGAAACTTTTCATCAACTGAAATGGTGTAAAGCAAAAAAGCAGCTACCTTAGGACACATCTTACTAAGCGATGCACAAATGGAGATAAAGCCAGTTGCTCACATGCAGCTTAAAGCTACGGAGGCTTGATGCTGGGATGCAAGTGTAGTTCCTAGGGAAAGAACTTGTTGGTGCCACTCGCACAGCACAGGGTTCAGGCTGCCTTTATAGGGCTGGCTGCAAAACAAATGCTAATTGCTGTTTTTACTTTTTGCCTTTTCTCACGAAAGTGAAAATTCTCTTTGGATTTATCTTGGTTACCAAAACAGATACTAATGTAGGGCTTTCTAAAAAGTGAAGGGGCATAAAGCAAACCTTTGAAAAGCAGAGGATACCTGTATTACTGTAAACATATGAATAGTAAATAAGAAATCATGAAAAACTACATTGCCTCTGGCCACAACCCAAATAAGGCAAATATGTCCACTTACATAAAATCAAATAATGTTCAGGAAAGAGATGAAATGTCTTCAAACTTGGCTGAAGCTGTTCTTTAGTTAAAGCGTCAAAAAAAAGTTGTTAACTGTGATGTCTTCCCTAACTGACTTTGTAATCTGTTTTCTGCATCTGTTTTGCCTTTAGTGACTTGACTGTGAAGTAATAATCATGACACTTTTCTAAAGCAGATCTTGTGAATCTCCATATGCTATATGATTCTTAGAATGAAAAATATCAATTATTATAAATTATTTGGCCCTTGTCCCTAGTAGATACTGTTTATGAACATGTGAATTTTGCATTATGCAGTAGATTTGTTACTGAAAAGTTATTTTTAAATAATTTGGGAGAATCAAATCTTATTTTAAATGTACCAAAGGAGTTTGTTATTATTAGGGACCTTGTGATAAACACTTCTTCCAAGTGAAATATTCTAAATTATTTTGTAAGCTGTGATTTTCTATACTGTTATCTAAACTGAGGTGCAAATATACTGGATGAAAGTTTAAAGAAAATGATGTGTGTGGCACATGAGAGAGCCAGCTGGCTTCTCCCCAAATGGCCTTGCATTACCCTTGTGATGTTACGGTATTCCAGAGTCTGACCTTGAAACTTGCAGGCTCAGCAATTTGAATTTGTCAGCACTAGAAGACTAAATCTCAGGAGCATTATACGTTATTGGAACTGTTGCATTAAATCAGAATACCAACTTAATTATAGCTATTAAAAACACATTGTTTTTATATGAACTTGAATAGTTATGTAAACAGAACAAAAGCTTTCTCTCCTTGAAGGTGGACTATTGGGGAATCTAAATGGTTATTTTGAAGTTATTTTGGTGTGATTAGGCTCAGACTATGGAGGTTACAGAAAAGATATCATGTAACATGCTTAATTTTGCCCTTCCCTGAAACCTCAGAGACATGGCTAATTGATTATTGCTAATTGATCAACTGATCCATTAGGCTAAGATTTAGCTGAAGAATTCTCAACACGGCGGTCCAGAAGCCAGCCCAATTGATTGGCATTGGCACAGGATTTGACACTTGTTTGTGGGTAAATCTTTGCTCTATGCCTGTTTTCTTTTCTGTGAAATTAATGAATGACTGTTTTTCTTTTTGCTCCCAGGTACTGTTCTGCTCTACAGATAACTCTGCTGGTTTAAGCAAATGACTGTGGTCTTAATTTCTTTACCTTAAAAGTGAGAAGGTTATACTGAGTCTTTTTAAAATATAGACTAGAAGTTATAACTCTTATCTGAAACTGTAAGTCAGAACTTTTAGCTATCTGTGTCAACCATAAAGAAATGGAGACACAGATCAATTGCCAGCCACCATCCTGTGTGTACACGAATTATCATCTATGTCCAAACACTGAGTTGGTGCAAGAGTGCCATATGAATTATAATGTCTGTTCAGAGAGCAGAATGCAAGAATGCTGATACATTTGCCAGGTGTTTGCCATGTTGGATCTGTAGATGGATTACTATCCCAGGCATTTGCTTCACTAGAAAAGTTGTCAGCTGTCAAGTCTGAGAGCAGAAAAACTGAAGCAAGTTTGAAGTCACATGTACTAATTTCTGCAAAAGTGTTTGTAAAATCAGTCATATTTCCATTATGTTGGCTAATTGTGCACAAAACATAACTGTTTTGTGTATTCATATTTATTGTCACATAGATCTAGTAGTAGCAAATGTTCTCTAGTCATAGAACCTCCAGAGCACCATGAAATAGTCCATATTTTAATGATGATAAAGACCTCTCATTACTGAAATGTGTTTTTATTAATTCAGGGACTGTGGCTGTCTATTCACTAAAATGGTTGCTCAGACTGTAGGTCACAGTTGCCTGAGTGCCCTGGTTAAGGGGAAAAATGTGAAGTTCTGATTGGTGTTAAGCAGTGAATCTTTTGACAAAGATAATGGTTCCATGTAGAGTGATAAAGCATTCTTCATATCTTCAATTTTTTGATTTTTTGTTCCTTTAAATGTATTCATTTCCATTTGATTTTTTTTTTTTCATTTTCTTTAAGGAGAGTATTCATCAGCCATGCTCATTTAAAATATATTAGTGTCCTCTTCCTTCACCCAGACTTTTACTTGTGCACAAGGCAGATCCTAAATGTGATTAGAATGAATACTGCCATATTAACTTATTAATAAATGTCTGTATGACCCATGAGGGATGCTTGCCCTGAAATAAAACTCAGACATCTTGCTCAAAAAGCAGTCAACCTCTGTCTGCTGCCTGACTGAACTATAATTTACATTTTGTATAAAATGGACAGAAAGCAATTTTAATTTAATATATAAATGTAAAACTTCAGCTTCCACTTGCTGTAATATGGACTCCATGATTTTATTTATTTATTTTTTATCAGCAAAGGCTGTATCCTGTGAGCGTCTGTGATGGAAATCCACTGTGCGTACAGAGTGACTCTATTAGGCTATTGGAGAGGATGAAAACAGTTTGAGATAAATAAAAAAGCAATTACCTAGGCCTGGGAAAGAGATACTGCACATTTATTCAGGAGGCATTTAACTTACTCAGGACTCCATTCCAATGAATAGTTATTCCTTTTTCTACCTCCTTAATATATGCCAAGCCAAATGGGAAGAAACAGGACAATGTTTCACACCCCAGCAGTGAGGCAGAACTCTGTGGATTTTAGAAAGCTGCCATTAGCAAAAAGACAAAACCATGATGTCCCTCATTCCATTTCTAGAGTTGGACATTGAGGGCAAAGCATTTGAAATTGTGGCATAATCAACTGTAATAGCTATTGGGTAGATGGACTAAAGCCAGGCACAGTTTCTGCAAAGCTGGTGAATAGCATGCTTACTGATTTAAAGGCTGCCATCAAAGTTCCTATAATCAAGGTTTGTAACCAAGGTTGAGGGAGAAGAAAGAAGAATATACAGGTCTTTTAATAATCACTGTTTCTTCTGTTTCTCATTTTTCTGTGATTAATTTCACATTTTATTTTAGCTTATTTCCCTGAATTTCTTTTCTTATACATTTTAGCCCTGAATCACTCCTCTCTCCTCCCTAGCTCACTGATCAATAGAGGTATTACAATCCTATTGAGCAATGTCATTTTCCATATGGATATCTGTTCAAGAAGGAATGGGGAATACAGAGCAAATTAAATAAAGAAGAGGGTGAAGCTCTGCAGAGAAAGGTATTCCTACAGTGACAGGGACCATCAGAAAACTAGAACAGACTAACAGATCCTACCAAAGGTTCTGAAAATAAATTTCTCTTCCTTTAAATTTCCTTGTTCTTAGAATTCGTTTCTTCTACAATTGTTGGGAATTGTCACCAATCCCATTTCATCTCTTGGGAATCCTTTTATACAACATCACTCCTCTTGGCATCCTGCTAATCTTGGTGAATTGAATTAAGATTTCATTCCTTAGCCTTATACACTTGAGATATTTCTGTTACTGTACTTCTTAAGTAGGTTTTGTCTCTTAGAACTTCAAATAGCATCTCTTGTGTACAGGTTTAGCTTCTTTTTGTTCCTAATTAGGTCAGTCATTATGTGGCAAAGCAGAGAAAATCTTGCTATTTGGGAAAGATTGTCTCCCCGATATTTTACTTGGCGTTGCTGTGAGAATCAACAAAGGAAAATATGAAAATATGTTGACCACTATAAAGCTTTGTAAAAGTGAAAGTCATGATATCTCTGGCTTGATTTTGTTTTGTTTATTTTTTGATGGCCTTCCTGTAATTCTTCTTTATAGCTTGTAGCTGCTTTAATATTAATAATTAAATGCTTTATAGCCTTTGCTTCTATAAAAGGAAAGAGGGGCTGCTTTGTCTTGACCTCAAAGCATCATGGCGTGAAGGAACACAGCATTAAAATCAGGACCACTCCAAAGAAAACAAAATAAAATAGATGAGGACCACTCAAATCTTGAATCAGTTACATGTCTGTGAAGAAGTCATTAGCAATGGGAAAATCTGGTAAATGACTTGTTTTTATTAAATTTGTTTTCATTTTGCTTGATTTGTTGCTATTTGACAAGCAAAATTACTGGTTCTTCCAGTAATTTTAAAGGTTATTGTAAAAGTGCCCTAAAATCCTCTATTTGGTAATGCAACTGTTAGAAGGAAATGATAGATAGCAATGATAGCTTCTGGGACTTTGTGAATATCATCTATAGATATGCCAAAAGGTGCAGTTACATGCAAGAACACTCACTGTTTGGTCTGATCTGTCAAAATGAGCAACAGGTCAGCTAATCTGCTGTCATTTTTATGACTTCTCTGGGGTATTGACTTAGAAGAAGTTATGAAGTTGAAAGGGAGTTTTGAAACTAGATTATAATTCAGATAACATTTTAATTTTAATTGGAAAAGTGACCAAAACAAATAAAATACAGTGAACATTTCTTAAAAGAATAGTGGGGAAAGCATAAATAATACAGAAATAAAATTATTTATTATAGATAGCTAAATTTGTAAGTACCAGTAGACTGATCCAGAGAAAAGATCAGATATTTTATATTTTATTTCTTAGAAATCTTGACATTTATATATTTGATAAACTTTTCAAGATTTGCCAGAATGAAAATTTCCAAACTTATTCTGTCAAATGTATAAGAATGTCCCAAGGTCATTTTTTGATCCCAGGTTCTTTGTTTAAATGCTAATGTAGAAAATACTAATTAATGTCAATGATCAGGCAAGATTTATATTTTGTTCCTTATTATATAACCAGGGATTACTTGGGTTTCATGGGCTTAATTAATTGCACCACTTCAAAACTAAATAGTGTATTAAAAGTGGGCTATTGTTAAATTAACACTTATCTTGGGTGTAAATAGTAATATAGAATTATGCCATATTTTATGAACACTCAAGTGCCTAAGTCATTGCTAGTAAGAACTTTAGACACTGTAGAGCAGAGGATCAATCAACTATAGCCTGTGAGCCAAATTGAGTCCAACATCTGTTTTTAAATGTTCTCAGGACTTAGAAGTTTTTTGTTTTATTTACATTTTTAAATGGTTAAGTAAAATAAGACTATTTTGTAACATGTGACTATTATATGAAATTCAAATTTCAATGTTTGTAAATAAAACGTTACTGGAACATGGCCATATTCATTTATTTCTATGTTGTCGAATGTTTTTTTCTTTTGTACTGTAACAAGTGTTGAGGAGTTAACACCAGAACATTCTGGCCTGCAAAGTTCAAGATACTTACCATCTGGCCCTTTACAGAAAGATTTGTCTATCTTTACCATAGAGACAAGAGGTCTTCTACATTAAAGTCTATGTTGAAATTGTGACTTGAGTAATGTGTAATACACTCAGGCATTATAAATAATGAGGCCATGTGGTGACATACTTAAATGGGATAAGGGTGATGCATATTTGGTGTCCTCAAGGCACTAAATGCTTGTCTGCAGTTCCATTAGATATCTACCTACCTAGGGGAGGATTCTTACATTACTTATATAATCGGGAAAATCACTAAATTTCTCCAAAGCTTTTGTCACATCATCTGAAGAACAAGAAAATAATAATATTTACCTCATAAGATTATCATTAAGAATAAATGAAATTTTATCTCTGTTTTGTATTATGTCTAGTAAATTGTAAATGATCAGAAATTTAGTTATTACTTTTTTAAAAATTATAGGTAAGTATAAGCACATAAAATGATTTTTAACCTGTAAATTTAGGAAGACAATACAAAAATATTTACATTAAAAATTGTGACATTTATATGGAAGTGTGAAAATTGAAAACTTCATCTAGTTCTTATACGATTAAGTATTATTTGTATATGACCTTATATACTAGAGCAGATTTCTGATTTTTGACTTTTAACTTCTTTTCACTAATAATCTTTTAGGAAGGAAGGAAATCTCTATTTGTTCTCAATTTTCCCCTTTTTATTTTCTCGGTTTTAAGTAAGTCTTTGTTAACTGCCATTTGTCCTAGTTTTACACTTTTTTAATGCTTATGTGGCTTCCTCACTGAGGAGAATGATAGCAACCAAAAATTATCTTTCAGTGTTTTGGCATACAGTGATTCAAAATTCTAATTTTAAATGTATTGTCCTCATTAACAGTTTCTAAGGAAAATTATCTTACTTTTTATTTGTGAATTTAACTTTCAAAGGCAGGAGTTTCTTGGAATTTCCTTTTGTCTTCCTTCAGATACATTGGCCTAAGAATTTTCTGTGTCTGAGAATTTCAAGATGCATCTATCTTCCATCAGGGTGTTTCTCTGGTTTCTGTCCAGTGCTTTGTGGATGAAAAGAGTTATAGAGTCTATTTCAATAAATAGTATTGGAAATTTCCACATTGAATCTGAAGTTTTAAAATACTATGAAACTTAATTTGCTTAACACTTAACTGGATATAAGTAGCTCACTAAACTTTATGATTTAATTATTTTATGACACTGATGTAGCCATCATTGACAGTGAGGAACCATTGCTTGTGTTAAGACAATTTTCAATAAGCAAGACAGATTTAGATCTCCAATAAAGTTATAATATATATTATTGATATATTCTCTGAAAGTGTCTGTATTACCTTTATCTTTGTGTCTTTTATAAGGAATCTAACTAAATCTAATAAAATAATGTCACAAAGATAATAGCTTGAAGGATATGGATCTTCAGATTCTGCATATCTGCTGTAACATGTTGTTCCATCACTCAGTTGTGTCCAACTCATTGCAGTCCCATGGATTGCAGCATGCCAGGCTTCCATGTCCTTCACTATCTCCCAGACTTTGCTCAAACTAGTGCCCGTTGAGCCAATGATGCTATACAACTATTTCATCCTTTGTCACCTGCTTCTCCTCCTCCCCTCAATCTTTCACGGTATCAGGGTCTTTTCCAATGAGTCAGCTCTTCATATCAGGTGGCCAAAGTATTGGAGCTTCAGCATCAGTCTTTCCAATGAATATTCAACACTGATTTCTTTAGGATTTACTGTTTGATCTCCTTGCAGTCCAAGGACTCTCAAGAGTCTTCTTCAGTACCTCAGTTCAAAAGCGTCAGTGTTTCAGCACTCAGCCTTCTTTATGGTCCATCTCTCACATCCATACATGACTACTGGAAAAAACTTAAGTTAGACTATATAGATCTTTGTTGGTAAAGTAATGTCTCTGCTTTTTAATATGCAGTGTAGGTTTGTCATAGCTTTTCTGCCTAGGAGCAAGCGCATTTTAATTTCATGGCTGCAGTAACTGTCTGCAGTGATTTTAGAGCCCAAGAAAATAAAATCTGTCACTGTTTCCATTTTTTCCCCCAATTTGACATGAAGTGATGGGACCAGATGGCATGATCTTAATTTTTTGAATGTTGAATTTTAAACCAGCTTTTTCATTCTCCTCTTTCACCTTCATCAAGAGGCTTTTTAGTTCCTCTTCTGTTTCTGCCAGTAGGATGATGTCCTCTGCATATCTCTGGTAATCAATATTTCTCCTGGCAATGTTGATTCCAGCTTGTGCTTCATCAAGCCTGACATTTCTCATCATGTACTTTGCATAAAAGTTAATAAACATGGTGACACTATACAGCCTTACCTTACTTCATTCCCAATTTTCAACCAGTCCATTCTAACTGTTGCTTCCTGACCTGCATAAAGATTTCTCAGGAGGCAGGTAAGATGGTCTGGTATTCCCATCTCTTGAAGACTTCCACAGCTTGTTGTGATCCACACAGTCAAAAGCTTTAGCATAATCCATGAAGCAGAAATAGATGTTTTTCTGGAATTCCCTTGCTTTTTCAATGATCCAACAGATGTTGGCAATTTGATCTCTGGTTCCTCAGCCTTTTCGAAATCCAGCCTGTATCTCTGGAAATCCTCGGTCCCTGTACTGTTGAAGCCTAGCTTGAAGGATTTTGAGAATTACCTTGCTATCATGAGAAATGAGCACATGGTGTGGTAGTTTGAACATTCTATGGCATGGGCCTTCTTTGGGATTGGAATGAAAATTGACCTTTCCAGTCCTGTGTGTGTAACCTTAGTTGAACCAAAAAAAGGGGCAATGTTGAGCATATCCTCAAATATGATCAGTCCTTTATGAAACAGCCAAAAGAGTATAAGTAGAAGAAGCCACACTAAGGCTTGCCTAGCAAGAGCTTCTCACTTTAATCATTTTTACTTCATAATCAGCCATATAGTACTGGAATAATCTAGCCAGGATAAGTTTTGCTCAAAATACCTAACAGAGTTCCATTAATACTATGCTGATCCTACTTTTGCTCTTATTATATCTAGTAAAATAATAGAGACCAATACAGCAGTGTTTATTATGTACTAAGTTCTGAAATCTAACTACATCATTTCATTTTATTCTAAGATAAGTTTATGATGTAGGTACTGTGACCATCAATTTACAATGAAGTTCCTGAAGTTAGGTTAACAACCACATGGGTAGTGGGTTGAATCTATGGTCTCTTTGATTCCAAAGACAAAGTTTTAAACATTGTGCCTTTGGGTTTGTATAACTTGGCCAAAGGGTTTTCTTTAAGATTGAACCTCTCCTTCCCCTTTTTATTTCTTATTTTAGTTGTGGATTGTCTGAAATTCATCATATGGTCCTAGAAAGCATTGCATAAGCCCTTGTATGTTTATTCAGTCAGTGAATTGAGTAGCAAATCAGGATAATAGCAGTGTTAATAATAATATTAACAATAACAACAGCAATAATAACTTATAGTTGTATGTTAGCTCCTATTCTGTACTAAAATTTAAGCCAGGATTCTTTCCTGTCTTCAGCATAATTCTTGATCAATAAAGACCTATGTTGCATCTGATTCACACACACACACACACACACACACACATCACTGGAAACATCAAAGTTTAAGTGTCTAAAATGAAGAAGAAAAGAACCAGCATTTAATATCCTTGAATTCAATATAACTCAATGGAAACTTAATGTTCCAGAGTTAAATTTAAGTCATTTGGAGGATGTAGGTGGATTGTGACAGGCTTCTGTTTGTTGATCTGCATTATCTTGCCTACTAGCAAATATTGACAGCATACCCTGCTCTGGATCTGAATCATGTTTATGAATGCCATCTATTTGTGCATTCATTTTTTAAATTATATTGATGAAGAGTTTAGTTAGGTGGTGGTGGTTGTTTAGTCACTAAATCGTGTCCAACTCTTGTGCCCCTCCCTGGACTGTAGCCCACCAGGCTCCTCTGTCCATGGGATTCTCCAGGCAAGAATACTGGAGTGGGTTGTCATTTCCTTCTCCAGTGAGTTGGGTGCTGAACAGATATTTTTTGGTGGACTCTTCTCTGAATTTTACATTAAATTCTAAAAGGTAACTAGCTAACCACGATTTGAATGTATTGCTGTGTTCAGAAAACAGTTTTGGAAGATTTTAATTTGGTTGTTAAAAGTTTGCAGATTTGGGTTAGAGCATCAACTGGTTATAAGATTCAGCTATTAAATTCACACGCAGCTAGTATTGCTTTCACTGGGATACTGACATCTTAATCATGAACTAAGATATCAAAATGCCAGTCAAGAGTTTAGCAATCACATCTGAGATAAAGGTGCGTCTCCTTGATATCTAGGATGATTTACAACAGTTCACTATGTTATACATGGAGATTCTTTGCCCTTCTTGCCTCATCATCATTCTTTTAAAAAGTCAGAACAGACAATAGTATTACAGCTAGAATCTCATATGTAAATTTAAGAAGATACTGATATCTTGACTTTTTAATTTCACACAAATCAGTGCATGTAAAGTCAGTCAGCTATTTTGGTGTAGATCCTTTGAACATTACTAATCATAATTCCCTTCAGTTTGATTTACTTGGTGCCTGTGTTCATTGTTTCATCTATTTCTCATTACCTGCTTTTTATTTAAATGTGAGTATATGTTTTTCTTCAGAATCCCTACTTATGAAAATAGTTTGTATAGATTGTGCCTGTAGAGGCTGATCTTGGGGGAATCAGATGAAAGTCATTGAGTAGTCCAGGGGCAAATTTCCCCAATAAACACAGATTTTTCCTCCACTACAAATTTTTCTAGACAGTTTATTAATAACTTCCCTCTTTATGTGACCTCCTTCCAAATATTTAATACTCACATATATTCTAGTTTTCATATATTTAGACATGCTCAGACATGTCTTTGTCTCAACTTAGAAGATATTTTGAATTCCTGATAAATTGATTATTGAGTAGAAATTAATAAAATGAGCATATTTGATCAACTGATTTTCAGAGACATTAACAGGGGAATTGATTTATTTTCAGTGATTGGGAACCTTGAAGATCAAAGAGACATACCTTTTTTCTTACAAGGGAAATGAGAATATACATCTGTCCACATAAGACCTTTTCAAAAAACATTTTTATTGAAATAAATAAAGATATAAGGATATAGTTATTTGATACATTACCTGTTTGTGTGATAGGTTTTTTTGAACATGTATTACTGAATACACAGAAATACTGGTTGAGGCAATAGCCACTGGAGTCAAATTGCCAAGTATCAAAGCTTGGATCTACCCATTATGAGAGACTGTGTCATACTAAATAGGATACTTACTTCTCTAAGCCTTCTATTCTCATCAACTGCCTTTTGGATAGTTGTGATGATGTAATGAGATTAACTATATGTGCTTGCATGTGTGCATACTCAGTCGTACCTGATGCTTTCCCACCTGATGGACTGCAGCCCGCCAAGTTCCTCTGTCCATGGGGTTTTCCAGGCAAGAATATTGGATTGGGATGCCATTTCCTCCTTCAGGGGACCTTCTCAACCCCGGGACTGAAGCTGCATCTCTTGCATTAGCAGCTGGATTCTACCACTGTGCCACCTGAGAAGCCCAATGATTACCTATATAAATGCTTAAATGAGACAAATGCCATCTCTGTTTTATATATATCTGAATATTTACCATCAAATCTTATATAATTTGGATTCTACTGCTGCAGTGCTCTGCTGGCCCTCAGGGAGCATGTAGTCTACTGGTCATATGTCTCTGTAGTCATTTACAACCCAAGTCAAGATATGGAATTAATTGGATGTGGGTATTTAATATAATGGTATACATGAGCAACAACAAACACTGAAGAATATTTGGCTCTGCAGGTATTGCTTCTGAAAATTGCAATGTAAAATGCATGGGTTAACTCATAAGATAAGACTGAAAATAGAAGACTCTTACAAGGGGTGTAACTTCTCAGAGGCCTTTTTAAAGAATTTTTTCCCCACTTTCACTGCTCTCAATTTGGATCCCAGCTCATCTGACTTGTTCACAAGTCCTTCCGTATGAGAAAAAACCTCAATGCTGATTGTGAATCACGTGGGCTGCTGCTATCCTTGTGTGGTTTTTGTTTTCTGGCACTTCTAGCTGGGGGCTGCTCTAGCAGGATGTAGCTTCATCACGTGGAGCTGCCTCTTTGAAAAAGTGTGATGTACATCACCTACAGGCAGGTATCTCAGCTGGTTCAGTGAAAAGGCAAAGCCATTTCATTTCCCAGCCTGAGGTCTCAGCTCCACAGACAGCCCAACAAGTTCCCCTTTGAAATGCTCCAAGATAACTTCCCAAGGACCTGATGGTTCTGGTAAGTCTGGGATGATTAACAGGCCTCGTATTCCAGAGCAACTACCTAGGAAGGGGATTTGGCCTTGCCTGGAGAATGCTCATGATAACAGAAAGAAGGGAATAGTGGTGATGATACAGTATCTGGCTACTATGTGTTAGGAAGCCTCTTATCTGTCTTTGTTTTAATGGTTACTGGAAAATAACCAAATGCTTCTGGAGGTAATCCTATTTCATTACCTAGATCAACTGCGAGATTTGTCCTTTTTTCCTATAAAATGGCAGGAATTTGGAAGAGGTCAAAGGGGGTACTGGTGAAGAAGTAGGTTAACTATCTAAATTCAAGTCAGAGAATGGGGATATTATTTTCAAGAGTTAATGTAAGCAAAGCTGGGCAGATCTTTCATAATTAGTCATTTGAAGCATTCTCAGAAAAATATAGCATCAATTATATAAAATTCCCTGAAGCATCAAAATATTTTGCATGCTTGAATTCCTGCAGATGGTACTCACAAGTAAAAATACATTGTATTTATTTGCAGAATATCATAGACACATTAGTAATTTGTTGTGGTTGGCATATGTGTCTCATTATAGTGAAAATGACTAATCACTTTTTGGGTAAAGAGTCAAATGTGATTTGGTTTTTACAGTTATTCATTTTTAATCATGCATGGGGACAGAGAAAAGTGTGGCTTAATTTTAACTATTCTAAAAGAACATTTAGTATTGCATTTAATTTTTATTCTTTGCATTCAAGAGCTAAGCTAAAGATTTCTTGAAGGGACTATTTAATAATATTTTAAAACCAAAACTCTTTAGAAAATGAAACTGATTACTTATATGTTACCTCTTTTTCTAGCTTACTTGGACAATTTTATATTTTAAGGCATGCTATTTTCTTTGCTAGCTCCACACATCACAGCACTGTCACTGCATCAGTTTTGCCCAGGATAAAAGCTTTATCATAACCTCTCACTCTCTTTAAATCTCCTGTGGGTACAAAACATGGCTTCTTTCAGAGATGATTCTGGCAGTTTTTAGTCAATCAAAAGGAAATCCTTTTCCCTCCAATCCTTAATATTCCATTTCTACTGTCCAAACAGTGTCAGCACTAAGACCTTTCAGTTTCATTTATCTTTCATCTCTGGTTTATTTGGGGTTTGGCAGAGTAATGATATAGTTGACTTGTTTAAAAATAGGTTTCCAAGATTTATCTTTTAACTGCAAAGTCAGAACCCCTTTACATGGAGTCTAGAAATCAATGAACTTCCTTGGTAGTTCTTCTGTACACCATTTTTTGAGACCCACATAGCCTGTATGTCCAAATAATTTTGCTCTCATGAGTCAGATTACCTGAAATAAATTTATTTTATAAATGCTCCATTGAAATGGTAGCAAAGATTATTTAGTATAAAGATGAAGTTTCAAGAGATAGTAGCTGTATATTTTCTATAACATAATCTTGCTTAATCTAATTTTTTTACCTTAACATTTGGATCAACTTTGCAAAAGCTTAAAACATTGGAGAAGATATTCAACATTTTTTATTGTGAATGCTTCTGAATATACAGGCTGTAAAATATCCCTCCCTGCACTGTTTTATGCACAGGTATAAAGGTCGGCAATCTGGGAATCATTTGGGTGACAACAGAGTTAAATTGATAAATATTTTGTCTGGTGGGGAAGTGTTATTATTATTTTTTAACACTAAGATAATTTCCAAGTAGCAAATATTAAAAATAGAAAGTTATTTTCTGTGCCTAGCTATATACAATTTATATTAGGCTCAAAATTAGTTTTCCTCAAGACATAAGTAGGCTAATTTCTTGGTAACTTGTTTTTTCCCACTTTCTGTTCCTAAAGTTCATCAAACTGTGTCTTCTGCCTCACTCTTCCCTGCGCTGACCTAAACATATGAGACGCTCTACCCCTGTAGAAGTGGAGCCTAAATTATTTCTGTAATTGGCAGCCTGCTCACTTATTTAACTGCAGCCTTCTGCTAAACATTGCCTGGTTTTCACAGCCAGCCCAGTTCATAAAACTGGCTTTATGGTTTGCCTTTTCTTTGCTTGGGATTCTAGATTTTTTTTAAATAATTCATGTCCTGTTGATGAGAACTCTCTGCTAAACATTCATAGATTCTGTCTTTTTACCTCCAGTTCATTACTTAGGTCTGACTTAGTCCAACATGTCATACAAAATAGGACATGACTTTGAATATTACAGCTGACTGAAAGACCCTATTATTTGAAAACTCAAACCATATTAGAAGTCTTTGGGTATTGAAAAGAGCTCAGATTTCACTTGAATTTACTCTCTTCCCTTTGCACACACTAATGAGATTCTATAATTTGCCCTGAAGGACACACTCTGTAGGACAGGAAGTCTGTTTCATCCTTACTGGTTCTTGTCTCTACATCTTGAATGTGGATCTACCTCTGAATTTTCTTATAAATAAAATGGTTGAAATGGCAGATAAGAGTTTTTGACTTGGTAATACACATTTTTTTTCTCTTTGAAGATATTGAAATGTGATAAATAGAATAGTCACAATCACTGTTTATAACTAGAGATGGCAAAGATAATATTTTAATAATTTATTAAAGTCAATAATATGTAACTATATCCCAGCTGTAGCATAATACCTGAATTAGAGATTTTCTATGCTAACAAGCCTGGTTCACTTGTTTTACATATATATTTTAAAATTTATAAAATAAAATGCTTGGATTTCTGAAACTTTACATTTTTAGCCTTGACCATGGCAGATGCTCAATTCAAAGATAGGTCTTAAATGCCATAAAAGTACTGGGCTTTCCACTAGGAGCTTGTATTTTAAGTATATTTTAGATTTACTTATATGTGTGTAATATTTAACATTAAAAGGTAAATATTATAAAGAAAATAAGGTGATACAACTTAACTCTAGTAATTTTTATACTTATGAGAGGTGATTCTTTGTTCATTCTCACCAATCGCTTTCAATTACCACTTAATATCAATTCCTTTTTTATTTATCCTATAAATACTAAGAACTTTGTATTTTCTATGCACTTAGAGAAATATTAGAACTGTGAAGAGATATTCAACAATCTTCCTATTTAAGAACATACATTTGATTAATAAAATTCAAAATCTTCAAAAGATCAAAGGGACATGCTATAAATGAAGTTTTTGGCACCAAAACACTCAAATTTAAAGAGATCCAAATTAAAACAATGAAATACAGGAAAGCTCTTTCCCATTTGGATCTTAAGCCTATGATCTGAACCTAGTTGTCATGGTCTAATAATACTGAGACCACTGGCCAAAATCCTGCCTAAATCTCATCAACAGGCTAAAACCAATGAAACGTCAGCCAGTTTGTCTATATCTTTCTGTATATTTCTACTTTCATTTTAATGTTATTGAATTAATAATCTATATCTTTTTGTTATTTTATTAATTTTTATACATATAAAGGACATATATATATATGTGTGTGTGTGACTATATATGAGTAATCAAAGATCAATAAATACACATTTTAGTACTGCTATATAGGATCAACCTATCTGAGATATTTTGTGTCCAAGTATGTGGGAAGAGCAGCAATTATTATTTTACTGAGGAAGATTCATTTGCGAAACATGGAACGCATGCAGACATGACACAAGATCCCAGAGACATTATAGTTCTTATCTTTTTAAAATGTAAGTAAACCGAGGCTTAGAGAGTATTAAGTAACTTTGCCAAGGTCATCAGTCTTCTTTGGCAATAGAAAGAAATGCATAATTTAGGGAAAGAGATATCAAGTGTACTTTGCATTTATGGTTAAAAAAAAAAAAGGGTGATACACTGACACCTTTTTCTGTTAGCTGAGAAAATTCCAAGGCGTAACAACTATTTATAAACTCTGGAAACCATATCCCTAAGAGATACTAAGATTCCTTTCTTGTCCACCAGCATCATTGACCTAAATTTTTGCATTTTAATTTTCTCAAGGGAATGATAAAAGTTCTCAGTAAATGGCCAGACGAAAACTAAACGTAGGATTTGAAATCCTTAAGATTTCTGTTGAAACTGCTTAACTTATTTGTTATATGCAAAATCATTTGTAGACAATGTTCAAGTATAGCTCTGTTCCAGTGAAGCTTAATTACACACCAAAAAGCATGCTAGACAAAATTTGTCCTGCTGACTGAAGTTTGCTAACCCCTGCTTGACAGTTTAGACTAGTGATCCCTGCACTAATCACATACACTCTCATTTAAACAGTTTCATGTGCATATCCCTGATAGGTGATTTTACTTATTTACAGGACTTTACAAATAACACTGTTGTTTTCTTGAGTATGAAACATGCACAGAATAGTATAAGGACCAAATAAAATACCTAGGTAGAAAGTCAGGTTTATTGGACATCATAAAGATTGTCCTACCCACCTTTTGGTGTATGAACTCCACTGAACACTTACCTAGATACAGTTGATAAGGCAATAATCTGAAAAATATTTTCTTTCGAAATATTTGTTTTTTTACTCAGTGCATTACTTAAAAAGACAGTTTCCTTTATAGTGGAGTGAGAGATAATAACAACCACACTGCTTTTAGCATTAATATTGATGTCCAGTTTCTTTTTTCCTCCTAAGTCTTTTTTCCTTCCTTCCTGCCTATCTCCTTCCTACCTTCTTGTCTCATCCTTCCTCCCTCCCTGTTCTCTCTCTTCCTTCCTACTTCCCTCCCATCAAACCTTCCTGAGTTTACTGTTTTGACTAATTGTTATCAGTCCTAACATGGATTTAATCTCTCTTCTCAATTATGAAGGCTAAAATGAAGTGAATAACCCTCTGGTGTTTCTATAGAGCACTCTATACAAAGAAAAAGTGCTTTGTTTTGAGTAGATTTTAGATTTTGAATTTTTATGTTTTGAGCTATTGCTGCTTCAAATTATTCCAAGCAGACAGCCATAGGTGTGTTGGTTTAAAAGAAATACAGATTATGTAAAAAGTCGTCTAACTCAAACTTCTTTTATGCGTTACTTCTCTCAATATTTTGCTCTATTTTCATTTCTGATTTAAAATATACATGAGTATATAAATATGTATATATTCATCTAAAATATTCACCCTTAGCTATTTTAAGGGGAAAATCAACAAATTTTTCTAATATTAAACATTTATAGTTTTTCATAAACATATTAAATATTCATCTCTATTCTTTGTCCAAGCAAACATAAAAATGCATAGCTTTTAACATGAGTACTTACATGTATTTCCCAATGTATTTAAGTCATGACAAGTTTAAAAATAAAAATGCAATATATCTTTCTTCATATTCACAAGTATATTCTAAATATTTATGTTAGTAGGTAAGCTAAAGTATATTTACATCCTTTTAGTCAATGTATGTTTAATATGTATTTATATATAGAGCTGAGAAGCTGAGAGATATATAAGATAGAGAAAAGAGATGTCCCATGAAAATTTTTCCGTTCAGTTCAGTTACTCAGTCTTGTCCAACTCTTTGCGACCCCATGGACTACAGCATGCCAGGCTTCCCTATCCACCACCAACTCCGGAAGCTTGCTCAAACTCATGTCCATTGAGTCAGTGATGCCATCCAACCATCTCATCATCTGTCATCCCCTTCTCCTCCTTTCTCAATCTTTTCCAGCATCAGGGTCTTTTCAATTGAGTCAGTTCTTCGCATCAGGTGGCCAATGTATTGGAGCTTCAGCTTCAGTCCTTCCAATGGATATTCAGAACTGATTTCCTTTAGGACTGACTGGTTGGATCTCCTTGCAGTCCAAGCAACTCTCAACAGTCTTCTCCAATACCACAGTTCAAAAGCATCAATTCTTTGGTACTCAGCTTTCTTTATAGTCCAGCTCTCACATCCATACATGGCTACTGGAAAAACCATAGCTTTGACTACATGGACCTTTATTGGCAAAGTAATGAAAATTATTGAGTTGGACAAAGAGTTCATTACAGGAAAACCTGAACAAAGTTTAAGCCAACTCAATACATTCTATTCTTAGTTTTTCCCACTAAAATTCTATGTGACCTTAATAAATAACTACTATTTACCAGTTCCAGCTTCTTTATTTATAGGTAAGGTTGGAGAATTAAAAGCACTCTTTTTTAGGGCCATTCTATCACACAGCAGATATAACAGCACTGCCTATATACATGCAGCAGAAATTGGTAATCATTATGCCTAAATCCTTAACTCCAGGGTCAAACCATATAGATTAGTGCAGTTGTTAATTTGCATGTAAATTCACCTGGGGCTTCTTCCAAATTCTGGGGAATTTACACTATGCAAACCTTTAAAAATAAATTGTTACAGAAATTTGATTCCAGCTTATTCTCTAGTCAAAATTAGTTTCAGTAAAGAGACTTCTCAAATTGGGGAAAAAATGTGAGGAGTGGGGGTAGGCAGAATCTCAGTGTTACTTACTAACGTCTTTTCCTCTAGCCTCCCAAAACCCCAGAAAGCTCATTTGATCTTTATGTGTAACTTTGTAATTCAACCCAGTGTTACCTGTGAGGGCACATTCTGAAACTCGCAGGCCTATGATGGGAAAGTTAGATAATAAGTGGAGGTAATAAGTGGTAAGCTCTTTGTATTTAAGGGAATATATGATGATCAATCTTTGTCAGTTATTACAAACAACCAAAAGACACAGCAACCAGATATTTGTGTTCTTATTTCTGGAATAATAATGTCTATAGTTACTGTTCTGAAGGCAATTTCAATTACAATGTTGTCTTCTAAAATGATCTTTCCATTTCCTGCTTTCTCTTCTTTCTTCCCTCATTAGCAGTGTACACAACCTACCACAATACCACAAACCTCACCATTTAAAGATCCATTTCTTTAAGTCTAAATGGCATTTTGGTGTGGTCTCCATTAAAAAAACTTCATTGTATAAAAATCTTTGTCATTCACTACTTGAGTGAGACTTAGAGGGCAGCTGGATGAAGTTGACAACCTAAGAATGAGAGGTTAGTTGAGCAGAGTCCCGGAACAAGCTGATTGAGTATTGTGGGGGAAAGAAAAATTTAAAGTAGCACATTAAACTCTTTTCCCAAACATCATCTCTTATAATCACGTTGAAGGAAGTCCCTTAGGAGATCAGATTTAAACTCCTGTTTCCAAAATCTCCATAGCATTCCCACAAACAATAGATTAAGCCTCTCTTTGATCTTGTTAACTAGCCCACAGTTCAGACACAATTTCCCTGTTTTCCCTGAGACACAGATGGCTCGTGTTTCTTTTGTTTAACCTTTAGGTGGAACCCTTGACTTTTTGACACTGATAAAGAGACCAATGTGGTTTTAAGATACCCTTGTATATGGACACTTTTTTTTTCAAAATCTTTACAAAAGTTCCCCTCACTCCTCAATCATTCATTTTACTTTTTATAACTAACGGGTAGACTAAAACATTGTAAACAATTAAATACTTTAAATTCTTTCAGTTTTGTTAGAGATATATCCCTTATATATTTGACTTCTACAGATATGATTGAATCATTTTTTTTTTGGCTAGTTAACCAGGGTGATATTAAACAATTGAATTCCAGGTCAGCAAATACATACAAATCTCAACGTTACTTTTAACTACAGCTTTTTATGTTGAAAATCACTTTTTAGTCTGTCCTATGGGATAGCTATGTGTTCTAGTGGATTTGCTATTATATAATCATATTTCTGGTAATTTAATAGCAAGAAGGTCATTGAGGAATGCTTAATTTGGCCTACAGTAGTCAGCCATCATCACAGTTACTTTTTTGTTACCAAATTTAAAATAAGTTTTAAAATTTGTTTTTCAAGTTCATCTATACAGGAAGAATTAATTTAAAATATATTTTATTTACATGACTTACCTCCCTCATGATTCATATTTAGGCTGGCCTTCAGGCAAAAACAATGTTAGCTTGCCTAGGGGAAACTCCTTTAATTTGATAGTGGTAATGTTTTGTCAGCTGGTAATTTGCTTATTTACATCTTACCGATTATTAATAGATCTTCTAATGCAACAGTTACTTATATAAACTAACAACCTGAAGTTAAAGAATCCTTATTTCTTATTAATTACCCCACTAAGAGAAAACAGATGAGCTTTTTTCTTTGGTATTATCATTAGCATCATGAGATATTTCTCATCTCAGTGCAATAGTGATTATTACTTCATGCATAGGATAATAGAGATCTATCTTTAACATTGCAAGATTCTTTTCCAGTTCATCAGCTATTACTGTAGATTTGTACTTTATATAAACAATTTCAGTAGAGATGGTGCTTTAGCTACTCTTATTTCGTTGGGATGAGATAACCTAGAAAAGTTTAAGTAACTTGTTGTTTAGCTGCTTCATATTATGCAAAAGGTCTTTCCTTTATTTCATTGAATAGGGCATTTTGAGGGAAAAAGTTCCTTTAAATATGTTCATAGGAATATATTATATCCAAATGGTGAGATGTATATAAATGTAACAAAGCACTTTAGCAATTATGATGCACTTGGCATTTCATTTGTGGTAAAACATAAGGCTATTTATAAAATATGTAAAGTGGTTGATTTGACTGAAGTTGTTTCCAGCAAAGGATAGATTTTGTTTGTTTTAATGTGACAATATCCATTAACAAGTCTTTATGAAAAACAATTTCCTAAATTTAAGTGTATTGATTCAGATTTTTTAACAGAAAATTTGTTTAGCATAAAATACGGTGGATTCAGACATGAAATTTGTCAGATTCTCTCAAACTGGTTGAAGAAACAAATATTTCAATTATTTTTATAGGCTATAATGATGCCTCTAGGGATTCCCAGTTGACTCACTGGTAAAGAATCAGCCTGCCAGTGCTAGAAACATAGGTTCACTCCCTGGGTCAAGAAGATCCCTTGAGAAGGAAGTAGTAACCCACTCCAGTATTCTAGTTGGGAAAATTCTATGGACAGAGGAGCCTGGTGGACTACAGTCTGTGGAGTCACAAAGAGTCCGACATAATTGAACAGCTGAGTATGCATGATGACTCTGCAACAAAGACTATTCTTTGAAATAATTTTCCCTGGTATAAGAACTGTTTTCAAGTGGTAGAAATCATATAAGCAATGTAAGATTTATGAGTTAAGATCAGCATCATTGTCTACCATCAAAGCTTATACTTACCTGTTTTGACTACAGTTTACTTAAATTTGTGTTTCAAAAATAGACCAGCTCTTATACACATATTTTCTCTAAGACTATTATAATCCTGAAGAACAGAGGATGGAAGCTAGTATCATCTCTATTTTAATGGAAGGATATTCAAGGAAGTAAAATAATTGTGTGTCATGCCTGAGGCCAAAATCTAATAAGTGGGACATCCAGGAATATAAACAGATTTTTTTTTGCATCAAAATCAGATCTTTTTACACAATCCCATACTCTCTTCCATGTCAATGTTGTGAATTAACTCCAAACCTAAGAGGACAGACAAGTTGAGGAGGGTGGTGGTCATAATAAACAAGTTGAAATCCTTTAATCAGAATTGTTCCACTCAAAGCATTCTTTTCAGAAATACAATGATGAACAAGACTAGTATATTTCATATAGGAATAGATATATGTATGTGATGGTGGTTTAGTTGCTAAGTTGTATCTGACTCTTGTGACCCTATGGACTGTAGCCAGCCCGACTCCTCTGATCATGGGATTTTCTAGGCAAGAATACCGGAGTGAGTTCTCATTTCCTTCTCCAGGGGATCTTTCCAATCCCAAGGATTGAACCCAGGTCTGCACAGCAGGCAGATTCTTTACCAACTGAGCCTCCAAGTAGATATGGCCACCTATATATCCACAGGGAATACAGACAAATTGACTTATACTAGTAAGTATAATTATGTAATGCAGAAGGTTTGATTAAGGATAAGCTTTCTATATTTAATATCTGAAGAATAAGTCGAACCATTATAGCTGAGGTTGTAGGTAGAAGTGGAAGACCATGGACAGTGCATAATGTTATACACAAAAGGGACAGCATCACCTTCCCAATATTCTAGACATCCTTTTGGCAGCAGTAATTAACGCTGCTGTTTGTTCCCATTGGTTTCTTAAAGATCAAATTATGCATCCATTGCAAATGACTACTGATGATTTGGTCTCTACAAATATGCCTACAGTTCATTTGACAGTTATTTCCATTGTCAGATATATTTTTCTAGTTCTTTAGCTGACTTCTCCATTCAGCCTCCTAAGGGTGAACATTGTCTAGGCTCTTGACTTTTTTTTTTAATCTATAGTCTATTTAATTGTATAGTTTTACCTTATATTTCAAATTGCTGATGAATTTTACATTGATACCCCCATTGTTTTTTCTGTCTCGATATATTTTATAATGTCCAATTTTATGAATACTTCATTCAAAATGCAAATATATATCCACCTGACCTGCCTCTTGAGAAACCTGTATGCAGGTCAGGAAGCAACAGTTAGAACTGGACATGGAACAACAGACTGGTTCCAGATAGGAAAAGGAGTATGTCAAGGCTGTATTCTTTCAGTGTCCTATCTTTTTGCCTATTCATACTGTTCATGGCATTCCCTTCTCCAGTGGACCACATTCTGTCAGACCTCTCCAGCATGACCCATCCATTTTGGGTAGTCCCATACGGCATGGGTTAGTTTCATTGAGTACACAAGGCTATGGTCCATGTGATCAGAAAGAATGAAGAGATGGCGCCAAAGCAAAAGCAACACTCAGTTGTGAATGGGGCTGGTGCTGAAAGCAAGATTCGATCCTGTAAAGAGCAATATTGCATAGGAACCTGGAATGTTAGGTCCATGAATCAGGGGAAATTGGAAGTGGTCAAACAGGAGATGACACGAGAACATCAACATTCCAGGAATCAGCAAACTAAGATGGACTGGTATGGATGAATTTATCTCAGATGACCATTATATCTACTACTGTAGGCAGGAATCCCTTAGAAGAAATGGAGTGGCCATCATAGTCAACCAAAGAGTCCGGAATGCAGTACTTGGATGTAATCTCAAAAACGACAAAATGATCTCTGTTCATTTCCAAGGGAAATCATTCAGTATCACAGTAATTCAAATGTATGCCCCAACCAGAAATGCTGAAGACGCTGAAGTTGAACAGTTCTATGAAGACCTACAAAACCTTCTAGAACTAACACCCCAAAAGAGGTCCTTTTCATTGTAGGGGACTGGAATGCAAAAGTAGGAAGTCAAGAAACGCCTGGAGTAGCAGGCAAATTTGGCCTTAGAGTACACAATGAAGCAGGGCAAAGGCTAATAGACTTTTGCCGAAAGAACGCATTGGTCATAGCAAACACCCTCTTCCAACAACACAAGAGAAGATTCTACACATGGACATCACCAGATGGTCAATACCAAAATCAGATTGATTATATTCTTTGCAGCCAAAGATGGATAAGCTCTATACAGTCAGCCAAAAGAAGACTGGGAGCTGACTGTGGCTCAGATCATGAACTCCTTATTGCCAAATTCAGAATGAAATTGAAGAGAGTGAATAAAACCACTAGACCATTTGGGTATGACCTAAATCAAATCCTTTATGATTATACAGTGGAAGTAATCTGATAGAGTGCCTGATGAACTATGGATGGAGGTTCATGACATTGTACAGGAGACAAGAATCAAGACCATCCCCAAGAAAAAGAAATGCAAAAAGGCAAACTGGCTGTCTGAGGAGGCCTGACAAATAGCTGTGAAAAAACGGGAAGTGAAAAGCAAAGGAGAAAAGGAAAGATATACCCATTTGAATAGCAAAGAGAGATAAGAAAGCCTTCCTCAGCAATCAGTGCAAAGAAATAGAGGAAAACAATAGAATGGGAAAGACGAGATCTCTTTGAGAAAATTAGAGATACCAAGGGAACATATCATGCAAAGATGGGCTCAATAAAGGACAGAAATGGTAAGGACCTTACAGAAGCAGAAGGTATTAAGAAGAAGTGGCAAGAATACACAGAAGAACTATACAAAAAAGATCTTCATGACCTGTTAATCACGATGGTGTGATCACTCACCTAGAGCCAAACATCCTGGAATGTGAAGTTAAGTGGGCCCTAGGCAGCATCTCACAAAACTAGTGGAGATGATAGGATTCCAGTTGAGTTATTTCAAATCCTGAAAGATGACGCAGTGAAAGTGTTGCACTCAATATGCCAGTAAATTTGTAAAACTCAACAGTGGCCACAGGACTGGAAAAGGTCAGTTTTCATTCCAATCCCAAAGAAAGGCAATGATAAAGAATGCTCAAACTGCCACACAATTGCACTCATGTCACACACTTCAAAAGTAATGCCTAAACTTCTCCAAGCCAGGCTTCAGCAATATATGAACCATGAACTTCCAGATATTCAAGCTGGTTTTAGAAAAGGCAGAGGAACCAGAGATCAATTTGCCAACATCTGATGGATCATTGAAAAAGCAAGAGAGTTCCAGAAAAATATCTATTTCTGGCTTTATTGACTATGCCAAAGCCTTTGACTGTGTGGATCACAATAAACTGTTGAAAATTCTGAAAGAGATGGAAATACCAGACCACCTGACCTGCCTCTTGAGAAACCTGTATGCAGATCAGGAAGCAACAGTTAGAACTGGACACGGAACAACAGACTGGTTCCAAATAGGGAAAGGAGTACGTCAATGCTGTATATTGTCACCCTGCTTATTTAACTTATATGTAGAGTACATCATGAGAAACGCTGGGCTGGATGAAGCACACACTGGATCAAGATTGCCAGGAGAAATATCAATAACCTCAGATACGCAGATGAAACCACCCTTACAGCAGAAAGTGAAGAGGAACTAAAGAGCCTCTTGATGAAAGTGAAAGAGGAGAGTGAAAAAGTTGGCTTAAAGCTCAACATTCAGAAAACTAAGATCATGTCATCTGGTCCCATCACCTCATGGCAAATAGATGGAGAAACAGTGGAAACAGTGGCAGAATTTATTTCTGGGGCTCCATAATCACTGCAGATGGTGATTACAGCCATGAAATTAAAAGACGCCTAATCCTTGGAGGTAAAGTTGTGACCAACCTAGACAGCATATTGAAAAGCAGAGACATTACTTTTCTGACAAGGGTCCGTCTAGTCAAGGCTATGGTTTTTGCAGTGGTCATGTATGGATGTGAGATTTGGACTATAAAGAAAGCTGAATGCTGAAGAATGGATGTTTTTGAACTGTGGTGTTAGAGAAGACTCTTGAGAGTCGCTTGAACATCAAGGAGATCCAACCTGTCCATCCTAAAGGAAATTAGTCCTAGGTGTTCATTGGAAGGTCTGATGTTGAAGCTGAATCTCCAGTACTTTGGCCACCTGAATCAAAGAGGTGACTCATTTGAAAAGACTCTTATATGGTTAAGATTGAGGGCAGGAGGAGAAGAGAACAACAGAGGATGAGACAGTTGGATGGCATCACCAACTGAACAATCATGAGTTTGGGTGTGTTCCAAGAGCTGGTGTTGGACAG
The DNA here is from genome assembly GCA_007570785.1 of Antilocapra americana. Taxonomy (NCBI): domain Eukaryota; kingdom Metazoa; phylum Chordata; class Mammalia; order Artiodactyla; family Antilocapridae; genus Antilocapra; species Antilocapra americana. The sequence continues at coordinate 511,029 of ML661343.1, forward strand.
GGAGATCTGTCGTGCTACAGGTCATGGGGTCACAAAGAGTCAGACCGACTGAGTGACTGATCTTAACTGAATCTCTAATCCATAATGATTATGAAGTATGCAATAGCTGTGAAATAAATAGTTGTGAAATTAGCCATGGAATTAAAACACTTGGTCCATGGAGGGAAAGTTATGACCAACCTAGACAGCATATGAAAAAGCTGAGGCATTACTTTTCTGACAAAGGTCCATCTGGTCAAAGCTATGACTTTTAGTACTCTTTCCTGAAAAATCCCATGCCTGGAGGAGCCAGGGAGGCTTCAGTCCATGGGGTCGCTAAGAGTCAGACACAACTGAGTGACTTCACTTTCACTTTTCACTTCCATGCATTGGAGAAGGAAATTTTGTAATGTTGTATTGGAGAAGATTCTTGAGAGAGTCTCTTGGATTGCAAGGAGATCCAACCAGTCTATCCTGAAGGAAATCAATCCTGAATATTCACTGGAAGGACTGATACTGAAGCTCCAATACACTGGCCACCTGATGTGAAGAACTGACTCATTGGAAAAGACCCTGATGCTGGGAAAGATCAAAGGCAGGAGAAGGGGATGACATAGGATGAGATGATCGAATGGCGTCACAGACTCAATGAACATGAGCTTGAGCAAGCTCTGGGAGTTGGTGAGGGACAGGGAAACCTGGTGTATTGCAGCCCATGGGGTTGCAAAGAGTCAGACACGACTGAGCAGCTGAACTGAAAAGTTGTGAACAATTTTAAACATAAATGATCTGACTAAGAACAGCTTAAACAGACTGGAGTTTATATATTCTCATGAAAAATAAAGTTAGATGATTGCTAATGTCAGTTCAGCCACAGGGGAAGTCAGAGAAGAGAACTTATCTCTTCACACTGCTCTTGCCTATTCTTTGAGGTCTTCCCACAAGCTTCCCAGCAGTGTTTTCATGTTTGTTTGTTTTTTTTTTCCTGAATCTCCTACCCACCAGTTCTTTGAAATCAGTGGATTTTTACTCCTTATCTGAACCAAAGTCAGGGTATCTTAATAAGAGGATGGAGAATAGGAAACACATGTTGTATACAGAAGCATGTATACAGGGTATCTGTCACAGTATCATCAAAGGATTGTTACCTACTTGTCAAATCATTGGTAATGCCAATAACCTTTCAGATAGGATCTATAAATCACTGTTTGCTTCTGTAAATTTACCCTCATCTCATTTTAATCTGATCCACAATTTTTATCTAATGCCTTCTGCATTGTGAACCTTTTTAGAGTAAGGACCACAGTTCTCTCTGTGAGCTACTTCTAGTATGAGTTATTTCACTGTGTGTTGAGTGGATATATTAATTTGGCTCACTTTAAAATTCATTATGTTGTGTATTTCTTTCCTGTCAATAGTTTGTCATTTTCTTTTCCAGCTTCCTATGTTCTCTTACGGAAGTCCTTTGATGATGGTGCTCTTCATCTCTATTTTTCCTTCAATACAAGAGTAGTTTTTTTTGTTTGTTTGTTTAAGAGAAGCATTAATGTTCATAAGCAAGAGGCTGATACACATGTTTGAAAGGTCATTCTTCCTTTGTGAATGAAGCAATTAGGTACCATTTTAACCAAAATATTTTTTAAGCTGAGAGAGTTAGTATCTTGTTTTCACTGACAAATAGCTTTCCTAGCACAAATAATGAATGCATAAAAGTGAGAAATCTCAATATATATAAACCATGAGTTATAATAGGAGAAAAAGGTTTTAAATATTCAAATTACACTTTTATTTTGTGAAAATCTGAAAGTGTTTCTGCAGATAGCATTTTTACAATTGACTTGATTTCCACTTAAATGAGCTGATAGAGATTAGTCTGTGAGCAAAATCTGTCAAGTCAGACTGCTTTAAATTTAATTTGTTCACAGCTATTCTACTTCTGCTGCCTGTGTTCTACCACTGTTGTTGCCTGGCACGTCAGTTAGCCAACAGGCCAATCCTTTACTAACGATTACTAATGAAGTCATTGCTGTACAGTTGTTCAGTAAAGAGCACTGGACTAAGGACTGCATGCCATTATTCTTCCAATCCTAAGTGAACATTCATATCATTCACTTGGTGGTTTGGAGATGTTGAGACATTTGCTCAAGGTCACAGAGCAAAAGGCAGAATCAGGGTTTAGACCTATGTAAACCTGGCCGTGGAGCCCATGCTCCTAACTTTTATAATTGTGTTCCTCATTAAAATGGGGGTGTACATACTTAACTGAAAGGTGTGCACATATTTAACTGCAAAATGTTTATAATCAATTTAGACATTACATATGTGTATGCTCAGTTGCTCAGTCGTGTCTGACTCTGTGACTCCATAGACTGGAGCCCACCAGGTTCCTCTGTCCATGGAGTTTTCCAGGCAAGAATACTGGAGTGGGTTGCCATTTCCTAGATATTACATAATGGCACTATATAAACTATACAGTATTTTATGAATGTACAGTATCACCATTACTAAATTTAAGATATAATTTATATACAATCATCATTTAACCTTTAGGGATATCATGATAATCACCAAATAATTTTCTATGCAGTATTTCAAATGCATAGGTAAAATGAGCAAGATTAAAACTTTTATTTTGTCACTGAGTTATGTTCAAATAATTTACTTATAAAAATTTCACTCTGCCTGTCTCTTCCATGTATACAGTGTGCTAAAGAAGGAAGCATGTGTTAAAACAAGTCTTGTTTAGATTATATGCCTTTTTAATCATGAGTTTTTAAATGTAAGTTCTATCCCCAAATCATTTTCAATTTATATATTCATTAAATATTGAGCCACCTGAATCATGCTAAGCATCAAGTGGAATAAAAATTGAGAAGTTTTACCTTAAAATAGTCAAAAGAAAGTGATTGTACCTTTCTAATTGAATTTTATAGTGTTATTTAAAATCCATATCAATTTTCTACATCATAGGAATTTTAAAATGCTTTCATGAAATCATAACATCAGTAGACATCAAATTTACTCTTTTAAATATTTTTAAGGATCAGTTACTTGTTTTGCAGATACATTAATGTATTGTTCAACAGGTTTGGAAAGCTGACTCACAGGTGGGCTCTAGAGATGGCTAATGAAGTACATTGTACTATCAAATCATGAAATATCACACAATTACATAATTATTTTATCCTGTCCCAGAAACGGAGCTTCTTTTGGCTAAAATATCTGAGAGAGTGAAAGAGGGAGAATGTTATTTGAATGTATAGGAGTGGGACTGAATGTAAATTATGGTACTTATTTCAAGTGAAAATAGTTCTTTCTAAACTTAGAAGCTGATTGAAAACAGATATCAGATATGATCACTTTTGTATATTAAAAAAAAAACTGTTTCTGATTATGTAAATTTTACCACTGGACTGTACCAGGCATCTGTATGTGTCCTAGTCCTATTTCTACTACTTATAAAAGAACTCAGTTCAGATAGGTACCTGACCACCTCTTCTAAGCTGGTGTAACAATAAATTAAACATATCTTCTGTCTTCTCTTATTTATTATAAGACTACTGTATCACTCTCCTATGTCCCTTTAAAAGACTTAAAGTCTACTATCAGAAAACTCATGAGCTCCCTTTAAATAAATGAGTTTCCCTTTTTCTGATTTGCTATTGTGTTTTCTCCTATAATAAGAGGAAGAAATAGTCCCTTACCAGAGAACTCCTGGTACAAATTGCATGTGTAAGTTAAAAAATTCTATTTTCCAACTAAAGTTATTACTGATATACTGAGCAGAGATCCCAGAAATTAAGAAGGCACCAACTATGTTTAATTGTAAGCTTCTTAATTAAAATAGTGCTTATCTTGATGGCTTGGGGGTTTCATATACTGGAATGTCACTATGTGGAGTGAAAGTTTTGCTGCTGTGTCTGAAATGGAAAAACTGTTGCTAACTATTGTTAGAGATAATGTCCCATTGACATATGAGACAATAGATACTCATTTCTGAATTGCAGATATTAAGAAGTAATCTGATAAAAAATAGTTTCTTGAATTCTGCATTAAAATTGAAAATGGTAAATATTTTGTTTTTTACATTAGTTTGACCTTTTTTACTACTATTGAGGATTACCTTTTAACATTATACGGACTTAACTTGTTTATCAGAGAGATCAGTTAATTGAGGAAGTATTAACTTGAGTATTTTTCTCAAATCACTTGCCTAATATTCACCCAATTGAGTGATATGACATATCTTTTCTACTTATATAATCTTTACATGTTTGGCAACACCTTTTCTTCATTATATATTCTAAAATTTATAATAATTAAACAGAAGTGGATATGCAGCAAAGCATGTTTTAGAAAGATTTTGCTTGATCATATTAAACTATATGAAGTTGTGCTTTCCAAGTAATTCTGTGTGGTTTAAAAATAATAAATTTGATTACCTGACCATGTTTATAATTAAATATTATCAGCATATGTCTGGTAGCCCAAATTGTATATATGTATGTATCTATCTATATATATATATATTCCTCATGATGTGTGTATATATATACATATGTTTTTATAAATATAGGCTTATATGTATATATACAGCACCTCATGCCATCATATATATGACATGAAGTTCTGAGAAAATATAAAAGAATAGTAGGTGTTGCCACTCAAAAACATTTATTAAAAGCACACTATAACCATACTCTCTTCTAGATTTGGGGGATGCAGAGTTGAAGAGAAGAACCAATTCTTGAACTCTTGGGCTTTATAGTTTAGTGAGGTGAGTTAATATATGGTTAGGCTTACCCACAAAAAGTCTCTGAACAGATGTATGTAAGAGATCTCTGGGATGTAGAGAAGAGATAGAATTAAGCAGAGGTAGTCCAAATATTAGAACATCAAACTTTTCACAGCTGGAAGCCAGACATTAAGTTTGGATTATGCAGGTATCTGAAGAACACATTACTGCTTTATGTGATGGAGGTGAGCTGACTTCAAAGTCTGAGAGAAATACTGTTTTTCTCAACAACCATCAACTTGTTATTCTGTGTCCTTAAGTTTTGAAAATTTGCCAGACTGACACTGTTCTCTCTCGTGTGAACTGAACCATCGCCACTAACTCTAATGATTATGATCTTCTGACAGTGAGTACTATGTACTTGAGTTTTGTATCAAGATATAATCTAACGGAAATGCCATAGAAAGCATCTCTTATTTACAGGGAACTCTCTAGTCATGCTATGGCCAACCAATTTCTTGAGAGGTAGTTACTTAGTTTCTTTCTGTTAAAAAAAAAAAAAAAAAAACAGAAAGTTAAATTGTCTTCTCTAACAAATGGATTTCTTAAACCTTGTAAATTGAAAATGATTTTTGATTTGTTGTTCAGTTGCGAAGTTGTTTCTGACTCTTTGCAACCCCATGAACTGCAGCATGAGGCTTCTCTGTCCTTCACTAACTCCTGGAGTTTACACAAACTCGTGTCTATGGAATCAGTGATGCTATTCAACCATTTCATCCTCAGTCACCCCTTTCTTCTGCCCTCAATCCTTCCCAGAATCAGAGTCTTTTCTACTGAGCAAGCACTTCACATCAGTGGCCAAAGTATTGGAGTTTCAGTATCTGTCCTTCCAATGAGTATTCAGGGTTGTTTTCCTTTAGGACTGACTGATTTGATCTCATTGCTGTCTAAGGGACTGTCAAGAGTCTTCTCCAGCACCACAGTCAGAAAGCATCAATTCTTTGGCATTCAGTCTTTTTGATGGTCCAACTCTCATATCTCTACATGACTACTGGAAAAACCATAGCTTTGACTAGATGGACTTTTGTCGGCTAAGTGATGTCTTTGCTTTTTAATACTCTGTCAGCATTTGTCATAGCTTTCCTTCCAAGAAGCAAGTCTTTTTTAATTTCATGGCTTTAGTTACTATCAGCAGTGATTTTGTAGCCCAAGAAAATAAAGTCTGTCACTGTTTCCATTTTTTCTCCCTTTTATTTGTTATTAAGTGATGGGACTGGATGCCTCACAATCACAAATTAAACTAATTTTCCTAATCCAACAAAGGTTTTATTACCTTACTCTTCAATGGCTTAAGGATGTCTCCATTTGCTTTGAGAGATTTACCTTTCTACAGATTATTTAAAATTAACAACCAAAGGGAGTTAATAACAGCCACAGTGAGATTAGCACGATTTTAAAACTCAGGATAGATTATGGAAGGGCAGCCTTTGCCAAAAGAAAATTCCCTTTGAATTTAAAGTACAGTGCATTTTTGTTCCTTTTCAGTATTTGAAGAGACTCTTTTTATCCTCTTTAGCTTGCTTAGGCTTGATGAAACGTAGAGAAAAGCTTTATGCCAGTGCTTTAATTCATCAGAAAAGACTTATGTGTATGAAAGCATCTTCCTTACTATGAATGTGTTCTGGGAACTCACCATTAAAAAAAAATTCTCATTTATATTTGTTGCTAAAAAGACCTTTAAAATTCAAACTTGTTAGATGACTGCAGTGCCTAATATTTAGTCTTAATAGAAGATGACTTTGAAATATATTCAATTCTTTATTTCTTCTTAAATGGAAACAAATCAGTTGAGTGGCTCTTTCATTTATAAGTATTTCTTATTTAAATGCAATCTAAACTCTTATATACAACCAAGTGATTATGCCTGAGCAGTTGTCAGAAGGCTTCACTATTTATCTCCATATGTTAGAGATATAAATGCTTCTGCTACATCTCTTAAGAAATTTTCATTAAATTTTTGAGTGACTATTGCTTTGCAAGCTTTTAATTGATTGATAAATATTTATTAGCTGGAAATGTGGATGACCACATTTATTGACACAAACGGTAAGCATCATCTTTACAGTATATTCATGGTCCTTTCAACAGTATATAAACTAGACAAAGTATAATTAAACACCGACTATCATTGAAGTACCACTCAATCAGCCAAAATTCATTTATTGGGCATTTACTGTGTGTTAGACTGAGCTACAAAAATCGCATAAGTGGTTTCTTTATTCTAGAAACTTGTAGTCTGTAGACAGTGATGCTTTCATCCATATATGTTCAGCTCATGTATTCTTACTTTACAGGTCCATATCTTATAAATCTTTTCAAGGTGCTTTTAAAATAATGAAGTGATCTGTTGCTGTTAAACCATTTCCCTCCCAAGAATCTGTGTTTCCCACTCTAGTTCCATTTTTTCCCAAATGGCTCCAAGTTCATATAAATTTGAATAATGTTAAAAAATTTGAAGTGCATTTTTTTTTCCTAACTTTAATATGTCTCAGACATTTTATAACACAAATGGACTTTAAGGTAGTCCAAAGGGATGTAGAATGCAGGATTTCCAAATACATTGTACTCTAAATATTTTACTTTGTTTCTTTTGATAAGGTTTTATTTTTTTTGGAGTTATATTATATATATATATATATATATATATAATAAATACTTACATAAGTTTTCTTGACAAATGATTTAGAGATTTCAAGTGGGTGGTCCCACTTTGGAGTAGTTGAGCAGGGACATTGCAGACTAGAAGAGGTTTCTATTTGTACTCCAAAGCAGGGTTAATCAATTTCTTTTTTCTCTGAGTTTCTAAGATTTTTTTGTTTGTTGTTATTTTATCTTTGTTAATGTCAGAATTCATTGAAAACCACTGATCCAATCAATCTCTCTAGTAGACTCAGTGCCTTTTGTTATTAGGGTTTTTTTGTTTGTTGTTTGTTTTCCTTGCTTTGTGCTTCAATTAAGGCCCTAAACTATCCTTGTATTTTTAACTCTTTGTTGATGTTTACTGGGACATTATTCTCTTCCCAGATACTTTCTGCATACACTCAAACTTCATCTTATCTAACCTTTGTCTTCTTCTGTGCCCCTCCATCCCCCTCGCTTTTCTTTTTAATGGCAAATAGAACTGTTTATTTTTCTATGAATTCAATCTCAGTAACAGTTGGCTTTTGCTTGGTTCTTGTTGAGTTTATGGAATATTGAACTGACAACACATCACATGATTCTTCCTCATTTGTAGCCTATGGAACACAGTGTATCTTTCTTTCACAATTTACACTTACAATTTATAGATAGTTGCTGTCTTTATTCTTAGTGGTCATTGGATGGCTTTTCAGTGTTCGTTTCTAATCTTATGTCTTCAAAATACTGTGGGCAATTTCAGTTTCTCTGAATGCTATTCCACACTTGAGTTTCAAATTCCAGTGGTCATTTTCAGTTTATTGGTTATTAGCACATTATAGATCTATAGTCTATAATGGCTTTCTTCTTAAAATCTTTAGTTTTGAAATTTTACTATATCCAAAACTTGCATTTAACAGACACTTCAACTTAATTTTAAGCCTTTATTTCCCAAATGAAAGTTATTATTTTTACTTAAAAAATAAATTTGGTGAAAGGAACTTGATGGCCTTTGAAAAAGTGTAGGTGAGATACAAAGTTTCAATTCTGTAGTAATTCATATATAATACACTTATGCTGTGTGAATTCCTATGTTGTGGTTCTAATATATAAACTCTTCTAACTTTATTTGATTATGAATTATTTTTTTCTCCATTTTCCTTTGAGATCTGTTTGCCACCAGTCACACTTTGGTTATTTGGATGATATTTTTCTACTCTCTGTTTCTCTCTTTATTTCCAAAGGTTCTTACTGGTTTTACTTCCATCTTTGCTGGATCTGACTCACAAATCAGTCATTTCAACTGCCCTCTCAAAAAATACCTTACTTCTTGTTGACTCTTCTCTATGTATAGCATATTCCAAACATCCACTTTTTCTGCATCTAAGCTGCTACATACTATTGGAGAAAATGGTCTAATGACATTAATGTGCTCCAGACTCATCTTGGGCTGTCGACAATACTTGGGAAAGGTTTTCTTGTTGGGTTTTCCTCTCTTGTCTATTCTCCCTAGTGGCTATTCTAGGCAACTTTTGACCTCAAATTTTGCTAACACCTGAATGTCCTATTAGGAAAATTAGTACCTTCAGACTTTAACCATTTAACTTCCATTTTACCTTAAAATCCACTGTTTTCCATTTTACCCTAAATCCACTGTTTTCTTTTTTTCTTTTTTCTTTTTTTTTTTTTATTGTTTTTGCCATACAATGCCATGATATCACCATGGGTTTACATATGCTCCCCCTCCAGAAACCCCTCCCTCCTCCCTCCCTCCTCCCTCCCCCCCAGGAAATCTCGATGCACCAGCCCCGAGAATCAATCCTAGGCTGGCGATTGATTAGACATATGATAATTAACATGTTTCAAT
>ML661343.1:520385-558239 GCA_007570785.1 Antilocapra americana
GAGAAGAAAATGTTATTGATCTAGTACCTTTTATTGAGGCTAGCACCTTAACTTTTGCATTATTTAGTCTACCTTCTTCCCTATTTCTAGACTCTTAAACAACTACTTGTTGCTCTATATGTTTTTATATTTCATAAATGTTTAATACATATTTTATAAATATATTACTTTTAACATTTATTATTGTAAAATTACAACCATATATGGTAGGAACTTTGAAAAACATACACACACACAAAATTAAAAGTGATAAAACTTTCTGAAAGTTCTTTACCTGGAGACAAAAGTGTTAGTAGTTCAGCTTAAAGTCATTCATTATAATTACATATAATATAAATGATCACTTATAGATATGAGTGTTATATTTTTTAATTACAAAATTGAGCTCATACTGTACCTAATTGTAACATTCTCTTCTAGAATATTTTTTTATTCTTTCCCTACATATTTTTTGAAAGTAAACAGCCTGCCATTGCATTTGTTCTCATACCTCTTTTTTACTAATCAACTAATTATTTTCAGACTTTAATCTTAATTATTTGACAAAAGTTGGTTATAGTGACTTTACCAGTAGGGTCTTGTATATTAATATCAATGTCTTTTTCTCAGCCCTAGTTGTCTTTGAATCCCTGAAGACCTTAAGGGTTTGCCTTTAAGTCCTTTTCTGATTTTAGTGTCCAAATTTGACACTCCACAGTCAGAAAGGACTTGAAGGTATTGCCTACCTGTTTTTTGTTTGTTTATTTTTCCCTATTTTGGATATCCTTTATATTCTCAATCTAGTCTTCAGTTTTGGTACCTTCTACTCACCTCTTCTAACTGTACATTTCCTCTCTAGGCATTCTTATCTACTTCTTTAGCTTGTGATACTGGAGTAGGTTAGCCTTTCCCTTCTCCAAGGTATCTTCCCAACCCAGGGATCAAACACAGGTTTCTCCAGCATTGCAGGTAGATTCTTTACCAGCTGAGCTACCAGAGAAGCCCTCTTTAGCTTTAGCTATTTTCAGATTCTTATTTTTCTCAGATTTGTATGACTACTCAACAAATGACAATATTGAAATCTATAACATTTTTGTTGCATACTCATAAATCAGCTCTTCATATGACAATAGTCCTACATTAATATATTTTGAGAAAATGAAAACATAATTAATTTCCTCTGGTATGATGCAATCATCTTGCTCTGTCAGTGACTATTTTACTTGCTGTTTAGTCTGGAACCATCATATATTGTCAAGAGATATGTCCGATGTACTAATGCATCTGATAAAAAGGAAAAAAAATGCAATTTCACACAAGGCAGATTTGCCGTTTGAAATACTACTGTAGGTTTATGTCCTATAACACAGAAATATTGAGTGAAACTATTTTATTTGATTCCCACCAAAAACCAAGAAAAAGTCATGATGGTCTGTTTATATTGTAATTGCACATAATATATTACCTTGCAAAATATATTACTTTTTTTACAACCTTTTTCAACTAAATATCAATAAGAACACAATACTCTGTTTACAATATACTTGAATGATGGTAGAGAATTTTCCTCAGACTTGTTTCTGGTTCCATTTGTTCCTCCTCCACTATTCACATACTTCCTGTGCTGACTGACAGTGGACCTCCACATTATGATCAGACGTCTGGCCTTATAACTTCATATCAAAAAGCTGGATGACCTAGCACAGGAGTATTCCTTCTAACTTTCTTTACAATGGAGTTGTTTTTATAACTAACTTGGGTAAAGGCATTGTTACAAACCGCATAGACTCCACTATTGCAAAGATAAATATATGCCCCAAATATTTCTTTGGCCAGATTGTCAAGTATAAGTTGCCTCTTCAACGCCATAGGATAGGAGCAAAAATATGAAAGATTAGATGGCACAGAAGAAAGACCCAATGGCCTTAACCATTTGTGATAAATGCGTTTTTAAATATCATCAATGTATAACACCATGTGACTCCTTGCTGGGGCTCCTCCCTGGGCTTGGCCATGGCCGGCGCCACTGAGGACCCTGAAGTTCAAGCTTCTTGGCTTCAAGGCAAGGCTACCTCCCTCATAACGACTTGCTGCACTCATTTAGACCTGTGATATGTCTGCTTTTGGTTAGTTATAGCAGCAGCATTTTCACTGTTATCTTTGCTTTTTAGTATCTCTCCGCTCTTAGTTATTCTCACTCAGCTCTATGAGTAAAAATATTTTTAAAAACACCAGTCTGGACAAATTGGCAATTGTGCAGAGTAGGTGAATGTGACCTCTAGGGAGAAATCAGTGTTGAATCACTTACTACCTGTTTTAGACAAAATAAAATCAAGGCATAGAGATATGATTTTATTTTCTGTAAAATGAACACAGTAATTTTTTTTTTTCTTTGAGTACTGTGAAGGTCAGGTTTGATCTCACATGTAAAATGGGTAACAAATGGTGTTTATGAATTGTTATCAAGACACATCTCCTCCTTAAAGCTGTAACTCCTTGTTTTCAGATTAGCTTAGTCTTTAAGGTCCTTCTCTTACTTTATTCTTGTCCCTTAACCCATATGACTTCTCTGCAATAACCACATGGACAAGTTCGCTGTCCTTATTGCCTGCCCAACTAATACATCAACATTTAGGACTCCAAATCCTTAACTATGACCCTCTTATTTCTTCAAAGATATATCCTTTTATCTTGTAAAAGTGTAATCATCCTTTAAAGCCTAGACTATAAATATCTCATATTTATCATTGCAGGCATAATTAATAAGCCTCTCATCTATACTTTTGAAAGACTATATTCATACATTTGCTTGGTAGTTAGATGTTCCCCTAACTCTCTTGATGAACTCTGAATACCTTAAAGACAGGAAATATGCCAGGCACAGTTACATTTCTAACCTAGGATAGGGCTTGGCATAGAACGGGTGGTGCAATTGCATTCAGTCCCAGTATTTCTTACTCCTTTTTGATTATAGCCCTCTTGATTATTCATCTTAAGAAATGGTGGGATATATTTCATAAAATATTTTCAGTATCACATAACTAAAAGCCAGTTTCTTCCTTGAACTTTGTAGTGATGGAAGTTTTATCTTAATATTATTGATTCTTTTTTTTTTGTCATTCTTTATTTCTCTCACTATTTTTTTTAATTTTTTTATTGGTTTTGCCATACAATGACATGATATCACCATGGGTTTACATATGCTCCCCTTCCAGGACCCCCCTCCCTCCTCCCTCCCCCCCGGGAAATCTCGTTGCATCAGCCCCGAGCATCAATCTTGGGCTGGCGATTGATTAGACATATGGTAATTAACATGTTTCTTAATATTATTGATTCTTAATACTGATCTTAATATTAGTCAAAGTCACTGAGTTGTGTCTGACTCTTTGTGACCCCACAGACTATATGCAGTCTATGGAATTCTCCAGGCCAGAATACTGGAGTGGGTAGACTTTCCCTTCTCCAGGGGATCTTCCCAACCCAGGGATTGAACCCAGGTCTCCCTCATTGCAGACAGATTCTTTACCAGCTGAGCCACAGGGGAAACCTGATCTTAATATTGATTCCTTTATATTTTCTTAAAATTAACTGGAGTTTGCAATTTAATCTCATGGAAATCCATTAGGGACTAATAACATGGAGAAAGAACAGATGAGATTCATTGGCTGTAATATCGAATGTATCACTTTAGAATAAACCTGAGTTGAATTTGAAATTATTTTTCATTTTTTGAATAAAATTCTTATACCCCTCTCTGGTTTTATGTTCAAGAGGAATGAATTTTGAGTATAATAATTCATAATGTTTTTATTGATAAGGATAATCTTTCTTTTTTAATGATGTGTAGATGATTTACTAATATTGTGTTAGTTTCAAGTATACAACATAGTGATTCAGAGTTTTTCCAGATTATATTCCATTAAGTTATTCAAACTAGTGGGTATAATATCTTGTGCTATATAGTAAGTCCTCATGTATTTTATATATAGTAGTTTGTATCTGTCAATACTCCTAATTTGTCCCTTCCCCTTTCCTTCTTCCCTTAGTAAACCACAAATTTTTTATGTCTGTGAGTCTGTTTTTATTTTGTATATACACTTAAGTCTGTGGCTTGACCTGTTCTCTGTTTAAGGTGAGTGTTCACCAGTGTAGTCGTTCTTGTTCTAGATTCTCAGACTCCTCTCAGAGGCACAACTCCTTACGTCAGTGCTTTTTTCCCCCAGACCTCCCTGATTTGTGGGAATCTTTCTTATAGCCTTGGTTGTTTAGGCATTCTTTTGCCAGTTTTCCTTGAGAATTATTTTGCATGTAGATGTGTTTTAGATGTGTTTGTGAGTCAAGGTGCACTACACTTCCTCTTACTTTGTCATGTTGATTCCCACCCTGAGATAATCTGTCTTAACAATATAAAAGAGGTATAGTACAGCATATTGACAGTTACATCCATCCATCTATCTAGCAGTTTTTTGAGGCCTTTGTTGGTTATTCTAAATGATCCCAAACTTCCAATCATATAGTGTTAATGTATACAGACTTAGTGGTATTTTAATACATGTAGTTCAGCTCTTGTGCTGTTAATGAACAGAAAGGCATGGGTTTGACCCAGGTAGGAGTGTTTCTTTTCATTTGTGGATGTTAAAGACTCCTCTCTAGACAATGAAAACAAACAGAAAACTCAAATGAATCAAACACCATATTTTATAAATGTCTGTTTAATTCATAGGAAAGGTGTGGAAGGGTGACATATTCGTTCAGTTGATAGCTGTCTGTCAACAGACAATTGATATGATAATGGCAATTTTTGTGAATATAGGAGACTAAAAAGATAGTTCTGTCATGGCAAAACAATGACAGGAGTATCAGGTATCTACAGTTTAGTAAACAGAATAGTTATCTACCATCTGGATACCATTCAATCTCCGTAAATGCATGTATTCAGCAGTTACAAGGTCACCTCTGTGCCCACAATAAATGGACCAATTTTGCTGTTTAGACTTGGCATATGCTCCAGAGGTGTTGATTATTCAAAATACCTGTTTGCCCAAGTCTATTAAGCTTAAAAACTACATTTTAATGGCCCCTTATATTTAAACCCTATTTAATATGGCAAATGCTCGAGAGCTACTTACAAACACCATTAAATTTCATCACTAATTACTAATAACAGGAATGAAATTAGCACCTGTCTCAGCTGCTTTAGATTTAGGATTGCACTTAATAAACAACTGAGAGAATCCTCTGTTGCTAAACATTCACTGGGGCTATTTGCATTCTGATTTTCAATGTGCTGTTATAACTTACATAGTCATCTGAAAAGACATAGGACCTAAAGATATTGTTTCTTATTTGAATTTAAAATCATGTTTATAATACTTCACATTCTGAAATAATTTTTCTGTGTGAGCCATCAATTTATCTTATATAAAATCATTCTTTGTTTTAAAAGCTAATAAAATGATAATACTAGTAAATAGTTATTTTCACACACATACAAAAACATGGAAAAATCTTTAGAATAAACAGAAAAAGAAAGTTCTACAGGTTTTAATGGTCCCTTAAAACACAAAACCTCTTAAAGATGTGAAACTCTGGTTTCTCTGGCTATCTTCTGGGCCTTTGGCCTGTACTGCTGGAGATACTAGAAAAGTTTTAAAGCAAAAGCAAGGCAATTAAATTGGGAAAAAAATGTTCAGTGCTACCCACAATGCCATTAAATAGCCTCACTTATTAATAATAACAGGAACTGTAGATTTTAGAAAGTTTCATACTCAGTGAAACCACATTGAAAGGATGTGAGTGAAATTATATAAAAAGCAGTCTGATTAGAAAAATAATGTCATGAAACCTTCTCATTAATGTCCAAGGTAAATAATTATAGTATAAAACACTTTCCTATCTTGGATCCATTCAGTTATACTGAAATATGTGTGTGTGCGCTCAGTCATGTCTGACTCTTTGCGACCCACCAGCCTGCTCTGTCCATAGGATTTTCCAGGCAAGAATACTAGAGTGGGTTGCCATTTCCTATTCCAGGGGATCTTCCCAACCCAGGGATTGAATCCACATCTCTTGCAACTCCTGCATTGGCAGGTGGATTCTTTACCCCTTTGCCACCTGGGAAGCACAGTTAAACATATAATGCATTATCTTTAGGATTTCAGGGAAATTGAGCTCTAGATAGAGTGATTCGAATCATTCAAATTGTTGTGTTTAATATAAATTTATTTTTCAAATATTTCAAACTACATCGAGGTGTTTTTAAAATAAAATGTATAAGCTTTAAAAAATTGTTACAGAATAACCAGAAGATGGCAGCATAGCAGCTGTTTAGAAATTTGGTAGTTTGTACCATCCATTAAGCAGAAACAGTTTCAAGATTTTTCTAAATAGTATCCACTTTCCAGTCACAAAATTTTCTCTGCATAGGAAACATAATTAAGAAAAGACTGTTAGTAAGATCTAAATGATAGCTTTACCAAAGCAAAATTACAAAGGAACAAAAATGGGTTCTTCTTACTGCAAATAACGAAGAAAGATGAAAGAGAGATAGTAAAAGGAGAATGTCACAGCTCTTAAAAATACGCTCTCAGAACATTTTAAACAAGCTTGATAGAACCCATTATGGGAAAGAAGAGACTCTCTAAAATCCAAACAAGATGAGCCCCTGGTATTGAAATAACCAATTAATTCCATCT
This sequence comes from Antilocapra americana, assembly GCA_007570785.1. Taxonomy (NCBI): domain Eukaryota; kingdom Metazoa; phylum Chordata; class Mammalia; order Artiodactyla; family Antilocapridae; genus Antilocapra; species Antilocapra americana. The sequence continues at coordinate 527,060 of ML661343.1, forward strand.
AGGCCATTAGGGAAGAATTAAAGGTCATTATCGTAATTGAACAGGTTCAAACCAAACTCCTTAAATTTATATCTTTAAAGTCCATTTCAGCTTTTAAAAATACACCTGTGATTTTATGATCTTATGGATCTTTTATAGCCCAAATATGTAAACAGTTTGCAAAGAACTCCAATACACTCTTTTTTATTTTTAAAGATATAATCCCATTATAACTAACAAAACTAGCTGAGGACTTTTGTTTAGCTATGAAAAAAAATGTCTTTTAACATCAGGCAAAAGTTCACATGTTTATAGTAATATGCAGCATAATAAGAAAGCATATTTTCTATAGTCTCTGAAAAATATAAGATTTTATCATACTAGAAATTTTGAGGAAAGTTCCTCGATATATTCCATTATGAGCTATTAAAAATAAAACTCAGCATACTACCTATTATGTTTTCCTGTCCATTTTATGAATTTGTGATATGTACTGAATCCTCACTCTTCTTCCAAAACACACTAGAGCCTGTTCAAAATGAACTGGTTATTATGTATATTATGAGACTAGTTTGGGTTTTTCACATGTATTAGCATATTTTTATAGATCCATTTATTTATTCAAAGTTTATTTATTGCCTACTATATTAGTTGGCTTATTTCTAGGCAATCACTGAAATGCATTGCAAATTTTGAATAGATCCATCAACTAATTATATCAGGAAAATAGAAGATACAGGAACTGAATCAGAATGCCCAACATTTTGTAGAGATGTCTATATAGTCATTATAACTAACGACAAAAATGTTTGTTACTATGTGCTGTTTGAATTTCTGTCATTTTTCTTAGTTTTGTATAATGAGAACAATAGTTAATCAAACTTATCACAATTAGTATTGAGTTCATAGTATGAAAATAATAAGCTAGATTCTTCAAGTAATGAATCGCAGAATAAAAAACCAAGCACTTAGCGATAAAGCCACCTGAGAATACAGGTAGAAGGGAGATGATTTCTTCTTATTCATCCTGCAGTGGGCAGCAGAGTCTCAGATTTTTATATATCTGGGAGAAAAGGAAAACATGAACAACAGAGCAAAACAACTGCTCGATCAGTATACAGGTGTTGTTCTCAGGGCTGTAGGTCTTAGGGAAAGGAAAACAAATTAAAAATTAAATGATGACGGTGATGATTTTGATTATATTTTATAAAGTGTTTTACCTTTTTCCTTTTCATTAAAAAATCATCTATAAAAATGGTCACTTTTTACAGCTGAGTGACTTGAGATCCATCTCAGGTTGGAGAGCTAATGGAAAGTAAAGTCAGGATGCTGAGCTAGATGTCCCTGCCTCTGCATTAGGAATAGAGGAAATTTGGGAAAGAATCAGAAAGAAGTTCCCCACTGCAAAAACAAGCTTTGATCCTTTGAAGTTGAGAAATTATTTGGATTCTTTTAGTTATCCTAGAAATATAAACAAAATATTTACTCAAATACTTAGGGTCCGTGTTTGAAGACAAAAATAGAATCAAAGCTTTTCCAGGCTGTTTATTCTAAAAAGTGATTTCAGTAGTCAGGATGATTAGTTCATATTAACTTTGATTCCCATTTCTCTTGGGAAAAAATTCCAAGGTAAGATGCTGATTTTTTCCCCCTTGAGTGGAAGATCATGGCCTTGTGGGCAGAGATAACAGTTTGGGACGAAATATTTTGAAGCGAAGAATTCATTGTTTGGATCTTTTTACACCCTATGAACTATACCTTGAATGACATCCAGTGCAACCTCCATGTTTAGATACTTACGTACTGAGAAACTCACTGAGTGGCTATAAAAAAAAAAAAAAAAATCTTAAATACAGGCTAGTCAATCTACTTTGAGTCTTACTTAGTTTTTTCCCACCAGGGATAGAGGCTTGTTTCCTGACATGTTCTAATTAGCAATTCCTTTTAACAAAAAACTGTACAGAACCATAAAAAATGATTAATGATACAAAGTAGCCTACATTAAATTCTAAATATGTATAAAGGCAAAGATGTTATAGAAAACAGCCAGCCGGCACATCCCCCACCCCCCTCCAAATATTCATCAAACACCTATTACGTGCTAGGTGACAAACCTGGACTGCATATTATAAAGCAGAGACATCACTTTGCTGAAAAAGGTCCATCTAGTCAAAGCTATGGTTTTTCCAGTACTCATGTATAGATGTGAAAGTTGGACCATACAGAAGACTAAGTGCCAAAGAACTGATGCTTTTGAACTGTGGTGCTGGAGAAGACTCTTGAGAGTCCCTTGGACAGCAAGGGGATCAAACCATTCAATCCTAAAGGAAATCAACCCTGAATATTCATTGGGAGGACTGATGCTAAGATGAAGCTCCAATACTTTGGCCACCTAATGCAAAGAGCCAACTCATTGGAAAAGACCCTGATGCTGGGAAAGAGTGAAGACAAAGGAAAAAGAGGACGGCAGAGGATGAGGTGATTGAATGGCATCCCTGACTCAATGGACAGGAGTCTGAGCAAACTCTGGGAGATAGTGAAGGACAGGGAAAACTGGCGTGTTGCAGGCCACAGGGTTGCAAAGTGAACCTGAAAAGCAGAACAACACCACCAACGATGCTGGTGTCCTAGGTGTTGTCCTAGGTAATGGAGTATAGCAATGTACTCAGTAAGGAGTTCAAATCAATTTCTGAAAGCATTAGAAAAACATTGAAGACTTTTGAGTAAAATCCATGACTCAAGTGTTGGTTGCTTTTAGTTGTTTCCATTTTAGATATAATTTTCACTCCAGATGAAGAATATGAAAGATTTAAGTGTTTTTTTCCCCACAGTTTACTCCTTATATATTAGTGTTAGGTGGAAAAAATAATACATCTTTAAAATTTGATCAAATGTGGCCAAATATTAAAATGTTGTAGGCATGGAGCCTATCTGGTAGCTGGTGGGTCTTTGCTTATTATCTTTCTTCCTTTAGTTAAATGGTTTTGTTCTTGTATCAGACTAATATGTTATTTTGATCTGTGGAGTTAGAATAAAAAATTACTGTCCTTTAAAGAAAGAGCTGTTTTATAGTCTTATTTTTTATGACATAACTTTTTAGAGTAGACTATTTCCAGGTACTCTTGTTCCACATATCAAGATGTGCATAACAAGATAAAAGGGGAAACAGCTTTAGAAAAATTGCAGTGTCACAGTTTATTTGTACTTGATGTTAAGGATTTGTGATAATTATAACATAGAAGTTACATATGTTGGACAGATTTAAGTCTTCCTACTCTTAATTTTTGGAGCTTTAATCTTTCCCAAGTCACTGACCTTTAGTGATGCAATTTTTATATGCTTTTTTTCCGTATCTATTATGTTAGGTGTCCCAAATTCCTTACATTTGTTATTTTTCCAGTCTTCTTTCCCTTACTTTTTTTCCTGTAATCTAAATTAACTCTCTCTTTCACAAATTTATGTATTTAGGGCATAGACTGTAAAGAAAACTGACAAAAAATTAACTGAGAAAATTAAATTTAACAAGTAAATTAATTTTGGGCAATGAGAGATTTGAATATTATTATTGAAATGATTTGTACACATTTATATTTACTTGTAAATGCTTATTTGTCATCATCTTCAGTTACTTACCCACAACATGGGCAAGTCACAACATACCACTTTCAATTTGTGTACTGAAAAAAGTAGTTTAATTTTTTAATCAGTGTTCCAATTCCAAATCTCATAAACAAATATGAACTTACAACTGGCAGCTAACAAACATTTTATGTTTGGTGAAATATGGTACTCTTTACCACCTACTCATTTTCTACTGACAGTGTTTACATTATACTGTACTGTTTGTGCTTTTAAGAAATAATAAAGTGTATACATTTTTTCAGTAACCTGTGGGGGAAATGTAGTATTTGTGATTAAAAACACACAGATAATAAAATCAATATTAAACTAAGAATCTAGAACTGCTCACCTACAAGAGATTTTAAGTGCACTTCTTATTGCTAATCCCAGCTGGGGGTTTGCCACTGTGCTTCTGACATTCTGTCCTCATTTTCACCTTTTCTTCCAGAAAATGTAGTGTAAAGATCACATTACAAAATTTTCATTACTTTGTTATTTGTTTCCTACTTTCTGCCTGTATGATTTTGTGCCATTATTATCCAAATAATGATGACAAAACTCTTTAGATTCTCAATCTTTCCTCAATGATGCAATGTATTTTTCTACTAAGAGTATAACCATTAAATGAATACAATTGATTCATTAAATGAATCAATGATTTGCCAAATAATTTTCAGTTATATCATAAGGGTTTAGAATAGACTTGTAAGATGCAAATTACATTAACTGTTTTTTTTTTAGAAATTATTAATCTAGATAGATATCACAGAAATTCAAGTCTATTCCAGGAGCAGTAATGCTGAGGAAGCTGACGTTGAACAGTTCAATGAAGACCTACAAGACCTTCTAGAACTGACATCCAAAAAAGTTGTCCTTTTCATTATAGGAGACTGCAATGCAAAAGTAGGAAGTCAAGAAAAGCCTGGAGTAACAGACAAATTTGGCCTTGGAGTACAGAATGAAGCAGGGCAAAGGATAATAGAATTCTGCCAAGAGAATGCACTGGTTATAGCAAAAACCCTCTTCCAACAACACAAGACTCTACACATGGATATCACAAGATGGTTGACACTGAAATCAGATTGATTATATTCTTTGCAGCCAAAGATGGAGAAGCTGCATACAGTCACCAAAAACAAGACCAGGAACTGACTGTGGCTCAGATCATGAACTCCTTATTGCCAAATTCAGACTGAAATTGAAGAAAGTGGAAAAAACCACTACACCATTTAAGTATGACCTAAATCAAATCCCTTATGACTATACAGTGGAAATGAGAAATAGATTTAAAGGACTAGATCTGATACACAGAATGCCTGATGGACTATGGACGGAGGTTCATGACATTGTACAAGGAGACAGGAATCAAGACCATCCCCAAGAAAAGAAATGCTAAAAAACAAAATGGCTGTCTGAGGAGATCTTACAAATAGCTGTGAAAAGACGGGACGCTAAAAACAAAGAAGAAAAGGAAAGATGTGAATGCAGAGTTCCAAAGAATAGCAAGGAGAGATAAGAAAGCCTTCCTCAGTGATCAATGCAAAGAAATAGAGGAAAACAACAAAATGGGAAAGACTAGAGATCTCTTCAAGAAAATTAGAGATACCAAGGGAACATTTCATGCAAAGATGGGCTCAGTAAAGGACAGAAATGGTAGGGATCTTGCAGAAGCAGAAGATACTAAGAAGAGGTGGCAAGAAAACACAGAAGAGTTGTACAAAAAAATATCTTCATGACCCAGATAATCACGATGGTGTGATCACTCACCTAGAGCCAGACAACCTGGAATGTGAAGTCAAGTGGGCCTTAGGAAGCACACTGCGAACAAAGCTAGTGGAGGTGATGAAATTCCAGTTGAGCTCTTTCAAATCCTAAAAGATGATGCTGTGAAAGTGCTATACTCAATATGCCAGCAAATATGGACAACTCAGCAGTGGCCACAGGACAGGAAAAGGTCAGTTTTCATTCCAATTCCAAAGAAAAGCAATGCCAAAAATGCTCAAACTACTGCACAATTGCACTCATCTCACATGCTAGTAAAGTAATATTCATAATTCTCCAAGCCAGACTTTAGCAATACGTGAACTGTGAACTTCCAGATGTTCAAGCTGGTTTTAGAAAAGGCAGATGAACCAGAGATCAAATTGCCAACATCTACTGGATCATCAAAAAAGCAAGAGAGTTCTAGAAAAACATCTATTTCTGCTTTATTGACTATGCCAAAGCCTTTGACTATGTGGATCACAATAAACTGTGAAAAATTCTGAAAGAGATGGGAATACCAGACCACCTGACCTGCCTGTTGAGAAACCTGTATGCAGGTCAGAAAGCAACAGTTAGAACTGGATATGGACAGTTCTATAGAACAGACTGGTTCCAGATAGGAAAAGGAGTATGTTAAAGCTGTATATTGTCACCCTGCTCATTTAACTTATATGCAGAGTACATCATGAGAAATGCTGGGCTGGAGGAATCACAAGCTGGAATCAAGATTGCTGGGAGAAATATCAATAACCTCAGACATGCAGATGACACCACCCTTATGGAAGAAAGTGAAGAAGAACTGAAGAACCTCTTGATGAATGTGAAAGTGGAGAGTGAAAAAGTTGCCTTAAAGCTCAACATTCAGAAAACTAAGATGGCATCTGGTCCCATCACTTCATGGCAGATAGCCACTGTTTCCACTGGCTGACTTTATTTTGCAGGGCTCCAAAATCACTGCAGATGGTGATTGCAGCCATGAATTTTAAAAAATGCTTAGTCCTTGGAAGGAAAGTTATGACCAACCTAGACAGCATATTAAAAAGCAGAGACATTACTTTGCCAACAAAGGTCCATCTAGTCAAGGCTACGGTTTTTCCAGTAGTCAAGTATGGATGTGAGAATTGGACTATAAAGAAAGCTGAGTGCTGAAGAATTGATGCTTTTGAATTGTGGTGTTGCAGAAGCCTCTTGAGAGTCCCTTGGACTGCAAGGAGATCCAACCAGTCAATCCTAAAGGAGATCAGTCCTGGGTGTTCACTGGAAGGACTGATGTTGAAGCTGAAACTGCAATACTTTGTCCACGTGATTCGAAGAGCTGACTCATTGGATAAAACTCTGATGCTGTGAAAGATTGAAGAAGAGGGCAAGAGAGGATGAGATGGCTGAATGGCATCATCGACTCTATGGCAATGGATTTGAGTGGACTCCGGGAGTTAGTGATGGACAGGGAGGCCTGGTGTGCTGCAGTTCATGGGTTCACAGAGTTGGACACAATTGAGCGACTCAGTTAAGGTGAACTGAATCATCACACATCTTCAGTATATGGCATGTAGTGGCAATTGGTAGATACTTGTCTTGAGCCTGAAGAAACAATATAAATAAGGTAATATTTTGAAAGATGCAAATATAGTTATGAAAATAAAAAGCACAGACATAAGTGATTGGTTTGGGTCATGTTACTGATTATGAGATGAATACGTCATATATTCTCATCCATTTCTTTGGAGGAAAAAAGAACTAGAAAAGTGAATAATTATAAAATTCAGTGAAATGGTGACTTTGGAATAATTTGGTAGCTACAAAGAAAATGTTGATATGTGTTGCCTTGATTTATGTAATTATCTTCCTGAATCTCTGTTATAGTAGCTATAATAGTTTTTGTAAACTTTTTAGATCAACAAAAGTTCTGAAAATAGTTATACATATATCCATCATCCAGACTCCCATAATGTTAATACTTGATATATCATAATTTCTTTATACAGTTGTACAGTTAATATTGGAACAGCAGCATTAATTTATCTAAAGTCCTTATTAGAATTTCATCAGTTTTTCCCACAAGTATCATTACTTTCTGTTTCAGAATCCAAAATAAGATCCGGATTATAAATATTTAGTTGCTATTTTCTTAGTTTTTGTTAATCTATGAGAGTTGCTAAATTTTCCTTTGTCTTTCACTACCTTGTAGCTCTTGAATACTAGTCAGTTTCTTTGTATTAGAACATCTTTTGCTTTGATCATGATACTTTTAATGATTAGAGCAAGGAAAAGTACTGTTTGCAATGCCAGAGGAGTAGCATTGTATCCTTCTCAGTGCATCATATAAGGAGGTATATGGTATATTTAATCTCTCTTAGGATGTTCTCAATTAAGGTTACATGTTCCAGGTCTTTCTTCTTTATATTTACTGTTCTTCCCTTTGAACTAAAATATATGCTCGTAGAGATACTTAAAGGCTGTGAAAATATCCTGCTTCATACAATTATTTTAGCATTCATTGGTAAATTTTGCCTACAGTAAGTGTTATTGTGATGTTTACATGATGGTAATTTTGTGTTTCAATCATTTTCCCTATTTATTATAATATAGGCTTTATGTCCCTTATTGATTGCTATTAACATTAAGAAATGGCAAAATATATTGTTTTTATTTTTGTTCCTATTAGTTATTTAGGGCTAGCTTCCCTTCCAAAGACTTTAGCTAAATTAAGTTCTTTTTCAACATATGTTTTTAGTTAAATTTTTCTGGAACAGTACATTGCATTCACTCAAACCCTCTGCACACCAAACCCTGTCCATAATATAATGGGTGTGTGTGTATACACACACACACTAAAGCCTTTGTGTGGATCACAACAAAACTGTGGAATATTCTCAATGAGATGGGGATACCAGACCATCTTAATTGCTTCCCAAGAAACCTGTATGCAGGACAAGAAGCAACAGTTGGAACTGGATATGGAAAAATTGACTGGTTCAAAATTGGGAAAGGAGTATGTCAAAGCTGTATATTGTCACTGTGTTTATTTTTAAGTTATATGCAGAGTACATCATGCAAAATGCTAGACTGGGTGACTCACAAGTTGGAATCAAGATTGATGGGAGAAATATCAATAATCTCAGATATGCAGATGTTACCTCTTGAATGGCATAAAAGAAAGAGGAACTAAAGAACCTCTTGATGAGGGTGAAAATGTAACATGAAAAGCTAGTGTAAAGCTCAACATTCAAAAAAACGAAGATCATGGTATCATGTCCCATCACTTTATGGCAAATAGATGGGGGGAAAAATGTTGGATTTCATTTTCTTGAGCTCTAGAATCACTGAAGATGATGAAAAAGCTCTGACAAATCTAGACAGTATATTAAAAAGCAGAGACATCAAAGGTCCATCTAGTCAAAGCTATGGTTTTTCCATAGTCATGTATAGATGTGAGAGTTGGACCATAAAGAAGGCTGAGCACTGAAGAACTGATGCTTTCAAAGTGTGGTTATGGAGAAGACGCTTGAGAGTCCCTTGAACTGCAAGGAGATCAAACCAGTCAGTCCTAAAGGAAATCAACACTGAATACTCATTGACAGGACTGATGCTAAAGCTGAAGCTCCAATACTCTGTCCACCTGATGCGAAGAGCTAGCTCATTTGAAAAGACCCTTATACTGGGAAGTTTGAGGGCATGAAGAGAAGGGGATGCCAGACGATGAGATGGTTGGATGGCATCACTGACTCAATGGACATGAGTTTGAGCAAAGTCAAGATACAGTCCTTCACTATCTCCCTGAGTTTCCTCAGACTCATGAAGCCTGATGTGCTGCAGTTCATAGGGTTGCAGAGTTGGGCATGACTTAGTGACTGAACAAAATATTTATACTAGTACTATATATCAGTAAATATGTATTGACATTGCAATTTTCTTCAAGTTTTAAGCTAGCACAGCTTCAGTTAAAGAACCAATGCTTTGTCATTGCTTTGAATGAGTCAATATGGTCTTTATTATGTCACTACTCTGCTACTTAAAAATTCTTAAATTAAGAAGTGCTGTGATGATTTAATGATGATAAAAGTATCTGACCGGAGAGTTCCCTTATTGAAGTTTACCATAGCTTTGAAAAACAAACAAACAAACAAACAAAAACAGAAGCAAGCAGTACAGTGATTTGTAATTCTAGAAGGTGAGATTAGGTTCATAAAGACACATTTTTCCTTAAATATATGTAGATACCATGGTTGGACGTTTATTAACATCAAATACATCATAAAAAGCATGCAAACTTAATTGAATATTATGTCACTAAATATTCCCCAGTATATACTTCATAATTTTCTTCAGTATATTCTACACATTCTAGATATTTATATGATATGTAAGGGCTTCAGAGATGATAAAAGTTTTTCCAGATATGTTAGCTTCTTGCTCTGTACAGGTACTAAATGTAACCTGTGTCAAAACATAAGAAATTTTACTTTTAGATACATGAACAACAAATATGGCTTTGGTCATCCTACAGGAAATCTTTGTATTCTTTTAAGCTTTCTGTGAATCAATCTGATGACATACTAATGCAAATTATATTGTCTTATTTTGTGACTTCTGCAATTATTAAGCTTTATCGCAGAGTCACGAAAAAACTCAGGCACTGCCCCCCCACACACACACTATTTAAATTCACTAATGCATTTGCAGCTAACTTCTGGCTTCACTCTGTCAGTTGCCTGGGTATCCCTTGTGAATGCACTGAGCTGATAAGTGCTGTCATTCATTTTATTCTTGAGCAAACCAAGTTTAAAGGGGGAAAAAAAAAAACAGGAAAAAAAAATCAAAACTCAAAACCAATAATTACCTTAGCTTGAAATGAGGTGATGAAAACCATTTTGTTTCTTCATAATTCTTGACAAGATATATTGAAATAAGACTTTGGAGAGGTGGAGGATAACAGGAGGCCCCCACAGTAGAAGGGATGAGAAATAGCAAAAGCTATGAGATAGTTTTCTTATGCTCATTATGGTGTCTTTGGCTTCTTTCAAATTGTATTTTATTCTGTTATCAGTTTGATACAATTATAATAAAAATATATATCTTGATTTAATCATGGATTCCTTCCCATATCAATGGCTATTTCTCAGTATTCTCAGTGTCATCATTTCACATTACATTTTAATTTGTTAGTTCATCAGGAAGAACAGTGTACCCTAGCATGTAAGGGATTACTTGTCATGACTCAGTAGGCTAACAAAGCTTTTCTTGAAAGGGGAAGTCTAATGAAAAGAAAAAAAGATTCTACTCCTTCTAGGTCAAATTATTAGCTCAGATATTTCATGCAAGAGAGAAATTGAAAATTAATTTTTCTCATTGCACTGTACACTTCAGTTACTAAAGATATATAAAATGCATATCTCCAATAATGAGCAAGAAAATATCATTTGAGAATATAATACACAGGGTCTAAAGCAACTGTACTTTTAAAATAACTAATACTGAAAATTGCATGGGAGAAAGCTTTTGATATACATATTTTTTATTTTAATTAAAAAAAATAGAAACCATCCCTGGTAATCTGGGAAGCATTTAGACAAAATGATTAAATATAAAGGGAGACTAGCAAATTCCATAGTAACTTGATTATTTACCTTCATGTATTTAAATTGCATTAGTTTATATTTGGGGCTTATCTACTTATACCTTAAACAAAATAAATCACTTAATAGGTACTTGTATTACTGAAGAATAACATTAAACTAGACAAATTCTATGAAAAGGTATAACAACCACAAAATAATAAAATTTCCTTTCATTTTGAAGATTTCCTGAGTATTCAAATATAGTACTTGAACTTCAAATTGAGAATGAACTGTTAAACAATGGAGTTTTACAACACGTTTGAGGGATTGATAAGTACTAGTACAGTTAAGGAGATAAAGTTACTGAGTCAACCTTTGTTGACTGTCCTCATTTTATTTTCCATGAGAATAATTCACAGCTACTTAAGCTCATTGTAGAAGTTCTTTCAACAAAACAGCATGTACTGCATGGAAAGGTCAGTGTTTAAGGGTCCAGTTTTAGGTCTGCCACTGATTACCTGTGTAAGGCTAGATAAATTTCTGAACTTCTCAGCCTAGGTATCATGTTCTTTCATATGAGTTTTTGAAAAGATACTTTGAATTTCCCTCAATTAATAAGTTAGTAACTTCAATTTTGAAAGGTCTTTGTTTTCATTAAGGCAAATGTGTTCCTTAATTCAGTGGGTCTGAAGGAGTTAGGGATTTTCAGAAAAATCTTAATTTTATCTGCTTTTCAAGTATAACCTTAATAAAATGGTGTCAAAATACATTGTAATGGTATATCCATATCCATATGGCAATAGAGAATATATCTGATGATGTTTAGTATGCGTTTACTGAGAAAGCACCATGTTCATCTGCATATAGTCATATACATATACATGTATATATACACTCACACCCCAAGGTTTATTTCTGGAAAAAGATTAGCTAAATTGAGATTTGCAAAAAAATAAAGGTTAGCAAATACATAGTAGAGAGAGGAAGTACTATTTTTAGGGAAGGAAGAATATAAAAACCTCCTAGGCAGAGAAAAAAGCCCTTTTGAGAAATTCTGAAAGCTCATTAAGGATAAACTTCAATATCAAAATTTTTAGTAGTTTGGGGAAAGGAAACTAATGTTTGTTGAGCATCTACTTGGCTTTAGGCAGTATTTGTTGAGTTACACTTGTTCTGTTACTTGACATGTTACATTTCTCCGTGTAGCTCTTCAAAAGAGCTCTCAGGTAACACTTCAATTAGGCAACTATGTAGCATTGTTTAGAGTGATCCCATTTAGTTTTCTTTCTCTGGTCTCACTATTGGTGTTAATTAGAGAATCACAGTTAGACCTTAATCTGCCCTTGGAGTATCCAGGCTTTCTCATTTATATTCAGAGAGTATTTTATACAGTAATTTACAGAAAAACTCCTTTGGGCTGATTCTGTTGAAAAGTGTGTTATCCCTAAGAAAGACAATGCCAAAGAATGCTCAAACTACCACACAATTGCACTCATATCACACACTAGTAAAGTAATACTCAAAATTCTCCAAGACAGGCTTCCACAATACATGAACTGTGAACTTCCAGATGTTCAAGCTGGTTTTAGAAAAGGCAGAGGAACCAGAGATCAAATTGCCAACATCTACTGGATCATCGAAAAAGCAAGAGGGTTACAGAAAAATATCTATTTCTGCTTTATTGACTATGCCAAAGCCTTTAACTATGTGGATCACTATAAATGGTGGAAAATTCTGAAGGAGATGGGCATACCAGATCACCTGACCTGTCTCTTGAGAAACCTGTATGCAGGTCAGGAAGCAACAGTTAGAACTGGACATGGAACAACAGACTGGTTCCAAATAGAAAGAGGAGTACATCAAGGCTGTATATTGTCACTCTGCTTATTTAACTTATATGCAGAGTACAAAAAAGTACACCCATGCAAAATGCTGGGCTGTAAGAAACACACACTGGAATCAAGATTGCCGGGAGAAATATCAATAACCTCAGATATGCAGATGACACCACATTTATGGTAGAACGTGAAGAACTAAAGAGCCTCTTGATGAAAGTGAAAGAGGAGAGTGAAATGTTGACTTAAAGCTCAGCATTCAGAAAACTAAGATCATGGCATTTGGTCCCATCACTTCATGGCAAATACATCAGGAAACAATGGAAATAGTGACAGACTTTATTTGGGGGGGGGTGCAAAATCACTGCAGATGGTGATTGCAGCCATGAAATTAAAAGATGCTTGCTCATTGGAAGAAAAGTTATGACCAACCTAGACAGCATATTAAAAAGCAGAGACATTACTTTGCCAACAAAGGTCCATCTAGTCAAACCCATGGCTTTTCTAGTAGTCATATATGGGTGTGAGGTTTGGACTGTAAAGAAAGCTGAGTGCCGAAGTATTGATGCTTTTGAACTGTGGTGTTGGAAAAGACTCTTGAGAGTCCTTTGGACTGCAAGGAGATCCAATCAGTCCATCCTAAAGGAGATCAATCCTGAGTGTTCATTGGAAGGACTGATACTGAAGCTGAAACTCCATCAATTTGGCCACCTGATGCGAAGAGCTGACTCATTTGAAAAGACCCTGATGCTGGGAAAGATTGAAGGAGGGAGAAGAAGGGGTGACAGAGGATGGGATGGTTGGATGGCATCACCAACTCAGTGGACATTCCCAGTAATGTCCATGTGGTCGCAAAGAGTCGGATATGACTAAGCACTGAACTGAACTGAATGGCACTCTAATTCTCTTTGTAGACATTTGCAATTTTTGCTTTTCACTTATTATAATATACTTTATAAAGAACAGTAAGATCTTTCTTTGAAATCAGTGTGAAATATTGATGTTTATAAAATTATGTATTTCAGAGGTATATTTAATTTTTGACAACCAGTCCTTTATCTGTGTGATTGGACACATACATGTTTATTTATATGTATTTTGGGGATATGTTAGGTGAAAGTGGAAACAGATACTCATGGCTTTTTTTCTCTGCTCAAATAAGAATTCTTAACTTCATTTAAAACAGTTTTTGTTATCTCATTTTATAGAATAAAATCTGAAACCCAGAGATAAGGCTCTATCTAGTTGTTTTTTTTTTTTTTTTTACTGTAAGTCCCAGTACTCTTGGTATACCTAATACAGGCTAGACATGATATCCTATCTGTTTCAATATGTGAATTTATATATGACAAGCTACACATTTATAAAACTACTTTTCAGTGGTGCCCAGAATATCCTCACATGGATGCTTAAATTAAAAAGTATTTTTAGAGGATGACTAGACAATTGATTCCAAGAAGATGTGAGGAAGTATATCCTGACTATTTGGAAAATGTGTGCATAAAATTAGCTGGCTATTATCTAGTTAATGGGTAAGGTCTGCTGTCTGATGTGCTATGAAGTGGAAGTGAATAGCTGTTGGAAAGAGGATAATGGTGCTTTACCAAACTATATTGATCTTTCTTTTTTGTTTTAACTTAATATTTTGAAAAAAAATATTTTAAATATAAGGGAAAATCCGGTGAAAGTCATCATCTCTATTCTAACATGTAATGCCTGATTAGTTATTAAACTAGCATGTTCATTATTATAAAATAAAAGGATTAGACTGGGTTTTTTTAACACATAATAAAAGCAAGTAATAATAAATTATTCTATGAAACATGGTTAACTTTTAATCCATTCATTCAGTAAATGTTTTCTTAGTGTCTATTATGTGCCAGACATTGTGCTAGGTGCTAAATAAGAAAATTCAAACAGCAAAGTTCCTCCTGTTTAGAAACTGAGAAATATTTGGAAGAGACTCACCTTTAAAGCAAAAATTGGAGTGTAGGGTTATGATACAGAAATGCAAAGCATATAAGAAATACACATTTTAGGGTCATATAAACTCAAGAAATGGATGGAAAGGGGCATGGTATGAGATGAGCTATGGAGGACTCAGCCTGAGTGGGAACTTAGCCAGAAGAGAAAACAGGAAAATATTACCCAGAAAACAAGAAACAAATATGAAAGACACAGAAGTGAAAGAAAATAGCATATTCAGGGAACAGCAAGTGTTTTTATTTATTTATTTATTTTCAGGAGCAGAAGGGTGACATAAGTGAATTGTAGTAGATAAGCAAGAAAGAAATTATTTTTTCATAAAATGCCAAAACTGAGTTTATACATTGTCTTAGCACTTTTAGGACATTAGTGGAAGAAGGACACAAACCAAATTCATTCTTGGGATAATATGCCTATTACAAAACAAAAGACTGCATAAGTAAAGACTTAATTAAAGACAGATTAAGTAGAAGAGTCTAGCTTCTAGGTGTTGTATGAAACTCCCCAAAGAAAGTTTAGGGGTAGAACTACAACTACTCGAGACTGAGTGAATCTTAAGGTTGAAATTCTAATAATTTCATTCTACAATGCAGAAAATGAGGTCATACAGTTTAAATGACTTGCCCAAAGACACAGAATTTCTGACAAAGCTATAACTTAGGAACTTGATTTTCTCTTTCTCAAGAAACACAGATTAAAATTCACAAGGAGCCAGCCCTTCAGCTTCATAGAAATATTTTAACTAAAGTATTAATGATGATATGTCTGTGTTAGCAGTACCATAAAACAAGTGACCTTCATGGACCAAACTCTGTGGTTAAAATTAAAAAGACAAAGGAAAATGAGATCTGATTATTAATGTAATTAGTTGATGATCCAGTGGGGTGTTAGATCTATAAATGCCAGTTATTGACTGATGATAATGGAACATTTAAATCTTCAAACTGGTGCTCAAGTCCTGCTCTCGGAAATAATGAGGGACCTGCTCCCTCTATCCTGCCTCCTTGCAAGGTGCTAATACTGCATTCTGAATAATGACGTGCAAACCCAGCATAAGGGCAGTGCTGCTGTTGCTCCCCATTAAATCCATTGTTTTGTTTTCTGTTGTAGGTTCTGATTTTTTTGAAATTTAGACATTTATGAAGTGCAACATGAATATGATTGGGGAGAATATTATAAGCAACCCTTGTTAAGAATTACCAGATTTGCAGTATGTTCACAAAATTCAAACAAAAAAATATGGAGTGTAACCTACTATAGTGCTTAGCATTTACATAGAATCTTTTTTTTTTTAAATAACCATCTTGAGGCTTCTGTTGGTGCCTAAATCACATTGATAAGTATAATTTGGTAACCACATTGCTACTGGCTCTCTCAGACTAAAAATTTCAGTGTCTAATAAATAGAATTATTTATTCATATAGAGAAGACCACTTTACAGGTACATTATTCAGGTGGATGATTTTGGTGGGTTGTTATATTTGATAGTGTTCTCTATGAGATTATCAGACAACCATCATCCCCAGTGAGGATCAGTTATTTGCCCAAGAGCATAGGTTACAAAATAATAAAGCAATGTTTTATTTCTAAAAATGTAGATTTGCTAAACTTTCACTTGATGATGAAGAAGGAAATGGCAGCCCACTCCAGTATTCTTGCCTGGAAAATCCCATGGATGGAGGAGCCTGGTAGGCTACAGTCCATGGGGTTGCAAAGAGCCGGACACAACTGAGCGACTTCACTTTCACTTTCACTTGACGATCATGGTGCAGCAAGGTTTAGATGGTCCCATTCCAATGAAACAATGCATGTACCTCATGACAAAGAGGATAGGTCAAAATATGCAATATTCTTTAGTCTTCATGGCTTATGCCATGGGATGCTTTATGATACCTCTGTTAGGGAAGAAAAAACAATGTTTCATCTTGATCTTCCAAATGAAAAAGGAAAGTTGCAATTGGATGTCATCTTTGCCAATTATTTTGGGTGTAATGAGAGAAAGACAGGTCGTTTCAAGAGTGAAGCAGTTGCCAGCTTGTAGTCACAGATTGTAACTGTGCAATATTTCTTTCTCCCCATTCCTTCCAAGGTAGTGGAGGATTATGCTGAAAAACTTGCATCTACTTGTTGGAATTGAGTTTTTCATTAATTTATAAAAGGAAGCTCTTTATTTTAAAGAGAGCAAGACTAAAGAGAATTCCTGAAATTGTGGATTTAGTTTTACATAACCGAACCCCATTGTATCCTGATGTTCACCTAAAATTGTGAAGGTCACTTTATATTCCCATGCTGTTAAAGTTTCTTGAGAGTATGGTTGCAAATTAAAGTACAGTATTTCTTCACCCATGAGAGTAATTCAGTTTCTCTATTAGGAGATATTTAAAGTATTACCATTTTGCAGGGAGAGGAGCTAGTATAAATAGTAGTGAAGTGGATTATCAGAATCCATAAATGCTTGTCAGCATCTGTTGATATGTCCTTTTGAGAGAGTCCCAGAAGTGAAACAACTGGGTGAAAGGCAGCACATATTTTGTGGTCTTTGATGCATGCTGGAAAATTGCTTTCCAGTTTATACTACCACCGTCAATGAGAGAAGATTGTAATTTTATCACACTTGCTCATTACTATCAAAACAAAATGAAATACCACACAAGGCTGCTCTATAAAAACAATATTATTTACTTTTTGCAAACAAATACCCTCGAAGATAGATACAGGCCAGCCTATTTTCAGTAATTAGAATATTTGTGTTAGATTCTTTCTTTA
This sequence comes from Antilocapra americana, assembly GCA_007570785.1. NCBI lineage: Eukaryota > Metazoa > Chordata > Mammalia > Artiodactyla > Antilocapridae > Antilocapra > Antilocapra americana. The sequence goes on from ML661343.1 coordinate 544,569, forward strand.
GGTCAAGAGAGAATCACTTTGAGAGTACATTTGGAGAGGCAAGAAAGAGAAGCTGTGTCAACTGACAGACAAGCCCTTGAAACCTGGGAACGTCAGGAGAATATTGGTTATGCAATAAGCCCACTATATAGAGAGAGAAGTATTAACAGGAAAAACGGAAGAACATCTAAGATAACATTTACCTCTGTTACATGTTTGTGTACAACTGCAATCTAATTTAGAAATTGCCAATTGTGTTAGTCTTCTAGGTCTGGCATAAAAGAGCCTGTCTATTGAACTTTCTCCTGAAATTGGGTCATACATCAGTAGGAAAATGAAAATGGAGTGAAAATTTTCTCTGAGATAGGTTGAAACATTGTCGTTTTTAAGGACCTAACATTTAAATAAGGTAGTGTGGAGTAACTCTGATATTTATGATAGTCTGACAGATTTGACAGGGAAAAATGATACAGTCTGGAGAAAGCCTTCCATGATAAGCTCTGTGGCTTATGCTTACAAACCCATTGTACGTAACATGGAAATGAATACATCCAGTTGTAACCATAAATGACATAAAGTTATTCCATATATCACAGTATGAATAAGGAATGGAACAACTGAATGTAGCTTTTAAATACATGAACTGATGCATGCATACATTAACAACTATTTACTTGCTATGACTAAAGAAAAAGACAGGGATAAGAAATGGTATAAAATACTTTGTATCTGAAAATTACTGAAATATAATTGTACAGTCAAATTTATTGGATACTAATCATTACTAAAGGTGGGGAATAATAACAAAGTCTCTAAAGCACTCATATTTCGTACAAGGGGCATAAATCACTCTGTTGTTCATTTATTTTGGAGTAAAGTAGTGTTTCTGCTCTGGTGAAGTATCTGTTGGCTTAGGTATAATTTGATAAGAACATTTCTTGTGCTCAGAACATAGTAAGACAATATAGGTCCTGTGGCATTGCACTGCTATGCATATTTAACCATTTCTAAGCTTTCTCTAAATAAAGGCTTCTCTTCTGAATTACAAAAATAAAAACATTCCTCTTTCTTTCCCCAGTGCATCACTTTTAGCTATACAAATTCATCTGTAATTAATGAATGGTTTTAGGGAATTTACTCCTGAGATTTTTGGCTTTTGTAGAGAAGTTCCTTGAAGGCAGTCAACAAATTAAAACATTGTATGTTTTATAGTTTGTGAATACCACTAAATCAATATTAAGGAAACATTGTAGTTTACAGGCTAAATACTCTTAGAAATGGGATAAAGAAACTCTCAAATGAACAAAATGAGAATGGTGCAGAATTATACTTTAGTTTATCTTAAATAGTAACAACTATTTTCAAAGTTTAGTTTTAGTCAAAGTCACTACATACACATATTGTTTTTTATGAAAGTATTCAATAGCCATATATCTTAGATTTGCTTAACAAAATTTAGTTGTTATTTTATGTAAATTAAAAAAATAGAGCAGTAATATTCAAAAACCTTACTTTTATTTTGATCGTTAGCTATTGAATTAATATTTGATGTATTATTAGATTTATATAATTATACAAATATCCTATCTCTTAAATTGAATTATTTCAAGCATCGTGATATATGGCTTTGAATTTAGTGTTCTTTGAGAGTAAGACTAACAAAAATAATCCACCAAAATATTTTCTGACCTTAAAAAAATCATTTGAGAAAAGGAATGAGGATATAGTTTCCTATAGGATTCAGATTGACACAAAACTCTGTGGCTGTTATCTGATCAACCTGAATTCAGTGCATGGCTTCATTAAGTGCTAGGTGTGCAGTATTTAAGTAGGACTGTTGATTAGGTCAGTACTCTTTTTGCTGAAGACTCACTCTACGTAACAGAGAAGACGATGGCACCCCAGTCCAGTACTCTTGCCTGGAAAATCTCCTGGACAGAGGAGCCTGGTGGGCTGCAGTCCATTGGATCCTGAAGAGTCGGACACGACTGAGCAACTTCACTTTCGCTTTTCACTTTCATGCACTGGAGAAGGAAATGGCAACCCACTCCAGTGTTCTTGCCTGGAGAACCAGGGACAGCGGAGCCTGGTGGGCTGCTGTCTATGGGGTCGCACACAGTTGAACTTGACTGAAGCTACTTAGCAGCAGCACTCTACATAAATCTCATTGTGTGGAAGGGTTTTTGAAGAGCTGATGTAGCAGGAGGCTCCCATATCCCCTGCTAATTCAGACAAAGTTTCTCAACCTAAGCACATGATTGATATTTTAAGCTGAAAAAATTTATTGTGGAAACTTGTCATGTGAATTGTAGGATGTTTAGCAGCATCCTTGGCCTCTACCCACTAGATACGGGTGTAGTTCCCTGCCCCACCCCACCCCACCCCAGTTAGGACACCAAAAATGTGTCCAGGGTTTGATAAATGTCCCTGGCCATGAGAATGCTTTGAAGGAGGAAATTACACCTGGTAGAAAAAAACAAAACAAAACAAATGTACATATGTCCCCTTCCTCTGAGCCTCTCGCCTTCAATCTCACCCCTCTGGGTCATCACAGAACCCTAGACTGGGCCCCTGTGTTATACAGAAACTTCTCACCACTGTCCACTTACACACAACAGTGTGTATGTTGTTATTAACTTCTCTCTTTGTCCCATTCACTCGCTCCCCCACTGTGTCTACAAGTCTGTTCTCTACATCAGCATCTCAGGAGGGATAGGATATATGTATAGTTATGACTGATTCTTGTTGTTGTACCGCAGAAACCATCACAACATTATAAAAATAAAAAAAAAAAAAAAAAGAAACCCACGAAAAAACAATTAAATAATGTCAATGAAATGATGCTAGGTCACCACCTCCCCTTCATTACCATGGTAGTGGTTTAGTTGGTAAGTTGTGTCTGACTCCTGTGACCCCATGGACTGTAGCCCACCAGGCTCCTCTGTCCATGCAAGAATACTGGAATGGGTTGCCATGCCTTCTTCCAGGGGATCTTCCCAACCCAGGATCAAACCCACGTCTCCTGCATTGACTGAGCTATAAGGGAAAACACTTTGTTACCATCATGATATAAAAAATAACAACCGATCGAAACATAGCTTTCCAAATATATTGTCTATCAGGTTTGATATTTATAAAATTTTCCTTATTGAGTCTATAGGTGTTTTATTCTTGTCTTTTTATTCTTCCCTTTTCCCCCATCTTCTCATCTGAAGTCTTTTTTCTCCCTCTTAATTCTAACCTATGCTAAGTTCAATTAAACCATTATTTTGAAATATATCTCCTTCCTTTCCTCTTGCAACTTATTTCCACTTAAATGAGTATATGTTCCTTTCAGAAAAATCAAAACAAGTACCCTTAATCCTATCTTTAAAACCCCAATTATTCTTATTTGGCCAGAGAAATGGATATTTTAGGATATGGAAATTGTGTTTTTTGTGAATTCAACCCTGACTTTGTTGACACTATACTTTTCTGTGATAAATTCATTATCCTGGCTGTACTGCTGACTATCTAGAGTTTTGTACTTTCTCTTCACCCTATAATTCTGCTCCCATGGATCTTAGGCACTTGGATTCTTGCTTGACTGGTGGAAAATTTTAAGTGCCTCCTTGTCGTTTATTGAGATCTTCTGTTCCTCTAGTCATGCCAGAGCATAAGCAAAGCACAGAACCTAGAATTATAGCTATTAAATACCACTTAAAATGCCTCATTCCCTGCAAAAAAAAAAAAGAGTTCTTAGACTTACATCTGTACATTTATGTGAGTGGATGGGTCTTTGAACATATTTGGAAGTGTGTCACTGCATCTAATTGAATAAAGAAATAGAAGTGATGAAAATATCAGACTTCAGTGTAGCAATATGTGATTCTGTTTCCTCTTTTGATTTCTAAAGTACTCAAGTTGATTTGAATGTATTTAAATCTATTATCTGCACATATTTTAGTTTCATGGCATGAAAGTTTGAAACATTATTACTGTGAAAATGATTCTGTTAACTTTAATTGAAGCTCTGATATCATTTTTAATCAGCAAATATTCTAAGGCTTTTGTTATTATAAAACATGTGAAACTTGTCTCTTAATTTTCCTGTTTGAATATAATAATTCATTTAGCATTTTTGAAAAGTAACATCTCCATTTTTGCCTAAAATTTATATATCAGGGTTTAGTTCTTTCTGGGAATAACATTTATTTTAAGATATAACGGAATAGAGCTCATTTGGATATTCAGATTGAGAGTTTATCAGAGTATTTATTTCCACTTTTTCTTAATGAACTTCATCTATAAAAGACAAAAAGACCATCTTTTTTAAGTTAATGTGCAGATTCCCATTTTGAGCAATGTTTGAGTTTTAAAGCATGTTCCTGTTTTATGTGTTGGTATTTCTCAATCTGTTTTTAATACTAAGTATATTAATAAGTATGCATATATTTTTTTCACAATAGGTTCCTGTCCTGAGACCACAGCAGGATGTGCCTTGGTCAAAGGTATGCACATTTAAAATATATTTCAAACTTTATTCATGAGTAATGTATACAAATATTATGATAATAATTGCATTATTGTCTCAGGCTTAGCTGTGTGGAATTGTAATACATGTTTATGTATATGAAATATACTCTTTGATCTGGCAAAATATGACTTTAGTGATAAAGTAACAGAATTAAAAAGTCTAATTGTTAAATCCATAGCGTTTCCTTGCCACAGGATGCCTTAATCCACACAACCGATATTCAAAGAACTATTGTTGCTAATGTGCCTGTTAACAAAACATTGGAACTATTCTAAGGCTGATGGAAGGTATTTAACATAGTCATTAATGATGCTCATGAGTAAATTATTGAAATAGGATATAGATCAGTTAAATTGCCTGTCAAAAACTACCTACATGTCTAGTTTTGGCAAATCAAATGTTGAAATCAGTTAAAAATTACAAATCAGCATGAAAATAGGAAGCAAGCAGGAAAATAAGTACACATATAGCTAAATAAGATGTTAATATGGTACCTGAAAGATAATGGGGTCAGTACAAGGCTGATAAATGATGCCTAGGATTTCAAAATTGAATTCTGTTATAAAAAAAAAATGGAACAAAGAACATTGCAAAGATCAAGAATTGTAGTAACCTTGAATCCTAAGAGGGAGCTGAAATGAAAATGTATACCATGAATAAAAAGTACTTGGTAGGAAATCTGAGTTAAGACCATAGAGACTGAGATCCTCAGGGACTATAGTGGACAGGGTGAAGACTATTTATAGCAAAACTGAAACTCAGATAGGAGCAATTAAACCCAGTTCTTTGCTATGGAGAAAGTAGGATGAAAAGATGAGCTTGAACTAACACATGAGGAACTTAAGTGATAAAGTATTGATAGAAGGTTTGATGTTGTTCATTTAGAGATATTTAAATATCAAATGGATTCACAAATGTCTGATTATAATTTCTCTAAATCTCCTCTAGATCATTTATTCTATTTGGGGTCCTTCCAACCCCACACAGAATTTGGCAAGGCAGTTCTTTTTATATTTCTGCATGATAAAGTAACTTTATATTGAAAGAAAAGTTGGAAGTTGTTTTGTGATTATAAGAAAAATTGTAGCTATATATGCCATCATGAATAATAATTGATGTCTGTTCTATTTCATGCATAGTTCTTTTTTGAAAATACACTTATATACACATTTATATTTTAAATTTGGCTCTAAATTATGTTATGTGTTCCACATGTTACGCTTCTATGAAAGAATAAACTATTCATCTGCATATCTGGATAATTTTCTGAGTTTTTAAAATTGAAATACACTTAGGTTTTTTTTTTTCCCTCTTTTCATAAGCTTTTCCTCTTAGTCATTTTCAGCCTCTATTCAGAGACTAGTGTGACTTTAGAATATCCAAGGAAAATATGCCAGCCGATGTGTTCTGCCAGACAGGGAATGAATGGCTCCAGGCACAAACCTCTGTTGTGTCAGGGCTCCGGCATGACACTTGGCAGGGAACTAAATCAAACAGTACAATGCAAATAATCTCGGTTTCCAATAGATGTGCAGCCTCAACCTCGAGCCTGCTGTTACTACTTTTTCCCCTGATATTCTGCGGAGCGGTATTTCTGATAATGAACTGAAAACTAGGGCATTTCCTAGGTGTTCTAACAGTGTGAGGCAGTGGGAGTATTGCGGCTTTGAAACTGGACCTTCCTGAGTTTTAAGAGCCACTCTGTCACTCACTAGCTGTCCTGGTCAGGTTTTCAGATATAAAATGGATTTTCCAATAATTTTCACAGAGGTTTCATGACTATTAAAATGATGAATTTGTCATAAATCACATCTTTACACATGCTACATAATAGACATTTAATAAATGTTCTTTTACCACTTCTCATTTCTGTAATGAGTTCAGTTTTATGTTAAACTTGTAAATAATTATCTCTATCATTCTGTGAATAGAAGAGAAATGACTCTGCATTTGTAAATTTGAGGTTATGTAAGCCTGTATAATATGTCTTTATCTTTACACAATCTTTTTGATAAAGGAAGTGTTGTGAACTTCTTAACCATTTTTATATTGGTTCCTTTTTTTAAATATGACATTTGAGGGAGTTCCCTGGCAGTCTAGTAGTTAGGACTATATTTCATTGCTGGGGCCTGGGTGAAATCACTGGTCAGGGAACTAAGACCCCACAAGTTCTGGGGAATGGCCCAAAAAATTGCACTTGATACAAAGGGTGTTTATGTTGTGCATGAGTGTATTGCATGTCTTTGATTTAATTTTAGCCCTTGTTAGCGTGCTCAAGGATGAAAAACCCTGCATGCGAGACAGCAAAAGAAACGCAGATGTATAGAACAGACTCGTGGACTCTGTGGAAGAGGGCAAGGGTGGGATGGTATGGGAGAATGGCATTGAAACGTGTTAATTATCATATGTGAAATCAATCGCCAGCCCAGGGCTGATGCTTGGGGCTGGGGCACCGAGATGACCCAGGGGGAGGGAATCGGGAGGGAGGAGGGAGGGGGGTTCTAGAGGGGGAGCATATGTAAACTCATGGCGGTTTCATGTCAATGTATGGCAAAAACAACACAATAAAGTAAAGAAAATTAAAAAAAAATATTGTAAAATGTAGCTGGCTTAGAAAAATTATACATCTCTCTTACACACCCACATTATCCTAGTTTTAATAGTTTACTTCAGCTCACTTATTGAGAAATTACTGTATCTCATATACAGTGTTAGGTGCTAAGAGTGCAGAGAAGAAATTAAATAGAGGTTCTCTACCTTCAGGGAAATGAAAATCTTAGAAGGAAGGAGACTAGGAAACATGTCATTTTAAAATGATGTGGTAACATAATACAGGGGTGAGGTGCCAATGAGAGGGCCTTATGAAGAAGTCATTCTAATCAGCCTGGCTCCCTGGAGGGCGTGGCACTCAGGTGTCTTAAAAGGTGATGATCAACTGGCTGGATATCAGTCAAATGTGGAAGCACAATGGTGGGAAGGTGTCAAAAAAAGGCAGGAAAATCAGTTAGGAATCTCTTGTCTGAACTGAGAGAGATGGTGGTATGGATTTGGAATTGGAAAGTGAAATCCTCCTACCCTTTCTTGAAGGTAAGATTTAAGTTATATTTGAAGGTTAGTTTTGTAGGAGTAAGATGTTTATCATAGTGTTCCTTATAACATGATAATAGGAACAAAATTAGCTGTCAAATTATATAGGAATTGTCAAATAAATCATATTTAAGCCATTTAACAAAGTGTTATAAATAAATAACTACATAATTGTAAAAATTATACTATTGCATAATAGTAAAATTCATTATTGTGAAGATCAGTTAAGGAGGCTGTGTTCTTAAAAATCAGGTCAAACTCTGAAATAGTATTATAATACCATGTCTCTTTTATGCATATGCTTTTATACACGTATTTATATAAAACATGAAAACACAGACATACTCAAACAATTATACATATGATGTGCTTTTGTTAGGGGACAGGGATCAAGGAGAGCATACAGAAAAAGACTGGAAACACATGCATTCAGCATCATTAACGGTGATTATGTTTATGTGGTAGATATATGTGTGATTGTGTTTTTGAAACTTTGATGTCTTTTATATTTTATATAATTGCATTGAACCCATTCTGTGTGACACTCCTGAGTCCTACCTGCTGATGTCCATACCTTTTTGTAATCCCTTCCCATAGATGTGGGTAGAACCTCTGACTTTCTTCTAACCTGTGGAGTATGGAGAATCACTCCTGTGATTATTATGTGATAGTACTGATGAGTTTACAGTCCCATGTGTACATTGCATTATATAAGACTATGTTTTTTTTAGAAGGTTGGCTCCTGCTCTCCTGCTGGCCTTGAAGTAAGCTGCCATGGTGGGAGAGGGTCTATAGAGATGGCAACAGGGCAAGAAACTGAGAGCTCTATAGCTGATAGTGGCTTCTGGATGACAGCCAGCAAAAAGTCAAGGATGTAATTCCGATAGTCCTAAGATATATTGTGCATGCACCTTGAGTGAAATAATAAATAAATGTAAATATATATACACATATGTATGTGTGTATGTATGTGTATATATGTATGTATACAAACACACATATCTGCCCCCAGTTCCTGGCACAGAACCTTAAAACCACTGTAATATCCTAAGAGTACTGGGAGTATCTTTTGTTGTAGTATTTGTTCTTTGACCCTTGTTCTTGATGCAGAATTCTTAAAATCGTTTGGAATTTTCTGGGAGACAGGAATCTTTTTTCATTCTAGTGATGTGACTCCTAGATAGCTTCATGATGGGGCTAGTCACTAAAAAAGAAAACCGAGGAATGATTGGAAGATTAGAACTTTCAGTCTCCCCTCCTGTTTTTTCAAGAAGGGGAAGAAAGGCTAGAGATTAAGTTTATGATTGATCATATCTCCTTGATGAAGACTTTAAAAAAATCATCCAAATAAAGGGCTTGGAGGGTTTATGGTGAATAAATCCACATGCTAGAATGGTGACACACCCAAATTCATGGGGACAGAAGCCCCTGCCCTCAGGGCTCTTCTAGACCTCATTCTATATCTCTTCATCTTGTTGTTCATCCATATACTTTAATAGATCAATATTTGTAATAAGGGCTTCCCTTGTGGCTCAACTGGTAAAGAATCTGCTTGCAATGTGGGAGACCTGGGTTCAATCCCTGGGTTGGGAAGATCCCCTGGAATCTAGTGAGTAAACTGCTTTCCTGAGTTCTGTGAGTCACTCGAGCACATTAGTCAAATCCAAGGACAAGGGTCATGGGAACTTCTGGTTTATAGCTAGTTGGTTAGAAGCACAGGTAACAGCTTACTTGAGACTGGCATCTCAGTGTATGTGGGGAAGTGTGGCAGTCTGATGAGACTGAGCCCTTAACCTGTAGGATCTTTGCTAAGGTGACTCTGGCTGGTGTCAAAAGTGGATTTTGTTCTAGGATCCCCACTTGGTATCTAAGAAGTGCTTGATATGGTAAAATTCCACACATCCAGTATCAGAAGCATTGTGAGTGAGAGTAAAGGGGAGCGCTTCACTTTTCCCATGCAAGGTGAAAGTGGATATATTGATAGTGGAGCTTTCAGATAAGAACCTGATATTTTAGTTGCAGCAATGCAAAGGACTAACCCAAGTCATACTTGGGCCTATGCCCATAAGCTTCAAGATAATAAATGTGTGTTTTGAAGGGCTAAATTTGTGGTAATTTGTTATACAGCAGAGGAAAGGAATTGCTGCAGACTAAAGTATGTCCTCCTCAAATTCATATGTTGACGATCTCACACCAATTGACTGTATTTAGAGGTTGGGCTTTTAGGAGGTAATTAAAGTACATGACCTACAGGGAGGTTCTTGACCTGATAGTATTCGTGGTTTGAGAAGAATCTATCCCACTACTCCACCATCCTTTGTATGCACAAAAAAGGAGTCATGTGAGCACCAAGTAAGGTGATGGCGGCCTACAAGCCAACAGAAGAACACTCAGAGTGACACCTACCTTTCCTCTCTGCATCCCTGGCAACATATGGTGTCATCAATCTTTGTATTTTAGCCATTCTGATAGAAGCACAGTGATATCTCACCATAGTATTAATTTTTACTTATCTAATGGCTAGTGAATTTGAACATCTTTTTATGTGCTTACATGGCATTTATATATCCTTTCAGTGAAATACCTCTTCATGTATTTTTTTCATGAAAGGGGTGCTGCTGTTTAACTGCTATGATTTAAGAATTCTTATAGTTACTGTGTTGAGTAATATATATATATAGGCTGATTGGATATGGTGGAGACAATAAAAATTATGTATTATCTAGAAGTCCAGATAAGGAAACAGTAAGAAGGTAGTTTTACATATACGTTGGAAGCCTTGGGGAAATATCAAGAATAGAAGTCTATTATAAGGATGAGATACCTTCCTTATACCAGAGGTACCAGGGCTTCCGTGACAGCTCAGCTGGTAAAGAATCCTCCTGCAATTCAGGTGACCCTGATTCAGTTCCTAGATTGGGAAGATCCTCTGGAGAAGGCATAGGCTACCGACTCCAATATTCTTGGGTTTCTCTGGTGGCTCAGCTGGTGAAGAATTCTCCAGTATTCTGGCCTGGAGAATTCGATGGACTATATAGTCCATGGGGTTGCAGAGAGTGGGACACAACTAAGCGACTTTCTCTTTCACTTTCATAAGGATGAGATAGTCAAAGCTATTGGAGCAAATCTTGTAGGATGACCCCTTCAAACTCTTGGGTTTCCCAAACATATGACACTCTCCCATACCAGACTTAATTTTTCCTTTTAAAAGACAATAGCACCATTTATTTTATTATAAGAAAAACAGACATTATTCAATGTAAGGCCCTTTACTCCCACAGAATTAGCTTCTGTGTATTTTTATTAATATTTAAAGCAATTCTTGTCTTATTAAGAGCAGCAGGGAAACATACATGCTGTCATAGTTATTTGTCCACAGAATCAAGACTTCACATTGCTATGCTTTTAAATTGTTGTTGTTTAGTTGCTTAACAATGTGTCTGACTCTTTTGTGAACCTGTGGACTGTGGCCTACCAGACACCTCTGTCCATGGGATTTCCCAGGCAAGAACACTGGAGTCGGTTGCCATTTCCTTCTCCAGGGGATCTTCCCAACTCAGGAATTGAACTCGTGTTTCCTGCATCGGCAGGCAGATTCTTTACTGCTGAGCTACCAGGGAAGACCAATATAGCCATGCAAGAGGCAGTATTATATAATGCTAAAGAATGTGGTCTCTGGAGTCAGACTGGATTTGATCTCTGCTATATTATCTTTAATTGAGTGAAAATTCACAAAATATAAATTTGTTGTTGTTCAATCACCAAGTTGTGTCTGATTCTTTGTGACCCCCTGGGCTGCAGCACACCTGGCTTCCCAGTCCTTCAGGGAACTCTCCTAGAGTTTGCTCAAATTATGTCCATTGAGTCAGTGATGCCATCCTCAGTTACCCTATTTTCCTCCTGCCTTCAATTTTTCCCAGCATCAGATTCTTTTCCAATAAGACAGCTCCTTGCATCAGGTGGCCAAAGTATCGGAGCTTCAGCTTCAGCATCAGTCGTGTCAATGAATATTCAGGACTGGTTTCCTTTAGGGTTGACTGGTTTAAACTCCTTGCTGTCCAAGGGACTCTCAAGAATCTTCCTCAGGACCACAGTTCAAAAGCCTCAGTTATTCAATGCTCAGCCTTCTTTAACCATTAACGTAAGCAATAGAGTGACATTTAGTACATTTGTGATACATTCACAATTGTCAATATAGTTCCAGAATATTCTACCACCTCCCAAAAAACTCATTACCCATTGAGTAGTTGTTCCCCATTCCTGCTTCACTCACCTGTTCCAAGTGACAAATTGTACAGACATTCAACTTATTCTCCTTGACAATCAGTATTCCTATAAAGACAGAAATGACTTTTACCTTACATGGTGCTTCTAAGACATTAGTAAAATAATTCATACAGTGCACTTAGAACATTGCGTGTCTTAAATACCTGTTAAATGAAATGTTAAGTTTATCTGGTCCTATTCAGCATCCAAAGAAAAACGTGATAAATAACACTAAGAAGTGTTTCTATAAGTCATCAGAACAGGGAAATACAGAGAAGCTGTAGACCTTGGTTTACTTAGAGGCTAATGAATCAGTGATACCCTCTTGCTCTAGAAAACTGACAATTAACACCTATGTTCTCTCTCTTTATATATAATGGTTTAGAGGTAGAATTTAGGGCTGAGAGATGTTGAGGGCAAGAGGGAATTTCCCAGGAAATATGAATCTGAAAATAAGAGGACTATAACGGAGTTTTTTAAAAAGGAAATCCTTTTCTCAGAAATAAATGAAGGAGATGAAACAGCAAGCAACAGCCCTAAAGGTCTAATTATTTTCCAGTTAATATTAGTACTCATGATGATGAGATGCTTTTAAAAAGTCAATGGCATGACAAAGTAACATAGAAAAATATAATATAAAAGTACATATATGCATATGTTTATATATGTAAATATATGTAAATTTAGCTATAGTTAAAATTGTATTATAATGTAATCATATTCTACAGTTGGTAGTGTTTTTTTTTTTTTTGGCATTTTGTGATCAAACATTTTTTTCATTAAATTTCATTTGCTTGTTTTTCTGCAATTTACACTAGAGACTGCCAAGTAAACTAGATATTTTACATTCAGTACACATTCCCTGAAATCTCCACAGTTGTTAGAAAAACTTTAAAATCCATGCACCAGGCCTGGATTTGTTGTGTAGTTGGTGTAGAGCTGTAGAAGAATTTTCACCAAAGTGAGAGCAGTAATTGCCACTGGGTATCACATCTTCAAGTGTTTTTCATTTGCCTCTGTATTCTTTTCTCTAATTATTAAAATTTGCCACATGGCCATGACCTTATAAATGCAAGCAAAATAATAAAGCTATGTCCACTTAATAATAGTCACATTACAACCATACTTTGTTTTGATATTTTTACCTAGTTTGTCTTGATAGTTGCTGGAAGAACAAATCCTTAATAAATGTATCAAAATGTTTGAGAACTTGAAGCAGTTTGGCTTGCTTTCAGGACCTTAAAGAAGAAAGAGAATGAAACAAAATTATGGAGCCCTCCTTTTCTCCATAAATCAAGTACCTATGGATCCTGACAAAATACAGCACACTGGAGTTTCAATTCTTTCTTTCCCCTTTTTTAGTTCAGTCTACCCAAGTTTTCCCAAAACATCCCCCCAACCCCCAAAAATAGGACTATATGGTTAATTTCTAATTTTTCTACAGTTTACACAAAAGATAGCATACTCAGTGATTTTTAAAGGGGAAGAGTGTATCACTTTTTGTTCCACAGGAAAGTTCAGTATCCGGCTTCTGATCTCCAGCATTCTGTGCTTTCTTCATTTGCTTCCTGGACCAGAGGAAGCTCGAGTCTACTACTGCAAGCTCTTACAGTAATCCTCAAACCTGAGTATCTTTGTAGAAACCATCTGGTGACCTTGTTTAAAATGAGGGTTCTTTGATCCCACCCCAAAGTTTATTATTCTTTACATATATAATGAGATTTGGACATTTCTAGATTATACTGAGGCATGTAATTCACTGATTGAGAACCACTAGAAGGCTTATAGCCTTCAATGTTTAATCTTTTTGCAAACCTGTGATT
>ML661343.1:558249-617947 GCA_007570785.1 Antilocapra americana
TAAAAAGCAATAATTTCTTACAGTCATTTTACTTAAAAAATTATCTGTTATTCTATTTAGGTCTTCTCATTGAAAATTTGTCTAGTAATTCAGGTAGGACATGACAATTTAGCCATCATTAATCACATGGGCCATCCCCAAATTCCAACTGCAAAAACCAGTTGAACAATATACTTTACATTCTACTTCTTTATAGAATGGATACAATCCAATCATTCATGACATGTAGAAGAATAAAATCTTCCAGTTAGATTTTGTGACGTGGTTAATGTGAATTCACCAGATAGTCTTGTTTGCAATAAATCAGTATTTAGTAAATAGCATGTAATAGCAATGCAATAATATTAAAATTATTTTATATAATAAATATATAGTTGAGGTTTTTTCATTAAAGTATCTTATATGTGCTAACATATTAACCCCCAAACATACCTGAGGAGCAGACAAGAACTGCTGTTTATCACCATTTGCAGATGGATTGAATCGCTGAGCTATTAAGTAACATGAAGAGGGTCACAGAGTCAGTGACTGTCAGAACAAATACGTCATCTCCTAATTCTGTGATCAGTGATTTTCTGAACAAATTCTGTTTCTTATAATTCTTCCTGTAAGAATTTACAAGACATTCAGCTTTCTGGGGGATTCTTCATTATGGGAGAACTTCATCATGGGGAATGTGTGAACTCATACCCCTTGGAATGTTGAAAACTGGAAATGGGAAACAATTTGTTCAGTTCAGTTCAGTTCAGTTCAGTTGCTCAGTTGTGTCCGACTCCTTGGAACCCAATGGACTTCAGCACACCAGGCTTCCCTAACCATCACCAACTCCCAGAGCCTACTCAAACTCATGTCCATTGAGTTCGGTAATGCCATCCAACCATCTCATCCTCGGTTGTCCCCTTCTTCTCCCACCTTCAATCTTTCCCAGCACCGGGGTCTTTTCAAATGAGTCAGTTCTTTGCATCAAATGGCCAAAGTATTGGAGTTTCAGCTTCAACATCAGTCCTTCCAATGGATATTCAGGACTGATTTCCTTCAGGATGGACTGGTTGGATCTCCTTGCAGTCTAAAGGACTCTCAAGAGTCTTCTCCAATACCACAGTTCAAAAGCATCAGTTCTTCAGTGCTCAACTTTCTTAATAGTCCAACTCTCACATCCATACCAGAGAAGGAGATGGCACCCCACTCCAGTACTCTTGCCTGGAAAATCCCACGGACGGAGGAGCCTGGTGGGCTGCAGTCCATGGGTTCGCTAAGAGTCAGACACAACTGAGAGACTTCACTTTCACTTTTCACTTTGATGCATTGGAGAAGGAAATGGCAACCCACTCCAGTGTTCTTGCCTGGAGAATCCCAGGGACGGGGGAGCCTGGTGGGCCGCCGTCTATGAGGTCGCACAGAGTTGGACACGACTGAAGCGATTTAGCAGCAGCAGCAGCACATCCATACATGACTACTGGAAAAACCATAGCTTTGACTAGATGGACGTTTGTTGACAAAGTAATGTATCTGCTTTTATAATATGCTGTCTAGGTTGGTCATAACTTTACCTTCCAAGGAGCAGGCATCTTTTAATTTCATGGCTGCAATCACCATCTGCAGTGATTTTGGAGCCCCCCAAAATAAAGTCTTTCACTGTTTCCACTGTTTCCCCATCTATTTGTCATGAAGTTATGGGATCAGATGCCATGATCTTAGTTTTCTGAATGTTGAATTTTAAGCCAACTTTTTCACTCTCTTTCATTTTCATCATGAGGCTCTTTAATTCTTCACTTTCTGCCATTAGGGTGGTGTCATCTGCATATCTGAGGTTACTGATATTTGTCCCAGCATGAGAAACCATGTTAATGGCAATTATTTTAAAACATGGCTTTATCATTTAAATTTCCTGTCATTGTCTGTATTTCATAGAAAATTACTCCATTCTTTCCTTCATTCAGTAATGTAATCAATATTTACTGAGCTTGTGTAATATGTCTAGTACTCTGCAAATAAATAGGGTACAAACCTTGTTCTCAGTTTGTACAGTCTGATAAGCAAACAGCAATGATATCATATGATAATGGCTATTTTAGAGCTATGTGTTCTGTACAAAGTAGCTTGTTGGAAGAATCTTGAGTCTGTTTGAGAGAGTTGGGGAGTCTTCTCAGAAATTAGAACATTTGAGCTAGATTTTGAAGGAAGGCTAAGAATTCACAAGGATTTGAGGTAAGGACAAGAACATGGAAACGGGAGGATAGAGGAAATCCCTAAGCATAATATAGTCCTATTCCATCCAATATATAAACAGTAATATCTGGATTTAAAATTCAGAGGCCTAATAAGTGTACTTTGTGGAGCACATTTTTCAGCACATTGGAATCCTCAGATTTGGAGCCTTGGCATCCTTCATGGAGAGCTGGATTATACCCAGAAATGAGACCTTTTGTGATCTCATTCCATTAAAGCCTTCATAAAAAATCACTATTCTGGCAGCTATTTTGATTTATAAAATCAAACCTCTTCTCATTATAAGATGCATGCAAGCAAGCACAAAAGAGAGCTGGTGTTTTTAAAAAATCATACTAAACAAAAGGAGCACTCACTTGCTAGGCTGGCCTTGTATGCTTCAGCCTGAAGGGCATTTTTGCAGCCAAGCAAGAAACCCACAAAACATAATGGAAACACTGACAGATACTTAACTATATCAGCTCTGGTGGGTACAACCATAATTCACTTCATAATACAAATTGATATGTTGTCTTGAGGGGTCCCTGCATTGGTGTTATTGAGTGTCTTTTGAAAAGCTCTGGTTCTGGGCTATGAAGCTACAAAATAAAGCTGGATGTGTCTCTCTGGAATAGATTCTGAACTGGGCCCCTCAGTTACAGTCCTGATATCCTTAGGGCAGGCAAAATGGAAATGTCCTCTAAAGATGGGGAAATATAAAATAATAATACAAAGTGAAAACAGCAAACAATGAAACAAAGTTTATTATTGAAAGTCTGATATTTCTTCAGACAAGGTCTACTTAAAAGCTGAGTACACCAGAGGTGAAAGAGGGCAGCTGCTTTCATTTAAGTGGGGTTAATTGTTAAACAGGTTATAAGTACACTCTGTATTTTCAAAATCATGTGGCGGGGCAAAGTTCAACCACCCCAGTGATCTTGATGACTGCAGTGTCCTCTGTGTTTTCTATTGAAATGTAAATGACTTCAATCATAGGTGGCCACATTCCCAAATACCATTTAGAACTTTAATGATTTGTCCTAGAAAGGTCCTGTCAAGCCATATTTAATGGGTATTGTAAACAATGCAAAACAGATTTTTGTAAATGTGTTCTGTGGTTTGTAATTTTATTGTAAAAATCGTCATCCTCTGTCCCTACTACTACTCACTTCACCAGATGCAATTTTTGAGGCTTCTTTACTGAACATGCTGCAGTGCCTCTTTCTTCTCTCTGAATCCAAATATTCCCAATTGTAATTTGAAGTTTCCATGTGTAGAGTTGGAGTTCTGACAATTAGAAAAGCTCCATAAAATTTGGAAAAGAATTCTGAAAGGCACAATTTTCAACATAAAGTTAGGAAACAAAGATTGTTGTGTCAGCTTTTCCAATGTAAACTATATAATCTTGAGTTCATCATAACCTCTATGGGCCCTGATCTGCTCAGCTCTAAAATGAAGGTCACAGACTGTCTCTATGTCCTTTAATGTTGTTCCATGGCACCATTTAAGCCTGCTAATGAATTACTTAAATATTGAAGTCCACATTAAGCCTTATGGAAAAGCATAACTGGCAAGATTTTCCTCTCAATTACTTGTACTAATGGGGCCGAAATGGCATGGATACTTTAAATTCACAGATAATCCCCAAACTTCAATTTAGCTAAGTGTTCCAACCTCCTCTTCTGCCAGACCATTTACAGGGGATTCAAACAATTAGCACACACTGGCATGAGATTTATCTTCTTTGTAACTCCTGCCTTCCTACCAGAATATTTTAATATCTGGATTTCCAAAAATAGAAATGAATAAATCAAGAATAGCTGTTGCACAGTCTTCCAGTGGGGTATGTTGCAAAACTACTCCAACACTGTTGTTACTCATAATAATTTATTAATAGTTTATCATATGTCAGTTGCTTTACAAATCATTTAAATCTCATGATTGCTTTGTTGGCTAGTGTATTGGTTTCCTAGGGCTGCCATAAACAAGTATCACAAACTGAGTGGTTTAAACAATAGAAATTTATTGTCTTACAGCTTTGGAGGCTAGAAATCTGAAATCAAGATATCAACAGGGATAGTGCCTTCTAAGAGCTGTGGTAGAGAATTAATTTCATACTTTTTTCTTAGCTTCAGGTTTTTTGTTCATTTGTTGTTTTATAATTTATTTGTTTGGCAATTTTGACACTCCTTGACTTGTAGATGTGTTATTCCAATCTCTGCCTTCATCCTGACATGGCTTTCTTTCTTAGTGTCTGTCTCTTTATTCTTTTGTCTCGTCATGTCTGTTATGGTATTCTTTCTATAGGTAAATGAGTCAAGTGGGTTAGGGCCTTAATTCAATATGATTTCATTTTGCCTTGATTATTTCTATAAAAGATCCTACTTATAAATAGTTACAGTCTGAGGTGCTGGCAGTTAATACTTCAATTTAATTCAGTTCATTAGAGATAGATGGTATTCCCATTTAATAGATGGATTACCTAAGGTTACAATGTTGAACTGATTTTCCTAAGGTCATAAAGCTAGTCAATGGTAGATCTGGGATTCATATCAACAATTGATGATATTATTCATTATTTAGCTAGTAATTGAAAGCAGGCTGTATCAATGTCCCAGGGCTAAGAATATTGAGCATAAACTTTCTGGTACCTTACATGATATAGAGGATTCAGTAACACTAGCCAACATCAAGGGTTCAGAGATGCATTTGTTAAAACTGACCCTTCCCTTCTCCAAGCCTGAGCAGAGATTTAAAAATAAGCCTGAACCCCAAGTCATCTTGAAGAAGATCTGTATTCATAATAACCCTGAGGATTTTATGTTGAAGTGTGGCTGCAGGGAGGGACAGTGACCATCCCACCCCTGTATAAGGGGCTGCCTTGCACTGCACGTGCTGAGCTGCTTCAGCAGCGTCAGACCCTGAGATTAGGGACTGTGCATGGGGTTGTCCAGGCAAGAGTAATGGAGTGGGTTGCTGCATCCTCTTCTGAAGGATACTCCTGATCCAGAGATCAAACCCACCTTAGAAGATCAAAATTCACCAGCATAGCATTTCTGATTCTTTTCCTCAGGTGTGCATTACTGTTTTTAATGATTGATGTTTGTGAAACTGCTGGCTACCCGTTAATCTGGCTCTGCCCTGAACACCTCTCTTTAGTAGCCCATACAGAAGTGAGGAAGGCAGAGTCTTAGGCCTTTGGAGGAAGCAGATGGGCCTCAAGAAGCGAGGGAGCACCTAAAGTTAGAAATTGGAATAAATAGGAAAGTTTCCATTAGGCCCTTTAGTCCCTGGGATACTTAAGTTCCTCCAGTGAATATCCCCTATTTTCCTAATAGTTTCATAAAAAGGCATTTCACAAGATATCCTGGCAGTGGTTAGAAATGCCCCTTTTTCTAGATGCCTGATATTATGCTAAATGGGGGATTACATTAATAAACATATATTTTTTAAAAATACAATTCTCGCTTTGGTTTATGTCAGAGTGTTTTGCCTATGTTATCCTCTAGGAGTTTTATAGTTTCTGGTCTTATGCTTAGGTCTTTGATCCATTTTGAGTTTATCTTTGTGTATGGTGTTAGAAAGTGTTCTAGTTTCATTCTTTTACAAGTGGCTGTCCAGTTTTCCCAGCACCACTTGTTAAAGAGCTTGTCTTTTCTCCATTGTATATTCTTGCCTCCTTTGTCAAAGAAAAGGTGTCCATAGATGCATGGATTTATCTCTGGGCTTTCTATTTTGTTCCATTGATCTATATTTCTGTTTTTGTGCCAGTACCATACTGTCTTAATAACCAAAGCGGGATCCTACATGACCCACCTCCCAGAATATTGGAAATAAAAGCATGAATAAACAAATGGGACCTAATTAAAATTAAAAGCTTCTGCACAACAAAGGAAACTATAAGCAAGGTGAAAAGACAGCCTTCAGAATGGGAGAAAATAATAGCCAATGAAGCAACGGATAGACAATTAATATAAAAAATATACAAGCAACTCCTGCAGCTCCATTCTAGAAAAATAAACGACCCAATCAAAAAGTGGGCCAAAGAACAGACATTTCTCCAAAGAAGACATAAAAATGGCTAACAAACACATGAAAAGATGCTCAACATCACTCATTATCAGAGAAATGCAAATCAAAACCACAATGAGATATCACTTTACACCAGTCAGAATGACTGCAATCCAAAAATCTACAAGTAATAAATGCTGGAGAGGATGTGGAGAAAAGGGAACTCTCTTACACTGTTGGTGGGAATGCAAACTAGTACAGCCTCTATGGAAAACAGTGTGGAGGTTCCTTAAAAAACTGCAAATAGACCTGCCATATGACCCAGCAATCCCACTGCTGGGCATATATACCGAGGAAACCAGAATTGAAAGAGCCACGTGTACCCCAATGTTCATCGTTGCTTTGTTTACAATAGCCAGGACATGGAAGCAACCTAGATGCCCATCAACTGACGAATGGATAAGAAAGCTGTGGTACATATACACAATGGAATATTACTCAGCATTAAAAAAAAATTCATTTGAATCACTTCTACTCAGGTGGACGGAACTGGAGCCCATTATCCAGAGTGAAGTAAGCCAGAAGGAAAAACAACAATACAGTATACTAATGCATATATGTGGAATTTAGAAAGACGGTGATGAGAACCCAGCATGCGAGACAGCAAAAGGAACGCAGATATATAGAACAGACTCATGGACTCTGGATGAGGGCAAGGGTGGGATGATATGGGAGAATGGCATTGAAACATGTTAATTATCATATGTGTAATCAATCGCCAGCTCAGGATTGATGCTCGGGGCTGGTGCATCGAGATTTCCTGGGGGGGAGGGAGGAGGGAGGGGGGTTCTGGAGGGGGAGCATATGTAAACCCATGGCGATATCATGTCATCGTATGGCAAAACTAATAAAAAAAATAAAAATAAAAATACAATTCTCTGTGGATATTTAAGGGGCATTTACAGTTATCCATTTACAGTTTTATAGAATCTATTATGTTCACTCTGCTTTAAAGAACACTTCAGTGGTTACAGTGAAACAGTGGAAATCTTGATATAGGTTTGGGTCAAAAAAAGGAAGAAGTGGTTCTCAGCAAAGAGAATTTATGATAGAGTCATCTTGGTTTGTGAATTTGTAAGCCAGGGAGCCTATTTTCCTTTATATTGTTGATAATAGACTAGAAGTTTAATCTGTTTCTTTTCAGCCATATTTTGGTTTGCTGTAAAATTGAAGAAAAGCAAAAAAGTTTTTCTGAGTGCTCTTAACATTATTTTATTTTTGAGGATTTCCATAATATATACTTGGAATATACACTTGGTAGAATGAATTTAAGCATCTAAATAAGTATCATCTTTGACCACACTAGAATATGCATTGAGGACATGAATAAAGGTGTTGATATAATGGTAAAACCTTTGCAATTTGTACTGGTAATGATTGGTATACTAGTGGTAATGTTAAGTAAAATAGATTTACATTAATCATACAAAAGTTAATGTTTTGAGTTGTTACCAGTTAAAATACTCATTTCCAAAATCACATAGCTATTTCTTAGGAAGTGCTGTGTAAGTAGTTTCACAAACACCAATCAATGTTCAAGGATCCTTTATTTTATCTGGATACTAAGGAAAGATTGCAGGTTATTTGAAGTGAATATTTTAGCTGAATCCAACTTTAACTAAATCCAACTTCTTTTTCTATTTTTTTAATTATTTTAATAGATAAAGGGGAAGAGAGACAGTGCTTGTTCTTAAGTGAGAGCTGTCCTAATAACAATACTCCTATACTCCTACCTCTGCCTATGATATGTTTCCAATGATCTGCTTGACATTTAATATAAATCCATCCCTGAGGCCTTCCTTCCTCAAGAAAAATAAAAAAGAAAAGAAAAATGATTTATTATTAAAAAGTCATACTTCCTCCACTGACCCTGGGGTATGAATAGTCTGTGGATTCTATCAAATGTATAGAATATTGTCTTGTTATAGAGTCTTGGATTAAGATTGTTAAACAATGACCGATCTGATAATAATACATATCTTATAATGCCAATCATATTTTTTTAATTCACTGCTGTTGGGACTTAGGGGATCAATAATTAATGCCCTGTTCTTACCCTCCTGAGCTTAGAATCAATTCAGAATTAAGACCCAGGCGACAGAGAAATAGAGGTCAAACAGCTTGTTTTGTTATAAAGATGATGAGAAAATACAGTTTTAAAAGCATATGCAAATAGATTCAATACCCCATCACTGATTTAAGCATACTTTCCATCTTGGACTCAACACAGTTGAACAAGGTAAACAAATTCCTTATGAGCCGTGAGGACCTCAAGAGGCATTGAGAAATGCTACAGCCAACAGCGGGCTAAGCTCCATATGCTCAGTACTTTCTGATAATCTTTGGGATCAAAGGAATTGGGAGAAGGCAAGATGGGTTGCTCTAATGGATACCCCCATGAAAACGAGAGCAAGGGGAAGAAGGAAGATTTTTACCCAACATCATCCATCTAGGGTTCTCTCAACTTGTTGGGCTTTCTCACACAACTAAGTTCCCTCATTTCAAAGTATTGCCACCCATGTTTTAAATTGTATATTAAAATATTATATGATAAATATATCAGTATGCAAGCATATAATATCTCTGTTATTTCTGTTCATTTGCTAAGTTGTGTCTGACTCTCTGTGACCCCATGAACTACAGCACACCAAGATTCCCTGTCCTTCACCATCTTCCTGAATTTGCTCAAACTCATGTCTGTTGAGTCAGTGATGCCATCCAACCATCTCATCCTCTGTCATCCCCCTCTTCTCTTACCCTTAATCATTCCTAGCACCAGGGTCTTTTCCACTGAGTTGGCCCTTTGCATCAGGTTGTCAAAGTATCTGAGCTTCAGCATCAGTCCTTCCAATGAGTCTTCAGAGTTAATTTCCTATAGGATTGACTGGTTTGATCTCCAACGGTCTCTCAAGAGTCTTCTCCAGAATCACAGTTCAAAGACATCAATTATTCGGTGATCAGCCTTTTTTATGGTCCAGGTGTCACATCCATACATGACTAGTGGAAAAATCACAGCTTTGACTAGATGGACCTTTGTTGGCAAAGTGATGTTTTGCTTTTTAATATGCTGTGTAGGTTTGTCATAGCCTTTCTCCAAAGGAGAAAACATCTTTTAATTTTGTGGATGCAGTCACCATCCGCAGTTATTTTGAAGCTCAAGAAAATGAAATCTGTAACTGTTTCCACACTTTCTACATCTATCTGCCATGAAGTGATGGGACCAGATGCCATGATCTTTATTTTTTTAATGTTGAGTTTTATGACAACTTTTTTACTCTCCTCTTTTACCTTCATCGAGAGGCTCTTTAGTTCCTCTTCACTTTCTGCCATTATTGTATCATCTGCATACCTGAGGTTGTTGATATTTCTCCCAGAAATCTTGATTCCAGCTTAAGATTCATCCATCCTGACATTTTGCATGATGTATTCTGCATATAAGTTAAGGGTGACAGTATACAGCCTTGATGTACTCCTTTCCCAATTTTGAACCAGTCCATGTCCTGTTCTAACTACTGTTCTTGTCCTGCATACAGGCTTCTCAGGAGACAGATAAAGTGGTCTGGTATTCCCATCTCTTTTAAGAATTTTCTTGTGATCCATGAAAAGGCTTTAGCATAGTCATTGAAGCAGAAGTCTCTATTATAGAAAGCCTCAAATATAGACAGTGTAATTCTTTCATTATCAAATTCCCAGAGATTTATTGAAGTTCCCTAATTGCATCACCTTGCAGTGTGGAACCCCAGTCAAAAGCCAAAATTCTGTAAGTCTGAAGAAATTAAAATCCAAAATGAGTTTTTGCTCAGCCAGCTAGTCAGTGGTAACTCCTGTGATTCATGAATAGTGCAGGTGACCTCACCCTCTGTCACTTAATGAAACTTCTAGTTCCTTTAGCTCTTTGTAAGTTCTCCTCCATGATCAGGTAACCATCATTCTGATCTTCTTCATAGTTTTCATTAAGTATATTGCAGTTAGTTTAGCATGTTTTTGAACTTTAAATGCATCATATCATATTGGACCTAATATTTCATCCTTTTTCTTTTGTAACTCTTGATTCTGAATCATCTATGTTAATGCAGTAGATGCAGTTCATTGGTAGTGTATGCCACAAATTGTCACCTCCAATGGATCTTTGTTCCTTTTTTATTGTCCCTGATTTTAAGAACAGTGCCAGTGTGAACACTCATGAAAATAAGCAGGAATTCCTTTAGTATGAGATCTCAGTTTTTTAAAAACTACAGTGAATCAATAGATTATTACAGCACAGCCTTTATATTTACTGAGTTTAGAAAACATGAAACACATATCCTATAGCAGTGAATCAGATATTTAGTGTTAACTTGTGGAAAGAAGGTATTACATGAAGATCTTACTTTGATCAGCCTTGCTAGTATGCCAGTCAGCTCTGTGGTTTCCCAAATGTGTGAACTCCTACAAGATCTCTTCTGTCATTAACTTAATCATTGCACTGCATTGGCCGTGGAGAATGTCTCCCTACACATGCAGTGCTTTCTCAAAGTGCAATTTGAAACATTCTAATCATCTTGCTAAGTTTAGAATCTTGTAAAGTGGCAGAATCAGTCATTAAGTATAAACTGAGGTGACTTTCTATCCCCAAACCTTTTCAATTCAAAACCTTTTGATTTCCATTTCTTTTCTGAGCTCAAGATCTCTAGAACCCCAATGTTCTAATGAATCTGGCTTCTGCTTTATGACATAGTTGACACACTCTCTTGTGAGCTGGGATACTGCTTTGTACTGTGCCCACTGCTACCACTAATTCTGTTCAGTTAAGGAGATACTTGAGCCTATGAAACATACTTTCTTGGGAAGGTTCATTGTTTAACCTCATATGTGTTTCATCTGGAAAACCAACTTGATCTGAAACCACTGATAGTCCTAAAAAAAACCACCCCTCCCTTTTTTCCAAGCTTTGATAAAGAGTCTATGCATTTAGAGACATCAGAAACTTCTTTATTTCTGTAGTAATTTTCTCTGTAGCAATGGAGATGTCAATAATGTTCATTTTGCTGCTGCTGCTCTTGTACAGGTTTCTAGGAGGCTAGCTGAGTTTTTCATATTCAACTTAAACCATTTCAAACACATATAGAACTGGTACTGTTTGCAAATTCAGAACATTCCTTTTTTGCTTTGTAGTCTAGGCATTTGTTTTGGCATTATATTTCTCTAGATTGTGTCTTATGAAAGTTAAAAAAATAAATAAGCACTACCTCTGTTACTACCTCTGTAACAAAGGAAGTTCATTTTGAACACATCTTCACCTCCTAGCATTGAATAGTCTTGCCCAGGATATAAACTCCTGAAGACTATATAACTCAGACCTGGCCTCTATGTTACTGTTGCCTCACCATGCCATGTGCAAAGTTTATGGAACACAGTGATTTTTAGAAATAGAAAAAAGGCCCATATGGCTAGAGTACAAAGGTGGAAAAGAAATTGAGGTTATAAACATAGGCAAAAGGCCAGACTGTGCAAAAGTCTGTATCGATTATGAGCAATAAGGGATACTCTACAATTGAATTTAGAATCTTTAGAAAGCTTGGACAGGAGAATGAGGCAGATAAAATTTTCTGAGATGTTTTGATATGTAAAGAAGCAACAATCCTGGCAATGCTGTTGAAGGAAATAGTAATTTGTTCTGGTATGTTGGGGAAATTATAAGAATGACCTCTAGCTAAAGGATATCCATTTCCACTGGACTGAATTACATCATCTTGCTGTCTGTGTGCATTTTCCATAACCACATAGCCTTTTATCCAGAGATTGTCCAGGAAGCTGGATTCAGCCAAAATTATTTGGGTAGTGATGGTGATTGAAGAAAGGGAAATGGAATGGAGTAACGTTTTCCAAATTCTGATCTCATTTTGTGAGTCATATTGTAGAAGAAAAGGTCTTTTTTTTTCTTCTTTTTTTTTTTTGCTCTACTTATCTCTCCAGGTGGTTTTAGTTCCAGGAAACAGCTTATTAGCCAATGTAATAGAATATTGACTTAATCCTCAAAAAAGTTTATATTTAGCATAGCACAAGACATCAAGTTGTTTTATTCCCATGTAGCATCTAAAACATAGCCACTCAATACATATCTAGTTAAAATAATTGTTAAAGAATATGTACAAGCATTATGATCTTTTTGGTTCCTTCCAAATGTCTGCATCTTAGCTTGAGTCTATAGTTAACCCTTGAACAGTGTGGGCCATCAGGGCACCAAACCCCAGGCAGAAAGCTGCAATAACTTTGCATTCGGTCCTTTCCATAATTTCTGGCTCTGCATCGAGAAAGTCAGCCAACCTTGTGGATTGTTTAGTAAGTATTTAGTGAAAAAGATACTTATAAATGGACCCCTGCCATTCAAACCCATGTTGTTCTAGGATCAATTGTATTGAATACTTTGTTTTGGTTAACTATTTTGGTATTTTAATTTATAAGATTTATGTATCTTTCTTGTTAACTATGCTTTACCAATCTACTTGTCTTTGGACATTAAAAAATGTTTTAATCAAAACCATTTCTTTATTCTACATAGATTTTAGTTAGCTTGTAATCATGGGAGTCAGCTTCAAAGGAGTTTCTTTAATTGATTTCTGATATATTGATTGGTTCTAGTGCTGCAGCGGGACTGCATGTGGATGTTACTTTCAAGGGTATATTTATAGTTTCCAAATTTTGATATCATTAAAGTTGCTGGAGAACTCACATGAAAGCTATATAATGAATTAGATTATGCTCTAGTTTATAGTCTTAATAATTTTTACTGATTGAGCACTTACTGATTGTCACGCATTTCAGGTTATCATTTATTGACTAATTTACTCTTTAATCTTTTCATTCAACTACTGCATGTCAGGAATTCTCTTTAGTTCCTCATTGAGTCAAATCAACAATATCTGTTTTCAACATGTTAGGTCACAGTGGAAGGACAGATTTTTAAAAAACCTCTTTCTAACCAAATAAAACATTAAAAAGGTATTCCAAGTTCTCAGAAGGAGAGCTACAGCTGCTTAAAAGAAAAAATTGACCGAGGGATTTCAGAGAAGGTGTTGCTCATTTAATTTTCAATGTGACTCAATGAGATTGCACTTGAGTGCCAGACTGTCTGGTTAGGAAACATTTCTCTGCCTCCATTGCTATGTGACCTTGGGCAAGTTACTAAAACTTAGTATGACTCAGTTTTGTCATGTATAAATGGGTATGAAGTTAGAACTTGTTTAATTAAATTGTAGTCAGTGTAAATGTTTAAAGAAATAAATATGTTGCTCAGCGACAGTAAGATTAAGTGTTAAAATCCAATACCCACTCTGGCTGACAGCAGAATGCAAGTTTTAGTTACAGTGTGATCTTTGCCAGGCAGTTGAGAGAGAGGGACTATTGAAAGGAAACTGTGTTTTATGTCTGGGTATCCAGTTGTAAGTCATAAAGCTATTTAATGTATTGATCTTTGATAAGGGGGAGTGGCCCTGATCATCTCACAAGGAAATGCCTGTTCAGGCTTCATTGCAGCGATGTTGCTGAAGCTTGATTTCTTTATGACTTATTCCCAGATCTGGGAAATGGTACAATATTTCATTTCTTACTTTTCATTAGGCCACCTGAGGGATGGCATTATGAAATGGTTAAAGACACAGACTGTGGTGCTAGACTGTTGGGTTTCAAATTCTGGCTTTACTACTTACTAGCTGTGTGACCGGGACTAGACTGCTAATCTCTGTGCTTCAGCATTCTTTCTGTGAAACGGAGATGGTGATGATAAGTATCTGCCAAGGCTGTCTTTAGTACAAAATAAATGAATATGTATAACAGGGCAGGGCCTGGTCCATCATGAGCTTTACATATGTGTCAAATAACCAATAAAAATGTACCCCATTCTTTGATGAAAGTTCCATCGTTTGGTTGCTATTATAAAATCTAGCTCCTGAAGCCACTCTTCAAAATAGTGATAGCTATTTGAAACCTGGGAAAAAGCATCACATTTCATTTTTTAAAAAAATTCTTCTTATAATCCAAAGCAACCTAATCCCCAGACTTAGGTATGGCAAAATAAGGGACATTAAGAAAGCTAAATGTAGTTGTTGTTGTTGTTACTCTGTCTCAAGACTAGTGTCATGATTTTACTCATATGCGGAATCTATAAAAAGCAAAACAAAACCAAATGCATAGATACAGGGAATAGAATAGTAGTTACAAGAGGGGAAGAAATTTGGGTTAGCGATGAAATGGGTGGTGAGTGAAATGGGTGAAGGGAGTCAGGAGTATGGTGATGGGGGCATAACTTAGGCTTGTAGTGGTGATGGTTCTGTAGTGTATATAGATCTTAAACTATAATGCTGTGCACCTTAAACTTATGTAGTGATAAAATGATTGATTCTGCTTATCAGTCTATCCCCTTGTTGAAAACAGGAACTACAAAAATTATCTCTCCAGGAATCACTCAGGGAAACAGTAGGTTACTGTTGGAAACCTATTCTTTGAAACAATTTCCATGCTTTATCACCTGCCATCTGAGTCACCATGAACACCAACTAACTGAAAATTGTTTGTAGCTCATTTAAGTATTTATGAATCACTTTGTATTACACTGTTAAGGGCTAGCTGTGAACACCAAGAACTTCAATGATTTTTTCCATGTATTTAGTTACTCCAAACACCTGCCTTTATGCTTTATTCTGTAGAAATAAAGTGTTCAGTTTCTAAGAAGCTACTCCACAGAAGGATTATAAAAGGAAATTTTCTTCAAAATGTATTCTCAATTAAACATGTAAAAGAAATAGACACACAAATAGGGTTTTCTATATTATTCTTTTGTAAAAACATGTTTTCAAGCAGGTGGAATTTCACTCTGGAAATCCAAATATGAGACTCTAACAGGTCTCACTGTGCTGTAAAAACATGCAGAAACAGACTAGCTAACCAGAGGAAAGATGAAAATTTCACAGAAGATGGATTCTCCTAGTGGAACTGGCCATCCAAATAAACGTTTAAGAGATTTATTATGGCATCTTTACTTAGTAGAACTAAACAGAGTAGGGACTGGCAAGTAGAGTAGATCACTAGCATATTTGGCAATGAGGACACAGACTGGGAATAATGGGACATTTGAGGTATCAGAATCAAAGATTTAGGTTCTAGAAAATGGTATTTCTGTCTTAGTACTTTGGCAGAGCTTAAGTAACTAAAAAATAGTTTATTTGTAACATTATTAAACTTGGGAACTTTTTTCTGAGTATAATGGCAATGAAGGATCTTGTTATGAGACATTTCTAACTGGCTCTTCCCATTTTACCGGGCTAGAAAGTGTAATAGACTTTCCATAGTTGTTACCATTAGGGACTTACTGGGAGAGGTTACCTCTTTCCTATGGCGCTGTGGTTGAAGTTGGAATATTGAGAAGTGAAGTGCTTGAAGTATAAAGGTGATGGGTTCATGAGTAGACATCACTAGCACCAAAAACTCAGCCTGAAAAAACTGGTTGATTCAACAGACATTTATGTAGTACCTTCCAAGTGTTAGATTCTCCATTCTAGGCACAGGTATGCAGTAGTAAATAGGACAGACAAAATGAATGCAGTCAGCCTCCTAGTGAGAGACTGAAACTGAATTTTACAAAAATTACACAAGATCCAAGTGAAATTCATTCATGATGAAAACTCCTTTACTACTTCATCTCAGTTGCTTAGTCTTTAGGATTGTCAAGATTGGGAGAGAAATTAAAATATTGCTGTTACTGATCCCTCTGAACAAAAGAATTAGGCAAACAGGAGCCATAGGAGCCCTGAAAAAGGTGTTGATTTTGAAAATTTGGAGAATTGGTATCTATAGCACCAGAATCACAAAGCATATTTGTATAGTTTGTGTTTCTCTATACAAACATTTGCAATGTATACCATACCTGACAATTATTTACTACAGCTTTTACTAGCTAAGATGAACCTTTTGAAAGCATAAATTGAGTCTCAGTCATATTTTTTTCTGATTCATATTTTTTTCTGAATAGATGAATAAACATATAGATACTACTATAGCATAAGATAAAAGGAAAGAAAAATGAGGATTTTTAGAATATGATGGACTCAGTTATTTCCACATCAAACTACGTTTAATATTCAGTTCAGTTCAGTCTCTCAGTTGTGTCTGACTCTTTGCGACCCCATGAATTGCAGCACACCAGGCCTCCCTGTCTATCACCAACTCCCAGAGTCCACCCAAACCCATGTCCATCGAGGCGGTGATGCCATCTAGCTTTCTCATCCTCTGTCATCCCCTTCTCCTCCTGCCCCCAATCCTTCCCACCATTGGGGTCTTTTCCAGTGAGTCAACTCTTTGAATTAGGTGGCCAAAGTATTGGAGTTTCAGCTTCAACATCAGTCCTTCCAATGAACACCCAGGACTGATCTCCTTTAGGATGGACTGATTGGATCTCCTTGCAGTTCAAGAGACTCTCAGGAGTCTTCTCCAACAGCACAGTTCAAAAGCATCAATTCTTTGGTGCTCAGCTTTCTTCACTGTCCAACTCTCACATCCATACATGACTACTGGAAAAACCATAGCCTTGACTAGACGGACCTTTGTTGGCAAAGTAATGTCTCTGCTTTTCAATATTACATCTAGTCATATTCACGTTTTGTATAAACCACTTTGATTTACATGAAAAAATTCAAACAAAAAACATTTCCATAGTTTAAATGAGTTTGATAAAATTTAATTTAAGGCAAATTAAGCCAAATTAAATCTCTTCCTCTTGGAGTCATCTAATAGTTCTTTGTTTGCTAATGTGCATTGTGGATACTAACAAGAGGGATACAGTAATAAGTATATCTTTTTCATAAAATACATTTGAAATAAACATCTTTCTTTAAAGCAAAATAGAGAAAGTATCAAGGTATATCATTAGTGAAATCATTGCTGTAATAGAAAAGTTTTTATGTATTGAAATAGGTGATCAGTTAGAGCAATTTAAAATAAATCAAGATAATGCTATGGCAAATATGTCAACTCATCATCAGTTATTTGATTTCAGTCTTGTATAGTTATAAATAATAAAGTTGATAAGAATATGTATGCATGTCATCAGTCACTAAGTCGTGTCCGACTATTTTGCAACCCCATGGACTGCAGCCCACCAGGCTCCTATGTCCACAGGATTCTCTAGGCAAGAATCCTGGAGTGGGTTGCTATTCCTTCTCCATGATAAAAATATATTTAGTCTTTAATATCTACATAGAAGATCTGTATTGGTATTTAGTAGAATTTTTGCCTCTAATCCATCTGTTCCACTTTCTACTTCTATAAAACAATTATAGTTCCCCTTTAAAAAAAAGTTTTAAAAAATTCTTTTATCAGACAAAAGAATGTAAATAATTGCCTGAATCTCCATCATAAATTATTAGTTATGTGAGGAGTGCAATAATTTGGAAGATTGAATTAAGTTACCCAAGTGAGTTAAATTCAACTTCAGAATAATAGAAATCACAACTGTATACGCAAGAGAACTCTTAAAGCTTCAAAGATTTTCAGTTATCTAATCAAAGAAATGTATTCAGAAATTTCAATTGCATGTGCTCATCAAAATACTGCCTGATTAGATAAATTATGAAGGACATATAAACGTTAAAAGTAGGAGTATGTTGGTTATTAAGTTGACTATTCATATATTAGCCTATGTTTCTTTCTTCTTGAATAAAAATTTAAGATAAAACTGAAATCTAAAGAGGTGCTCATCAAACTCACTCTTAATTGTATCCAGGGCAATTTAGTGAGTCAGAAGAATTTTAAATATACACTTTTTATATAAATGAAGTTTTGAGGAAAAAGCACCAAGACTTGGGCTTTGGGATAGCCTTGTGGCTCAGCTGGTAAAGAATTCGCCTGCAATGTGCGACACCTGGGTTCAATCCCTGGGTTGGGAAGATCCCCTGGAGAAGGGAAAGGCTACCCACTCCAGTATTCTGGCCTGGAGAATTCCATAGACTGTACTATCCATGGGGTCGCAGAGTCAGACATGACTGAGTGACTTTCACTTCACTTCACTTCATGTGTTGTTTTAATCTGCTTTTCCAGTTAAAAGTCATGACTTTGGATAGAGAAGGTGATATGTACCGTGAGCAGCTGACTACACAGATGGTAACAGATCATTTTTTATGGTACCTAAAACCTGGGCTCTTAGGAAGGTCAAACTGTATCTCAGATCCAGGTTTATCTCAACTTATGAATCCCTACTAAAGCACAAGAACTATCGTAGGCATCTTCATAGAAATAGCTTAGTTAGTAAATGATCCTGTAACAATTGCAAATGAAAGTCCATTTATAGGTAAATAAACAAAAGGTTAGAAAAGTGATCTACATTGATAAAACTCAAAAGCAATAGAGTCAAAACACAGACTCTTTTTGATATCAGTGCCCTTAGCCTTATAATATGACCGTTTTACTCTGAAGGAACTGAAATATGCATTTGGCAGGTGATTTTCCATTTACATAAAACAATTTTACTCTTTTGTGCATTTACTTTTTTCATTCAAACTTACTGATTTATTTAATAAATGCCTTCTGAACATCTGTGAGCCTGTGACTGCAGAAAGGATGGAAAGTTAAATAAAAGGAGGAATAGAGTATTCCAGGGGCTTAACTGAAAGAGAAATATATATATATTCACAATAAGAGTGTGCAAAATGGATGGGCTTTTCTGGTAGCTCAGTGGTAAAGAATCTACTTGCTAATGTAAGAGATGCCAGTTCGATCCCTGGGTTGGGAAGATCCCCTGGAGAATGAAATGACAACCCATTCCAGTATCATTGCCTGGGAAATCCAATGGATAGAGGAGCCTGGGGCTTCAGTCCATGGGGTTGCAGAAGAGTCAGACACAACTGAGCGACTGAAAAACAAACAAATACAAAATGGACACTATTTGGAATAATTGGAGTGACTTAGACAAAAGTACAATTATGCTCAGTAATTATCAGAAACTAAAGAAAGACAGTGACAATAGAATTGATTCTGTTTCTCTGTATAGCTATATAATGAGTATGTGTAACATAAAAAAGATACTTGAAATTTTAGCAAGTGTAGTTAATATAATCCCACAAGTACCAGAGAAAGCTACTTGACATATATCCTTAATCAACAGCAGCTAATAAAAGGGATGGAAGTAGATGATGTTTTTATGGGACATATCCACATGGTGGAAGCTACTGGTTTAAATATGAAAGCTCTGTGTTATACGCTTATCTGAAAAGAAAAGGAGAAACAATTACAATGAGTATTCTTAGAATTCTGCCACATATTTTTAAAGCAGACTAAGAATATGCGCGAGGCTCTCTGATGACCTAAAATGTTGAACATAACTTGTGCATAAACAAGAGGTACCTTTCCCTGACTCTATCACCACACTCCAACCCTGATTCTGTCTCTTCCTTTTTTCACTGAAATTCAAAAAAGAAATCATGCATTTGGTGAGCTATTTCTTTAAGCTACCATTCATCACTCAAAGTGTTAAACTTTTAATCTCAACCTTCTGCCTGAATGTCTCTGACTGTAGGCAATAGTGAGGGCCAAGTTTTGTTGTCATCATTTTGGAACACTCTGAAAAACATTTTGAATTGCTGACGTCACTTGTTCTTGGCTCATTGCTCCTTCTACATCTATTAAGTTTTTCAACCAATTTTACTTATTACATTTTGCTGCCTATTCCAGTAATTGTTGATGTTCCCTTAAGTATCTATTACTGATCATCACTTTTGTGTCCTTGTTTTCTCCCATGCCTCATTTACCACTAAAACACTGATAAATCCCAAATCTAGGTCAGATTATGAAGTTATAACTTTCTCCTAAACTCCAGACCTATATGTCCAAAAGTTTACTAGAGGAACCTGCAGAGAGATACTACTGATTTCTAAAACTCATTTAAAATTTTACTTTACATATTTCTCTACCACCTACTCCAAGTTGCTTCATGTTAGATTAGTTCATCAGAACCCTACTCCAAAATCTTTTCTGCCTTATCTTGAAATTGCTAGCTAACTATTAAAATCTTACTATTATCAAGCTCTTCATATCGGGTTTTAAGTCATGTCTTCAAATATCAGTCATATCTCTTTCCACCACCTGCTCTGGCCCTAACTACACAGAATACATTGCCTTTTGTGTTATTGCACAGGCTGTTTTTTTTTTTTCTTTTTCCTGATTGGTATATGTATGCACCTCAGTTAAATCCTCCTTAAACTCTCCCTGGATGAGATGGCAACTCTGACTAGTGACTTGTATATTTATTGGGTTTTCTACAATATTCATTCATGTTTTTCTGTAAGATATCCTAGAAAAACCTGAATGAACTTATTGACCGACAAAATAGTTTATCAGGCATTTCTTATTTCTATTAATTTCAAACAGAACGTAGAAACATAGTATTGGAAATAAAATGGAACTGTTTCACAAAAAACAGTTGCTATCAAATAGAAGGAATAAGAATTGCAAATTCGTATATATTTCTTGATGTTGCCTAACATACAATATTTTTAAAAGGTGAAACTAAAAGGAAAAAAAAAAGACAAACCTAAAAATCACAGTGAGTATACAATATGTATCTTCCAATATCTGAATGAGCAACATTATTAACATGTTTAATTTATGTTTATAGATCAATGCACATAATTACAGTATATATATCATTTCAAAGGACACATAGACCATTTATGAAAATTGATCAGATGCTGAATCATATAACAAGTTTCAATATACTGTAGAGGGTTGACATCATGCTGAGTAAGTGCTTTGTGTACAAGTTATTTCAATCAGAAAATCTCCAGCTATTAAGAAATTAAAATATATACTTTTGGAACACTTATTGAGTAAAATTTCAACTTTAAAATGCTTAGAAATGAATAAAAATTAAACTACTGTATTAGAAAAAGTAAAACTAGTGTTAGAGTGAAACGTACTTCAAAACACATATAAGAAAAAATAAGGCAGAAAATTGGTTATTAACATCCATCTCAAGTTGAGGGAAAACAGTACATTTAACTCAAATGCAGAAGGAGAGAAAAAATAAAAATCAGGAGGTAATATAATGAAAAATATTGTACAATGTACCAAATATACAGTAGAGATGATCAGCAAAGCTAAAATTTGCTATTCGAATAAACTGACAAGAGAAGTAGATATCAATGTTACTGACCGATTTAAAAAAAAAAAGAGAGAGAGAGAGAGAGAGAGGCATCAGGAATAACGCACAGGAATTCGAACTAAGATGGCGGAGGAATAGGATGGGGAGACCACTTTCTCCTCAACAAATACACCAAAAAAACATTTAAAAGCCAAGCAAACTCCACAAAACAACTTCTGAATGCTGGCAGAGGACATCAGGCACCCAGAAAGGCAGCTCATTGCCTTTGAAAGAAGGTAGGACAAAATATAAAAAGTAAAAAGAGAGGCAAAAGAGATAGGGACAGAGTTCCGTCCCAGGAAGGGAGTCTTAAAAAAGAGAGAGGTTTCTGAACACCAGGAAACATTCTCCCCGGCAGATTTGTGGCAAGTCTCAGAGGGCAAAATAACCGGGAGCAAAAATAGATAAATAATTAAACCCCACAGATTATGTGCCTTACTGCAACTCCCAGGGGAGCGGCGGCCCAGACTCCCCCATTCCCCACTAGCAAGCACCGGCTGCTCAGGGAGGGGCGGCCGCGCAGCTTTGGGTGAGGACTGGGGCTGAATGCCCGAGGGCTGCCTGAGGGAACTAGCCTGAGATGGCAACCTAGACTGCGGAATAGCTTTCCTGTGAAGAGCCACTGCCAGACCTGTCCACAGGACAAAGGGCTGCGGGGAGCTAGTTGGCTGTGCGGAGCTGGTCGGCTGTGGACTGCGGGCTGTGGGCTGTGGACAGGCCCAGCCCCACCAGAGACTGACAGGCACCTCAGGATGCTCCTGGTGGAGCAAACGGGAGCCTGAGCAGTGTGGGTGGGGAAAGCACACGCGCCATGAGCGGGGACAAACCCCAGAGTGGCTGAATCACTGTGAGCGCACACCAGTCATATCTGCTCGCAGTGTTCCTCCCTCCCCACAGCATGACTGAACAAATGAGCCTAAAAAAGTGACCACCACCGCCCCTGCCTTGTGTCAGGGCGGAAATAGACACTGAAGAGACCAGCAAACAGAAGACGCTAAAATAATTAGAAGAAACCACTTTGGAACTGACAGGAGTAACAGATTAAATCCCTGCAGTTAGAACCGACTACATAGGAAGGAGCCTATAGACCTTGAGAAGTACAAGCCGGACCAAGGAACTATCTGAAATTGAACTGACCCCTTACTGTACACAACAGCTCCAGAGAAAGCCCTAGACATATTTTTACTATGATCATCTTTTAAATTAAAAAAAAAATTATTACTATTTTTTAAATTTTAAGTCCCCTATAACTCCTTCAATTTTCATTTTTACAACCATCCATTACCTAGCAAAAAAAAACCCCACTATTTTTAAAGTAAGCTTCATATAGATAAGTAAGAATTTCAGTGACTCTGTTTTTTTTTTTTGTTTGTTTGTTTTTAATTTTCTTTATTGTGTTGGTTTTGCCATACGTTGACATGAAACCACCATGGGTTTACATATGCTCCCCCTCCAGAACCCCCCTCCCTCTTCCCTCCCAATTCCCTCCCCCTGGGTCATCTTGGTGCCCCAGACCCGAGCATCAGCCCTGGGCTGGCGATTGATTTCACATATGATAATTAACATGTTTCAATGCCATTCTTCCATAACATCCCACCCCTGCCCTCTTCCACAGAGTCCACGAGACTGTTCTATACATCTGCGTTTCTTTTGCTGTCTCACATGCAGGGTTCTCGTTACCATCTTTCTAAAGTCCATATATATGCGTTAGTATACTGTATTGTTGTTTTTCCTTCTCGCTTACTTCACTCTGGATAATAGGCTCCAGTTCCGTCCACCTGAGTAGAACTGCTTCAATTGAACTTTTTTTTAATGCTGAGTAATATTCCATTGTGTATATGTACCACAGCTTTCTTATCCATTCATCAGTTGATGGGCATCCAGGTTGCTTCCATGTCCTGGCTATTGTAAACAATGCAGCGATGAACATTGGGGTACATTTGTCTCTTTCATTTCTGGTTTCCTCAGTGTGTATGCCCAGCAGTTGGATTGCTGGGTCATATGGCAGTTCTATTTGCAGTTTTTTAAGGAATCTCCACACTGTTTTCCATAGTGGCTGTACTAGTTTGCATTCCCACCAACAGTGTAAGAGGGTTCCCTTTTTTCCACATCCTCTCCAGCATTTATTGCTTGTAGATTTTTGGATGGCAGCCATTCTGACTGGTGTAAAGTGGTACCTCATTGTGGTTTTGATTTGCATTTCTCTGATAATGAGTGATGTTGAGCATCTTTTCATGTGTTTGTTAGCCATTTTAGTGACTCTGTTTTTTGTTGCTGTTGTTGTTCACTTGTTTTTTTTTTTCTCCTCTTTTTTTCTTCACTTTTCTTTTCTTTTTTCTTCTTTTTTTGTAATTGTATTTTTGAGAATCTAACCTTTAATCTAGATTTTTAATCTTTGCTTTTTAGTATTTGTTATCAACTTTGTATCTTTAAGAGCCCAATTTTCAGTACCCATTTTTACTTGGGAGTGAGATCACTGGCTCGAGTGCTCTGTCCCCATTTTTGACTCTCCTTTTTTTTTTCCACCAAGTCACCTCTATCAACCTTCTCCCCCTTTTCTTCTCTACCCAACTCTTTGAATCTCTTTGAGGGTTAAGAGTTGTGAAGAACACATAGATAAATGATTACTAGCTGGATCTGTCTCTCTGCATCTGATTCCCTCTTTTCTCCCCCTGGCCACTTCTGTCTCCTTCCTCTCTCTTCTCTTTTTGGTATACCTCTGTGAACATCTCGGAGGGATCCAGACTGTGGAGAGCACATAGGGAAGTGATCACTGGCTAGCTCACTCTCTCACCATTTGATTTCTCTCTTCTCCTTCTGGTCACCTCTATCTCTCTCCTCCCTCTTCTCCACTGCATGTGACTCTGTGTACCTCTCTGGGTGTCCGTCACTGTGGAGAAATTTTTCATCATTAACCTAGATGTTCTACCATCGGTGCTGTATAGATGGAGGAGTCCTGATGCTATTGTAAGAATAAGGCTGAAAATCAGAGACAGGAGGCCTAAGCCCAAATCTTGAGAATATGAGAGAACTCCTGATTCCAGGAGTTAATTGATCGATAGGAGCTCATCAAATGCCTCCATACCTACACTGAAACTAAGCACCATCTAAGGGCCAACAAGTTCCAGAATAAGATATACCATGCAAATTCTCCAGCAACACAGGAACATAGCCTGGTGCTTCAATACACAGGCTGCCCAAAGTCACACCAAGCCCACTGACATCTCAAAACTCTTTACTGGACACTTCATTGCTTGCCAGAGAGAAGAAATCCAGATCCCCCCACCAGAACACCGACACAAGCTTTCCAACCAGGAAACTTTGACAAACCACCCATCCCACAGTGAGGAACCTCCACAATAAAGAGGTCACACAGCAATATAAACAAGATGAAAAGGAAGAGAAATACCCAGCAGGTAAAGGAACAGGATAAATGCCCTCCAAACCAAACAAAAGAGGAGGAGATAGGAAATCTACCTGATAAAGAATTCCTAATAATGATAGTGAAAATGATCCAAAATCTTGAAAACAAATAGGAGTTACAGTTAAATAACCTGGAGACAAGGATTGAGAAGATGCAAGAAAGGTTTAACAAAGACTTAGAAGAATGAAAGAGTCAAAATACAATGAATAATATAATAAATGAGATCAAAAACACCCTGGAGGGAACTAACAGTAGAATAACAGAGATAGAAGACAGGATAAGTGAGGTAGAAGACAGAATTGTAGAAATAAATGAAACAGAGAGGAAAAATGAAAAATGAATTAAAAGAAATGAGGACAATCTCAGAGACCTCTGGGACAATGTTAAACGCACCAACATTCAAACCATAGGAGTCCCAGAATAAGAAGACAAAAAGAAAGACCATCAGAAAATACTTGAGGAGATAATAGTTGAAAACTTCGCTAAAATGGGAAAGGAAATAATCACCCAAGTCCAAGAAACCCAGAGAGTCCCAAACAGGATGAACCCAAGGCAAAACAGCCCAAGACACATATTAATCAAATTAACAAAGATCAAACACAAAGAACAAATATTAAAAGCAGCAAGGGGAAAACAGCAAATAACACACAAGGGGAATGCCATAAGGATACTCTCAATAGAAACACTTCAGGCCAGAGGGAATGGCAGGACATACTTAAAGTCATGAAAGAAAATAATCTACAACCCCGATTACTGTACCTAGCCAGGATCTCATTCAGATTTGAAGGAGAAATCAAAAGCTTTACAGACAAGCAAAAGCTGAGAGAATTCAGCAACACCAAACTTGTACTCCAACAAATGCTAAAAGATCTTCCCTAGACAGGAAACATGGATAGGGTGTATAATCTCGAACCCAAAACAATACAGTAAATGGCAATGGGACCATACTTATAAAAAAAATTACCTTAAATATAAACGGGTTGAATGCCCCAACCAAAATACAAAGATTGGCTGATTGGATACAAAAACACACCTCTATATATGTTGTCTACAAGAGACCCACCTCAAACCTAGGGACACATATAGACTGAAAGTTAAGGGCTGGAAAAAGATATTCCATGCAAATAGAGACCGAAAGAAAGCAGGAGTAGCAAAACTCATATCAGATAAAGTAGACTTTAAAATAAAGGCAGTGAAAAGAGATAAAGATGGACATTACATAATGATCAAAGGATCAATCCAAGAAGAAGATGTAACAATTATAAATATATATGCAGCCAACATAGGAGCACCACACTATGTAAGGCAAATGCTAACAAGTATGAAAGGGGAAATTAACAATAACACAATAATAGTGGGAGACTTTAATACCCCATTCACACCAATGGATATATCAACTAAACAGAAAATTAACAAGGAAACACAAACTTTAAATGATACAATAGACCAGTTAGACCTAATTGATATCTATAGGACATTTCACA
Organism: Antilocapra americana; assembly: GCA_007570785.1. Lineage (NCBI taxonomy): Eukaryota > Metazoa > Chordata > Mammalia > Artiodactyla > Antilocapridae > Antilocapra > Antilocapra americana. The sequence goes on from ML661343.1 coordinate 584,603, forward strand.
CCGAAACAATGAATTTCAACTTTTTCTCAAGCGCACACGGGACCTTCTCCAGAATAGATCACATCCTGGGCCATAAATCTAGCCTTGGTAAATTCAAAAAAAAATGAAATCATTCCAAGCATCTTTTCTGACCACAATGAAGTGAGATTAGATATCAATTACAGGAGAAAAACATTTAAAAATCCCAACATAAGGAGGCTCAACAATGCACTGCTGAATAACCAACAAATCACAGAAGAAATCAAAAAAGAAATCAAAATATACATAGAAATGAATGAAAATGAAAACGCAACAACCCAAAACCTATGGGATACTGTAAAAGCAGTGCTAAGGGGAAGGTTTATAGCAATACAGACTTACCTCAGAAAACAAGAAAAAAGTTAAATAAATAACCCAAGTTTATACCTAAAGCAACTAGAAAATGAAGAAATGCAGAACCCCAGGGTTAGTAGAAGGAAAGAAATCTTAAAGATCAGGGCAGAAATAAATGCAAAAGAAACAAAAGAGACCATAGCAAAAATCAACAAAGCCAAAAGCTAGTTCTTTGAGAAGAGAAATAAAATTGACAAACCATTAGCCAGACTCATCAAGAAACAAAAGGAGAAAAACCAAATCAACAAAATTAGAAATGAAAAAGGAAAAATCACAACAGAAAACACAGAAATACAAAGGATCATAAGAGACTATTATCAGCAACTATATGCAAATAAACTGGACAACCTGGAAGAAATGGACAAATTCTTAGAAAAGTACAGCTTTCCAAAACTGAACCAGGAAGGGATAGATAATCTTAACAGACCCATCACAAGCACGGAAATTGAAACTGTAATCAGAAATCTTCCAACAAACAAAAGCCCAGGACCAGATGGCTTCACAGCCAAATTCTACCAAAAATTGAGAGAGGAGCTAACGCCTATTCTACTCAAACTTCCAGAAAATTGCAGAGGAAGGTAAACTTCCAAACTCATTCTATGAGGCCACCATCTCCCTAATACCAAAACCCAACACAGATGCCACAATAAAAGAAAACTACAGGCCAATATCACTGATGAACATAGATACAAAAATCCTTAACAAAATTCTAGCAAATAGAATCCAACAACACATTAAAAAGATCATACATCATCACCAAGTAGGCTTTATCCCAGGGATGCAAGGATTCTTCAGTATTCACAAATCAATCAATGTAATACACCACATTAACAAATTGAAAAATAAAAACCACATGATGATCGCAATAGATGCAGAGAAAGCCTGTGACCAAATTCAACATCCATTTGTGATAAAAACACTCCAAAAAGCAGGAATAGAAGGAACATACCTCAAGATAATAAAATCTGTATATGACAAATCCACAGCAAACATTATCCTCAATGGTGAAAAATTGAAGCATTTCCCCTAAAGTCAGGAACAAGACAAGGGTGCCCACTCTCACCATTACTATTCAACATAGTTTTGGCAGTCTTGGCCACAGCAATCAGAGCAGAAAAAGAAATAAAAGGAATCCAGACTGGAAAAGTAGAAGTAAAACTCTCTCTGTTTGCAGATGACATGGTCTTATACATAGAAAACCCTAAAGACTCTACCAAAAAATTACTAGGGCTAATCAGTGAATATAGTAAAGTTGCAGGTTATAAAATCAACACACAGAAATCCCTTGCATTCCTATACAATAACAATGAGAGAACAGAAAAATTAAGGAAACAATTCCATTCACCATCGAAACAAAAAGAATAAAATACTTAGGAGTATATCTACCTAAAGAAACAAAAGACCTATATATAGAAAACTAAAAAACACTAATGAAAGAAATCAAAGAGGACACAAATAGATGGATAAATATGCCGTGTTCATGGATTGGAAGAATCAATATAGTGAATCTGTAGATTCAATGCAATTCCTATCAAGCTGCCAGAGGTCTTTATCAGAGAACTAGAACAAATAATTTTGCAATTTGTATGGAAATACAAAAAACCTCGTATAGCCAAAGCAATCTTGAGAAAGAAGAATGGAACTGGAGGAATCAACCTGCCTGACTTTAGGTTATACTACAAAGCCACAGTCATTAAGACAGTATGGTACTGGCACAAAGACAGAAATATAGATCAATGGAACAAAATAGAAAGCCCAGAGATAAATCCACACACCTGTGGACACCTTATCTTTGACAAAGGAGGCAAAAATATACAATGGAGAAAAGACAATCTCTTTAACAAGTGGTACTGGGGAAAACTGGACAGCCACTTGTAAAAGAATGAAACTAGAACACTTTGTAACACCATACACAAAAATAAACTCACAATGGATCAAAGATCTAAACATAAGGCCAGAAATTATAAAACTCCTAGAGGAAAACATAGGCAAAACACTCTCCGACATAAACCAAAGCAGGATCCTCTATGACCCACCTCCCAGAATATTGGAAATAAAAGCACGAATAAACAAATGGGACCTAATTAAAATGAAAAGCTTCTGCACAACAAAGAAAGTAAAAGCAAGGTGAAAAGACAGCCTTCAGAATGGGAGAAAATAATAGCAAACGAAGTAACTTACAAACAATTAATCTCAAAAATATACAAGCAACTCCTGCAGCTCCATTCCAGAAAAATAAACAACTCAATCAAAACGTGGGCCAAAGAACTAAACAGACATTTCTCCAAAGAAGACATACAAATGACTATCAAACACATGAAAAGATGCTCAACATCATTCATTATCAGAGAAATGCAAATCAAAACCACTATGAGGTACCACTTTACACCAGTTGGAATGGCTGCCATCCAAAAGTCTACAAGAGATAAATGCTGGAGAGGTTGAATCAACAGACAAATGGATAAGAAACCTGTGGTACATATACACAATGGAATATCACTCAGCCATTAAAAAGAATGCATTTAAATCAGTTCTACTGAGGTGGAAAAAACTGGAGCATCTTATACAGAGTGAAGTAAGCCAGAAGGAAAAACAATACAGTATACTAATGCACATGTATGGAATTTAGAAAGATGGTAACAATAACCCCATATGTGAGACAGCAAAAGAGATGCAGATGTATAGAACAATCTTTTGGACTCTATGGGAGAGGGCAAGGGCGGGATAATATGGAAGAACGGCATTGAAACATGTAAATTTTATGTGAAATGAATTGCCAGCCCAGGTTTGATGCATGATACAGTGTGCTCAGGGCTGGTGCACCAGGATGACCCAGAGAGATGGAATTGGAGGGAAGTGGGAGGGGGGTTCTGGAAGGGGAACACATGTATACCCGTGGTGGATTCATGTCAGTGTATGGCAAACCCAACACGATAATATAAAGAAAATAAATAAATAAATGAATTTTAAAAAATTGTCAATAAGAAAAAAAAAGAATAACTCATATCAGTAACAGAAGTTAAGTCTCTATAAATCCTAAAAATGCTAAAATATGTTGGAAATAGCTTTTAAAAAAGTAAAATGTCGCTTAAAGTAAACTTATAGTTAAAATTTAACTTAACGAAATTAAGATGAAAGGATTAGATAATCTAAGTAGTTGCATTCTATTAAGGCAATGAATAATAAAAAGCCCTGTATAGCTAAAGCTCATAGTAAAGGAAATAGAGGGAATCTTTCTCATTATGATAAAAAAAAAAAATCTACCAAACACCTACAACAAACAGTGGACTTAATGGTAGGTTTACTTTTGAGATCAAAAGAAGGGTGTCTAGGAACCCACTTCTATTCATTGTTCTGGTGTTCCTAGTGGGTGCAGTGATTCAAAATGCGTACACACACTCATGTCCATGTACATACATACATGTATGTATCATGTTTTTAGAACTCAGAGATTTAAGTGGAATATATGAAACCATTATTGTGTATAATGTGAAAGTGCAGATAATAAATTGAAAAGAATACACAGATGAATTAAGTTTGTTCAATATAAGGTCAATAGAAAGTCAATTTTATTCCTACAGACAAGTGTTATAGAAAATAGAAATACTATATACATTCAATGAAATATTATTTAATCATAAAAGTAAAATAAAGATTGCTATATGCTACAAATAGATGAACCTTGAACACATTATGCTAAGTGAAATAAGATAGACAAAAATGTCTTCAAATTGTGTGATTCTATATGTAAGAAAGTCCAGAATAGGCACATCCAGAGGGGCAGATTAGAGGTTGCCAGGAGAAGTGGCTAAGAGAGAAAAGAGATTGATGGCTCATAGGTATAGGATTTCCTTTTCAGAGTTTGGAAATATTCTGGAATTCATGATGGTGTATACAAAATATTGTGAACATAATATGAGCCGTTAAATTATCCAGTTTAGAACAGTGAATTTTGTGTTATGTGGATTATATTTTTAAACAGTCAATAAACTGTTAAGGAAAAGATTGAGGATCCCACTCTTCTACCTACTTCATGTTGAGATAAGACATAATACGTGTGATACAGAAAAATAGTTAAATGGGAAATGTTGTCATCTATTAATAGGGACACCCAAGTATCTGTGGACAATTAATTTATGGAAAAATTATCTTTGCATAACAATGACAGAAGTAAGATATTTTCAGTAAATTTTATTGCATAAATCTGGAAAATAGTAACATTTTGTAACAAATCACATAGAGCAAAACATTAATTTCAGGTAGGTTTTGGATTAAATATGAGAGGCAGAAAAATACAATAACAAACTTTAGTTTCAGAAGAAGATAGAGGAGATTATATTATATATGATCATTTTTGTGTAATTCATGTGCCACAAAAAGACAGAAATTCTTAAATTGCTATAAAACTTAGTATTAATTTGCAACAAGAGGCACAAAAAGTGAATATAAGGGTGAGATGTAGAGGGAGAAACATATTTCACCAAATATAATCAACAAAGGATCATATCTAGAATACATAAAACACTTCAGCAAATTAATAAGGAGAGACAATCCTCATTAAGTGGACAAGCAAATTGAAAAGTGTCTCCTTAAATGAAAAACTATATTTGTATGAATTATGTATAAATATATGGCAAATATATGAAAATGCACTAAAACACATTAATACAGAAATGTAAGTCAAAAGTATAATTATACTACGCAGTGAACTAAAGTGATGACCAAAGTTAAGCAAAATAAAAGTATATTCTGAGGAGTTTGTAAAACAGTGGTAACTTTGATACACTATTTGGAAATGTCTGCTAAGAAGAACATGTGCATTATTTTTTAAAACTTTTGTACAATATTTCTAGGCAATATCCAAGAAATAATACGTGTACATGTATAAAAGGATGCTTCTTATAGAATTATTCATGATAACTAGAAAGTAGAAACAATCCACACTGTCAATAGAGGGTTGATAATATAAATCATGCAGTGTTTATCCACTAGCTTTGTTCATAGTGATGCTCTGTAAAGCGCACGTGATTTACATTCCAGGATGTCTGGCTCTAGGTGATTGATCACACCATCGTGATTATCTGGGTCGTGAAGGTCTTTTTTTGTACAATTCTTCTGTGTATTCTTGCCATCTCTTCTTAGTATCTTCTGCTTCTGTTAGGTCCCTACCATTTCTGTCCTTTATTGAGCCCATCTTTGCATGAAATGCCCCCTTGATATCTCTCATATTCTTGAAGAGACCTCTAGTCTTTCCCATTTCTGTTGTTTTGCTCTATTTCTTTGCACTGATCGCTGTTCAATCTCTCTCCTTGCTATTCTTTGGAACTCTGCGTTCAAATGGAATATCTTTCCTTTTCTCCTTTGCTTTTTGCTTCCCTTCTTTTCACAGCTACTTGTAAGACCTCCTCAGATAGCCATTTTGCTTTTTTGCATTTCTTTTCCATGGGAATGGTCTTGATCCCTGTTTCCTGTGAAATTGCTGGACTCAATATGCCAGCAAATTTGGAAAACTCAGCAGTGGCCACAGGATTGGAAAAGGTCAGTTTTCATTCCAATCCCAAAGAAAGGCAATGCCATAAAATGCTCAAAATACCACACAGTTGCACTCATCTCACACGCTAGTAAAGTAATGCTCAAAATTCTTCAAGCAAGGCTTCAGCAATATGTGAACCGTGAACTTCCAGATGTTCAAGCTGGTTTTAGAAAAGGCAGAGGAACCAGAGACCAGATTGCCAACATCCGCTGGATCATTGAAAAAGCAAGACAGTTCCAGAAAAACATCTATTTCTGCTTTATTGACTATGCCAAAGCCTTTGACGGTGTGGATCACTATAAACTTTGATAAATTCTGAAAGAGATGGGAATACCAGCCCATCTGACCTGTCTCTTGAGAAACCTGTATGCAAGTCAGGAAGCAACAGTTAAAACTGGGCATGGAACAACAGACTGATTCCAAATAAGAAAAGGAGTACGTCAAGGCTGTATATTGTCACCCTACTTATTTAACATAGTACATCATGAGAAACACTGGGCTGGAAGAAGAACAAGCTGGAATCAAGGTTGCCAGAAGAAATATCAATAACCTCAGATATGCAGATGACACTACCCTTGTGGCAGAAAGTGAAGAGGAACTAAAAAGCCTCTTGATGAAAGTGAAAGAGGAAAATGAAAAAGTTGGCTTAAAGCTCAACATTCAGAAACCTAAGATCATGGCAATCTGGTCCCATCCCTTCATGGGAAATAGATGGGGAAACAGTGGAAACGTGGCAGACTTTATTTTTCTGGGCTCCAGAATCATTGCAGATGGTGATTACAGCCATGAAATTAAAAGACACTTACTCCTAGGAAGGAAAGTTATGGCCAACCTAGATAGCATATTAAAAAGCAGAGACATCACTTTGCCAACAAAGGTCCGTCTAGTCAAGGCTATGGTTTTTCCAGTAGTCATGTATGGATGTAGAGTTGGACTGTGAAGACAGCTGAACACCGAAGAATTGATGCTTTTGAACTGTGGTGTTGGAGAAGACTCTTGAGAGTCCCTTGGACTGCAAGAAGATCCAACCAGTCCATCCTAAAAGAAATCGATCCTGAATATTCATTGGAAGGACTGATGTTGAAGCTGACACTGAAATACTTTGGCTACCTCATCCAAAGAGTTGACTAATTGGAAAAGACCCTAATTCTGGGAAGAATTGCAAGTAGGAGGAGAAGGGGACAACAGAGGATGAGATGGCTGGATGGCATCACCGACTCGATGGATATGAGTTTGGGTAAACTCCAGGAGTTGGTGATGGACAGGGAGGCTTGGCGTGCGGTGGTTCATGGAGTTGCAAAGAGTCGGAAATGACTGAGCGACTGAACTGAGCTGTATTGAGTGGTTATCTGAAGAAAATCTATAGATTAACAAAAAATAATTATAGTTACAAACAACAGGATGAATGAATCAGAGACATGTTAAAGGAAAGAAACTAAATAAAGACAAATATAGAGTGTGTTATTTCAATTTTATAAAGTCCAAATCTAAGGCAAAACTATAGGATGAACAGAAAACAAAACAGACATATAGACATATAGATACATAGTGATTACAATATACAATATGATCAATGACATGTCCAAAATGTTGCCCCTCTCTGACCAAACCTTATCTTTATGCCATGGAAAATTATGATGAATTTGTGACATTAGTGCTGCAATTCCACAGTCACATCATATGCATCTGTATTGCCTCGATGGTTTGCATTTTATTTGAATCTGTGCTTTAGCATAACCCACAAGAAGCAATCAAGTGAGTTAAAACTGTATGGATTTATGTATGTGTATGATAGCTCAGATAGTAAAGAATCTTCTGGTAATGCAGGAGACACAGTTTCGATCCCTGAGTTGGGAAGATCCACTGGAGATGGGAAGGGCTACCCAGTCTAGTATTCTTGCATAGCATTCCACTGACAGAGGAGCCTGGCAGGCCGTAGCCAATGCAGTGATTAGCAACTAACACTTTCACATATGTATGTATAATGTTTTTGTATATGTCCTGCATATATATAGTACTTGTATGCATGCTGTGTATACACACATATACAGTGACAGACCATGCTGTGGGCCTCTATGTGTTAGTTGCATTCTAGTTCTTGATCTGATTGCTGATGACATGAGCATTCATTTCATGATAATTTATTGAGCTATATACATTTGCACTTTTGCAAGTTTCTTGCATGATTTATAAGCTATGACTAGGACAACATAAAAAAGCAGAGATATTATTTTGCCATCAAAGGTCTGTATAGTCAAAGCTATGATTTTTCCAATAGTCATGTATGGATATGAGAGTTGGACCATAAAGAAAGCTGAGTGAGCTCAGTTGTATCTGACTCTTTGTGACTCCATGAACTGTAGCCAGCCAGGCTCCATTGCCCATGGGATTCTCCAGGCAAGGATACTGGAGTGGGTTGCCATTTCCTTTTCTAAAAGAAAGCTAAGCACCAAAGAACTGATGATTTTGAACTGTAGTGTTGGAGAAGACTCTTCAGAGTCCGTTGGACTGCAAGGAGATCAATCCAGTCCATCCTAAAGGAACTCAGTCCTGAATATTCATCAGAAGGACTGATGCTGAAGCTGAAGCTCCAGTACATTGGCATCTGATGGGAAGAACTCACTCATTAAAAAATAAGACCCTGATGCTGGGAAAGATTGAAGGCAGGAGGAGAAGGGGGCAACAGAGGGTGAGATGGTTGGATAGCATCACCGATTCAATGGATGTGAGTATGAGCAAGCTCGGTAAGTTGAGGATGGACAGGGAAGCCTGACGTGCTGCAGTCCATGGGGTTGCAAAGAGTTGGACACAACTGAGCAACTGAACTGAACCGAATCAATAAATCATTAACTTATATCTGTGAAAAGGAAAGAAAATATACCAAATATTTTCTATGCCTCTCATGAGAAGAACTAAAATCCAAGGACAGAGATTTTGTACTTTTGAAGCCAAGCTAGGGATTCCAAAAAGCTTTATCATAGTTCAACAAAATCCACTGCTTCCTCCTCTCAAGTGAACCACTGGTCTTCTCAAATGATTCTAAGCCCTAGAGAAGGAATTTTAATGGATTCATTCTGGCCAGTTTGTTACCAATTAGTGGTCCAGAATTATGTATGTAATTCTGACCTGATAACCTAATTTAAATGTTATGACAAAAGATGTGAAGACATATTTATTGACACAGAAAACTGTATACACTGTTAAATTGTCATGTTTATTGTTATTTTTCATTCTCTTTACATATAGTTTTTTTTCAATACTTGTATGATATATAATTTCCAGCTTAATTTCCAAGACAAAAGGAAAAGATGATCATATGTTTAAAAAATGATCTCCTTTATTTTATAGTAATAGTGGTTAGAAGTTCAATATTTCTGCTCAAACAAAGAGGCGGACAGTCATATTTACAAAAGGCTTCACAGTGTTTGCCATTGCCTTTACACAAGACAACATTTTTAAAACCTTTGCAGCCCACATCAAGTGCTAGGTCTTCTCTGGGATTTGTGCTGTTCAGATAATGCCTTTCATTTGAACTTCAAATACCTTAAAAACATAGAGGCTGCATTTTGATATAATTTGAAATTAAAACCTTTTTTGTCATTATAAAATCCCATGGACTTAATTTTCAAAGATGAATCAAAGTCAAAACTAATTAGTCTGGTAATCAACAAAGGCAGGAAAATGAGAAAACACTTTTTAAAATGAAGCTTTAAATCACTTCCCCCCATAAGAGAAAAAAAAATGCATGTAATAAGTATCATGAGATTTCAAGTTTATTTAGTAACAGTCTACCTTTTTGAGAATTTAAAGAATTATGCTGAATAATTATGGTCATCTGAATAGTTGGAAATATATTTTCAAGATTTAGACTATATTTTTTGTCTCTGTATGGCACACTATGAGATTAAGTAAGCACTTCAATTTAAGTGAAAACCTAGAAAAAATGGTTTCCTAATCTATTTTCACCAATCTACAATTGTAGATAAATGCAATGGTATTATAGAATTATAAAAAAATATTGTGTATCTATTTTAAAAACAGAAAAGTAACTTTTTTTTTCTTTTTTTCTAATTAGGCTTGGACTCAGATCATCTGGTGACTTCAGAATTCTGGTAAGACACTTTTTTTTTTAATAGTACTGTCAATATTTTCATTTCTTTAGCCAGAAATTTTTGGAGGTTATCTTCCTATCTCAAGCTTAATCCTTTATCTTTATTTTTACCTCATTTCCATCACCTAAGATTGAGTCTCCTAGGGCTGTTAGGAGAAAGTCAATTCCATCTTAACTCATATGGGATGATCTGTTAAGTCTAGATACTTCTTGAAGATTCAACGTTATGGATTAGGAGAATATTCCAAGGAGGAGTAACATTTGTTTCTTAAGGAAACAAAAATCACCACTGGAAGTCTCAGATAGGATAAAAGGTTATTCAGGTAAAATGTAGAGAGTATCAACTAGAAATGTTTTTCTTTTAAAAGAGATCAACAACAAAATAAAAACCACAGAATAGCTGAGTATGATAGCTAAATTTTTAAAAAGGTTTTTATTGCTACAGTGTTGATATTATACTTTATGTATTATAGAACTAGAAATACACTGAAAGCATTGCAACTTTCAACATTAAAACTCTTAAAATTTCTATAGTATCTGCCTGGTACATACATGGAAAGGATAGATTGTTTAATTAAAAAGATGATTAGTTGAGGTAGAAGTTTTTCTATGAGTTGTATTTTTCCAAACTTCAGGTTTATATTCATTTTACAGCCCATCCAGTCTCCTTTTTACTCCGTATACTATAGAAACATTCCTCACATCCAAACTCATCTATTGGGATCCTACAATGTTCTGAATCTATGTAAGACTGTAAAACATAGTTAATCTCCTTTTTAAAATCATATTTATTTTTTTCTCACTAATACTCTGGCTTGGATTTTTATTTTTGTGGTCTGAGAGTCTACAACTTTCCTGATTGCTAGCATCACCCTTTCTATAATACTCAGCCAAGAGAAGTATAAAATTCTGACTAGATGCCTTGTAGGAGTACAGTCTTCTATATCACTCTTTACTAATAACTGGATATTGCTGGGATACATGGGAGGGTGGTGAGAGTTCCACATGTCTTTGTTAGTGTGCATTACCTGCTGCTCACAAACACTTTGAAGGATTTCCAAACTTGAGTCTTCTGGTCGTCTTAGCATGACCCTTCTGTGCAATTTCAGGCCTTATCCAGTCTATACCTTCTGTCAAATGGTAACAAAGCTGACACTATTTATCTAGGATGAGGACTAGAGTTAACATTCAGTCCCTTCAGCACTTTCTACAAATACTGTAGAAAAGTTTGCTTAAGTATTCAATTTATTGTGATGAAAACTGGGATACACAATCATAACACCAGTGCTTCCTGGATATTTTCCGCTATCCTAAACCTTGTCTTGGTTGTATTTATGGGATCTGCAGGTGCCTCCTGTAATTATCCTTCTCTGAATTCTACCAGCCTTTCTTTAAGTTGGCAGTGTGTTCTTAGAGTTTTCAACATCACACTTATCTTTTAGGTCTGTCTTCTAATTTATCTCATTTCTGATCCATCTCATAAAACAGATGGTTCATCAAATCAGCACTTATTTTCATACTTCTATATCCTGCCATATTGCCTATAAGGATATTTACCCCTAAACAGTTATATATGTAGCATTTGAGTTCTGCTACACTAACTCAAAAGCAGTCTTCCTTGAAAACACCAAAAATCTCAAAGCTGAATTATTTCCTTGCACAGCTCCCATTATCACTATTTCAGCTTCTGTGAACAAACTGCCTGTACAACCATATTCTATTCATCCCTCAAGGCCAAGTTCAACTCCAACTCCCATTTCCTCCTGGAATTCCTCATTGCTTTAAATATTGTGGTTTGATTGTGGCCTCTCTGAACTCTTTATTTTCAGGATCACAAAGTTTAGCACTTTAACTTGTGCTATTATGTGCTCTATTGTGTGTATATTTTCTACTTAGCAATTTTTCAGGCTTGTTAAATGAGGTAGCAATAGGCTCTTAGGCTATTTACCACAGCCTCCTTTAAATATTGCTCTGTTTTTAGTAGTTCCCCAAGAAATATTTTTAATTAACTTATTTAAGATCTCACCTTTACCCACTCTACTAAAAGCTCAAACCTAATATTTACTTTCTATATTGTTTGCTTCTATGAGTTTTAATAGAAAAAAATGACCTGAACATGGAGGATGTTTAAGATATATTTCAGAATTTGTTCCAGTTAATACTGATATAGTCTACAAAATTGTTTTTGGAGTGTAATTCAGAGAAAAGAAAAGAAAATAAAAAATCAAACTGAAATAGTATTGAAATGTAAATGACAGTATGCAAATTGTTGTAAATTAAATAGATCAAAATGTATTTATTCTATTCAATTATTGTATAACTCTCAAGCTAAAAAAATAATATTTGCTCTGGAATCAAATGCCAGCAATAAAAATTTACAACCATATGAAGAGCTAACATTGCCCACATTGTAGTTGAAAATATTTACAGAAAGCCTTATTGCAGCATTTTTGCACTTACATAAAATAATGTGTTTAAGGTTTATGATTCACTGAATTTTGTATCTGTGTGTGCAATTGCAGCAATCTGTCCCAATTCACAAATTTTAGTTTCTGCACCTGGAGTTTGGACCTTTTAAGAGGTCAAAATAATAGCACATTCATGATTATGTATAGTTGAAGGGAATTCATACTTTTAAGGTTTCATTGTGTATCAGGTGCTTTGCCAGGTGCTCTTTTTTAGTGTACATACCCTCATTTCTACCTTCCAATTATACTCTGAGGCATGCATTTTGATCTGTCTTTTATAGCTGAGGAGACAAAAGGTCAGAGAGCTTGGTTAGTTCATCTACAATCACTTAATTATGATGCTGAGATTTCAGTCTATTTCTAGGATTCCAAAGACTTCGCTGCGATGTCTCCTCAAAAAAGATTTACCCTAATATGGTTTTAGTAATATCCATTTCTACAAGTTTAATAATAACTCTGGTTACAGTCTTTATGGAAAGTGATACAGAAGTAGTTAAAATGAGATTTAGCCTTTTGTACTATATAGTTATTTCAGTTCAGTTCAGTTGCCCAGTCATGTCTGACTCTTGGCAAACCCGTGGACTGCAGCATGCCAGGCTTCCCTGTCCATCACCAACTTGCGGAGCTTGCTCATAGTCCTGTCCATCGAGTTGGTGATGCCTTAGGAGGATGAAAAGCCTACTTAGTTTAAATCCAAGGTGGGTAGCTTGTCATAGTCTACACCCAAATTATGTGTTTGCATATACATTTTATATCACATATATCTATATTTTATATCATATTTATATCTACCTAATACATATAAATATTCAAATTCAGGTCATTATTAACCAAAAGAGAATATACATACTGGAAGCCCACATAGCCCTTTAGTCAGACTGTGGTGATCAATGAATGTTTCATTCTTTCATTTGTGTTCTCAGTTTACTGCTGCAAGTTTTAGTTTGTCTGTCCTGATTTTTTTTAAGTGTTCTCAGTTTACTACTGCAAATTTTAGTTTGTCTGTCCTGATTTTTTAAAAAGGTGTTGTTGACAACCTGCAGATTGCATTCATGTGCTTAGTATTAGTCATGGAATTTCTTTTTAGTAATAATATAAAATGTTCAACTGAGTATTGTGTTTTCTCAGAACTGAGTGTTGTCTCTGATACAGAGGAATTAAAAATATTTTTGGACATATACCAACATATCTGTACATTTTAAAGTATTCGTTCAATTGTAAAGTATTCTCTCATCAAGTATTATATATTTGGTGTTAAAATACTGTTTTCTAAAGGTCTTATGTTGTGTATAAAAACTGAAAGAAACAAACCATACACATATGCCTCCTCACAGTTTTGCATTAGGAAACATATATACATATATAAATACTTTGTTTTACTCAACCTGTACTTATTATAAAACATTGGCTATATCCCCTATATTGTACAACATATCCTTGTAGCTAAAAAGAGTTTGTCTCCTACCCCTATTTGCCTCTCTCGCTTCTCTAGTGGTGACTATATCCATACATCTGCTTCTTTCCTTGTTATATCCAGTAATTCACTGTGTATTTTAGAGTCCACATATAACTGATATCATACATTATTTGTCTTTCTCTGATTTGTTTCACTCAGCACAATACCTTCAAGTCCATCAATATTGCTTCTGATGGCAAAAGTTTATTCCTTTTATGGCCGAGTAGTATTGAATTGTAAATATATACTTCAGATTCTTTATCATTCACCTGTTGATAGACACTATGCTGGCTTCCATATGTTTGCAATTTTAATTAAAGCTGCTATAAACACTGGAGTGCATGTATCTTTTTGAATTAGTGTATTTTTATGAATGTAATCCCATAAGTGGAACAGCTAGATAATTGTTATTGTTGTTTAGTCACTCAGTCATGTCTGACTCTTTGTGACCCCAGGGACTGCAGCATGCCAGGCTTCCCTGTCCATCACCATCTCCTGGAGCTTGCTCAAGCTCATGTCCATTGAGTCAGTGATGCCATCCAACTATCTTGTCCTCTCGTCCCCTTCTCCTCCCACCTTCAATCTTTCCTTGCATCAGGGTCTTCTCTAATGAGTAAGGTCTTTTCTAATGGGTTAGCTCTTTGCATCAGGTGGCCAAAGTATTGGAGCTTCAGCTTCAGCATTAATCCTTTTAATGAATATTCAGAATTGATTTCTTTTAGGACTGACTGGCTTGATCTCCTTGAGTCCTAGGGAATCTCAAGAGTCTTCTCCAACACCACAGTTCAAAAGCATCAGTTCTTCAGTGTTCAGCCTTCTTTACAGTCCAACTCTCACATTCATAAACAACTATTGGAAAAACCACAGCTTTAACTAGAAGGATCTTTGTCAGCAAAGTGATGTCTCTGTTTTTTTATATGGAATATAGATTTATCATGGCTTTTCTTCCAAGGAGCAATCATCTTTTAATTTCATGGCTGCAATCACCATCTGCAGTGATTTTAGAGCCCCCCAAAATAAAATCTGACACTGTTTCCACTGTTTCTCCATCTATTTGCCAGGAAGTGATGGGACCAGATGCCATGATCTTAGCTTTCTGAATGTTGAGTTTTAAGCCAACTTTTTCACTCTCCTCTTTCACTTCATTAAGAGGCTCTTTAGTTCTTCTTCAATTTCTGCCATAAGGGTGGTGTCATCTGTGTATCTGAGATTATTGATATTTATCCTGGGAATCTTGATTTCAGCTTGTGCTTCATCCAGCCCAGCATTTCACATGTTGTACTTTGCATATAAGTTAAATAAGCAGGGTGGCAATAAATAGCCTTGATGTACTCCTTTCCCGATTTGCAACCAGTCTGTTCCAAATCCAATTCTAACTGTTGCTTCCTGACCTGCATACAGATTTCTCAGGAGGCAGGTCAGGTGGTCTTATATTCCCATCTCTTGAAGAATTTTCCAGTTTGTTGTGATCCACACAAAGTGTTTGGTGTAATCAATAAAGCAAAAGTAGATGTTTTTCTGGAACTGTCTTGCTTTATTGATTATCCAGCAGATGTTGGCAATTTGATCTCTGGTTCCTCAGTCTTTTATAAATGTGGCTTAAACATCTGGAAGTTCGTGGTTCAGATACTGTTGAATCCTGGCTTGGAGAATTTGGAGCATTACTTTGTTAGCATGTGAGATGAGTGCAATTGTGCAGTAGTTTGAACATTCTTTGATATTTCCTTTCTTTGGGATTGAAATGAAAACTGACCTTTCCCTGTCCTGTGGCCATGGCCAAGTTATCCAAATTTGCTGTCATATTGAGTGCAGCACTTTCATGCTATCATCTTTTAGGATTTGAAAGAGCTCAACTAGAATTCCATCACCTCCACTAGCTTTGTTTGTAGTGATGCTTCCTAACGCTTACTTGACTTCACATTCCAGGATGTCTGGCTCTAGGTGAGTGATCATACCATCATGATCATCTGGGTCATGAAGATCTTTTTTGTATACTTCTGTGTATTCTTGTCACCTCTTATTAATATCTTCTGCTTCTGTTAGGTCTTGTTGTGGCAAGTGGAGGCTACTCTTTACTTGCAATGGCTTCTCTAGTTGCAGAGAATGGGCTCTAGAGCATGCAAGTTTCAGTAGCTGTGACTCCAGGCTCTAGACTGTATAGGCTCAGTAGCTATGGCATGTGGATTTAGTTGCTCCATGGCATGTGGAATCTTAGCTCTTGGACCAGGGATCAAATCAGTGTGTGCTGCATTTACAGGCATATTCTTAACCAATGGACCACCATGGAAGTCCATGTACCCATTTTTTAATCAGAATGTTTTTGTATGTCAACTATACTTCAATGAAAAATGTAAAAGGAATGCTTTGTAAAGTTTAAAGTCATATACAGTTATTAAAATTATTTTCAATGTTAGTTTTCTATGATGTGAATGTAAAATACATGTTTAGAGACCAAAGAAAGGAATCATACTATCATCCATTTATTTATTCTCTCATATCTTATTGAGTAATTTATTTGTGTAAACAATCTAATAGAGTTTAGGTAATTTTAAAATATTGTGACTGAGTTCGCATACTGTCATTTTGTGTGTTCTATGTAATTCTGGCGTTTTCATTTCTTTATATTTAAAACTGGTATTGACTACATTTCTCAACGTTTGTTTTAGGCCTTTCATTGTTTCTCTTTACCTTGCTGAGATAGCAGATTACTGGACAGTGTGAGAGATTTGTTAATATCCATTGATATTAGGGTTTCCTTTCATTCTTGATTAATAGATGCTGTTTTACCTCTACTTTACAGTTAGATGTGGGCATGTGATTATTTCTAGCCAAAGAAAACTAAAAAAGTGTACCACTTAGGGGCAGAGGAGGTGAAAACACACTGTAAACTTTCTACTCTCTGCCTCTACAGAAGAGGCATCAGTTTGAAATAACAGAGCCACAGTAGTATATCATCCCGGATCCCTGAATCACCCTATGGTAGAGAGCTGCTGTGGCAAGTTCCAGAGCCAGTTTAAAAGATCAAGAAGTAAATTATTTGTCTTAAGCCACTGAGTTGTTGTGTTTTGTTTTGTGTTTTGTTTGTTTTTATGTTTTTGGTTTGTTACAGCAGCCTAAAGTCTGCTCAAATCAATCAAATGGTTATTGTGAAAATGAGCATCATAGTATGCATGTAATTAAAAATCTGGATTCACATTTCCAAAGGCATATTTTGGCAATATTATTTTTTATTTAAAAATAGTTTTCTTCTGTCACCAGGAAATCTGAGGTACTATATTATTTGCTTGGCATAGCAGTAACAAAGGCCCCCAAAACAAAAGCCTTGGAAAAGCTGCACATCAACTATTATCCATTTCCCAAATATCTTTATAACCAAACAACATTAAGAAGGGATAAGATACAAAACAAGTATCTAAATTTAAAATGACACACTTTCCAATTGAAAATGAGTAACCTTCTGGTAATAATCCTTTTAGTTCTTCAGTCTTATCTGATATAGACTAAGATTCATATTAAGAACCATAAAAATAATCATTTCATTTTTTCTAAGTTAAGAATCTCCTTGTCTTAGATGATTTTCCTTTGGTAGGGTTTTCAGCATCATCTTTGTTCAGCTTTTTCCTCTTTGAATTGATGTGAAACAACACCCTCTCCTATGTCAGTTTTTTTTTTTTTTTTCTTCCTTATGTGGTAGAAACTTCCATGTGTTAGCTTGGTTTTACTTTTTAAGAGATGTCATACTTTAAGTGCCACAAACATGCCATCTAGTATCATTTATACAGTAATTAATTAAACATAACCTCTTTTCTTAACAAACAAGAATGGAGATCAAAAACAGTTGTATACAATTACCTGGAACTGAAATGATTTAATTCCACTACCATGGAAGGGTATATTAGGCAGTAAATTGTGCCTAATTTTATTTCATGGAAGTCATTAAAAGCCTCTAAATGGTCATGGGACAGTAAAATCTAACAGTATATTGTTGATTCAACTTTTAAGAATCAGAGTAACACGTCTGGAATTCAGGCTGACTTGAGTGGTACATCATTTCAACTTCCATTAATTTTTGTATCTGCTTATTCCGCTCATCTAATTTCACCTTCAGGATAAGAGTTCAGAAAGCTTTTCAAGGCAGTACATTCCATTTTGGGAAGATGACTAGTTATTAAACATCATTTCAGTTCAGTTCAATTGCTCAGTCATGTCCGACTTTTTGCAACCCCATGGACCACAGCACGCCAGGCTTCCCTAACCATCACCAACTCCCAGAGCTTGCTCAGACTCAAGTCCATTGAGTTGATGATGCCATCCAACCGTCTCATCCTCTGCTGTCCCCTTCTCCTCCTGCCTTCAATCTTTCCCAGCATCAGAGTCTTTTCCAATGAGTCAGTTCTTCGTATCAGGTGGCCAAAGTATTGGAGTTTCAGCTTCAGCATCAGTACTTCCAATGAATATTCAAGACTTATTTCCTTTAGGATGGATTGTTTGGATCTTCTCGCAGTCCAAGGGACTCTCAAGAGTCTTCTGCAACTTCGCCACCGTTCAAAAGCATCATTTCTTCGGTGCTGAGCTTTCTTTATAGTCCAACTCTCACATCCATACATGACTACTGGAAAAACCATAGCTTTGACTAAGCAGACCTGTTTTGGCAAACTAATGTCTCTGCTTTTTAATACGCTGTTTAGGTTGGTCATAGCTTTTCTTCCAAGGAACAAGCGTCTTTTCATTTCTTGGCTGCAATTATTAAACATATATCCTTAGAATTGAGCAAAAATTGTCATATTAGTAATTTGCTTCCCAGCATGGCATAAGACTTGCATATTTGCTAATAACAACCCTGAATTGGGTTCTACAATTGTCAGTAACTGGACTACATGGTGACGTGTCCTTTTAGTGGAAAATTACATTATCTATATTTTTATATAAGCCACTCTCATCTGACATATATTAACAAATGCTTTTTATGAAAATTATTTAAATAGGGCTTATGACAAATCTACTGACATTCTCTGAGTACTAACATATTATAAGAATGTTTTGTAATTTATTAAGCATGGCATGTCTTGCCTGCTATCCTAAGTCAAGCAGTACTTCTCCAGGTGCTCATTAAAAATAGGAACACTATCCTGATTGTTTTTTATTAATTTTTATAATTGCCTGTTTATTTTTCTATTTGTTGTATGTTACTTCCTCTGTATGAGGTTCTCAGAACACTGGACTTACTGTCCAACAAATATCAAGCGGTATCAGGGAAACTCTACAAATGGGAGGTGATATCCTCGCCTACTCATCCCTCTCCCTTTGTTTCTGAAAGAGACTCTGAAACAATCATTTCCACTTTGACCTAGTCTGAAAACCACTCCTACAGTACAAACTCCAGTATCAGAAGAAAATAAATGCCTTAAAATGTTGCCCATGAACAAAAAACATGAAAAACTAATAAAATGAGGTTGAGGAAAGACAGTTCTCCACAATATGTGGACAATTGGGCAAGAGCAGAGACAGAAACCAACCAATCTACTGTTGAGTCCTGTAACACTAAAGAGTTACTTGAGGAAAAAATGCAACTTACTTGACTTGTTAAGTTTTAGGTAAAAAAAAAAAAACTTGCTTAAAGAGAATCATAGCATCCTATTGTAGGTACTGAGAAATGGTAAGTGGCAAGGTGGGCTAAGGGACAGGGGCTATGCTAATAGGATTAAATATGGAGGATTTTATACTATTCTGCTGATGGCTACCCACCACAGCCTCTGTTTTAGTTTTTGTGATTCCCTTTTTAATCAGTTTGTGCTGGTTCCTAAATATTGAAGACACATGAAGGCTTGATTCATGTCCATGGTATTTGCACTGTTACCATATGGATCCCCACTTCTCTAAAACTGTCTCTTGCTAGAAAAGACTTGGAATAAAACTCCCAGTTATGTATATATATATGTATGTACCCATATATAGATAATTTTGGTTTTTTATTGCTATTTTAAAAGAATAATTATTTTATATTAAAACATTCAGTTCAATTTCCAAAAGTTCTGCAATTTGTCATTAATATTCACAAAAGTATTTGTCATAGAAAAACTTCTCAAATATTTCTCTTTCTTTGAAAAGAAAAAAGAAAGAAACTGTGAACATTTTCTTCTACCTATCTATATCTGAATATTTTCACATACTTTCTATCCTGACAAGGAAATCAAGAAACCTGGGTAAAGGAACTACATTAAAACATAAGGGGATAATTATACTGGCAAGCCTCCCTTATTAACACTCATGTACACTTTACTTCAGAAATAAGCAAAATAGTTTTTAAATTATACATCTAAAAGCTTTATTTAGTATTCACAACTTAAAATTTTCTTTTGTTTTCTGTGCTTTTTTAAATGACTCTTCATTCTACATTCCAGTGCACTAAAATAGTTTTTACCACAATTCTTTTTTTTTCTTTTTTCCTTTTTGTTAATGACTTTATTTATTTTCTAAAAAGTTTTCTTTACTTTATTGTGTTGGTTTTGCCATACAATGACATGACAATTCTTAATAATAATTTGATTGTTGCACCCTTCAAATGAGCACAGAAATGATCTGAGTGGCAGACAACTGAGGGAGGGTTCCCTAAGAACTCATGGCACTCATGACACTGTCCAAGAACACATGGACATACTCATGTCCATCTCTTTAAAAACTCTGTTGTGTTGAATGGAAACACATGAGATCATCATTCTAGAATCCTAAAATCAGACTTAAAAATACATTAGGGAAGTTGTACTTTTATGTTTTTCTTAGTAGTATCATTGCCTTTTATCAAACCATTGCATTTTCCGTTGTGCTTGTCAAGTCTAGAAAAGCAAGGTTAAAATCTGTTCTGATTAATTCCTATTAAGTAATAAGACTAATTTTTCTTGATTTAAAATAGGATAGTCCTTAATTCTCTCTTCTCCATTTGTCACATTTAGGAGCATCGTTTTAGAGGATTTATTTTATGCTATTATTAATTTACAGTGTTTATTCTGACCATGTAGCAATGCTTTAGCATATACTTTATGACTTTAAAATTTAATAAGGAAAATCTAAAATATAATCTTGGAGAGTATTTTATAATCATCTGTTGCAACTTCTCCCCACTGTTTTATTTTATTTTTTATTTATTTATTTTTTTTATTGTTTTTGCCATACATTGTCATGATATCACCATGGGTTTACATATGCTTCCCCTCCGGGTCCCCCCTCCCTCCTCCCTCTCCCCCGGGAAATCTCGCTGCACCAGTCCCGAGGATCAATCCTGGGCTGGCGATTGATTAGACACATGACAATTAACATGCTTCAATGCCCTTCTCCCATATCATCCCACCCTTACCCTCATCCACAAAGTCCACAAGTCTATTCTATACATCTGTGTTCCTTTTGTTGTCTCCCATGTTGGGTTCTCATTACTGTCTTTCTAAATTCCATATATATGTGTTAATATACTGTATTGTTGTTTTTGCTTCTGGCTTACTTCACTGTGGATAATGGGCTCCAGTTTCGTCCATCTGAGTAGAATTGCTTCAAATGAATTTTTTTTTAATGCTGAGTAATATTCCATTGTGTATATGTACCACAGCTTATCCATTCATCAGTTGATGGGCATCTGGGTTGCTTCCATGTCTTAGCTATTGTAAACAATGCAGCGATGAACATTGGGGTGCACGTGGCTCTTTCAATTCTGGTTTCCTCGGTGTATATGCCCAGCAGTGGGATTGCCGGGTCATATGGCAGGTCTATTTGCAGCTTTTTAAGGAACCTCCCCACTGTTTTAATGTAGCGATTGAAGCTAGACTTTCCAATAGAGAGTCATTTCTGTGGGAATAAAAATCATATATGGAGACAACGCTAATTTTTTTAAGTTTCTCCAATTACCTAGTTTGAAACAATGCATATTCATTCTCTATATGCTTAATATACTGCCTAGATTTTCTGTTTGTCTTGATTTAAGATTTTTGCCCTCATATCCTTAAGTAAATAAGAACTTAAAACACCAGGTGACTTATTCTTGGCTGGAAAAAATATAGGTATCAAAATGATGTTGTACTTCAGGAGTACCTTCATTTCCCCTGAGCATGAGTTGTAGGCCAGCTCTACTATTGACTCTCCTGTGACTTCTGACAAACAAATTGCAATCTCTAGGCCTCAGTTTTCTTCTCTATAAAATGAGTCTGCATGTAATTATTACCAAAATTATTTTCAAATCTGATGATCTATTTTGAATAAAAGTCTCAACCCCATAGTGTCTTTGTATCTGGTAAAAAGTTACAAGATGCCATCTTAGATTCTCACCAAAGCTCATGCAGAGTTGAGTGTGAACATCCTGACAGCATGATGGTGTTTTATCTTTACGGTAGATTTTTTGTTTCATTCTCAGGCTTGCAATGTCATTTTCTTTTATAAAAGAAAATATTTTTGTGTGCTTCCTTTACAGAATGCCAGTGGATAGATAAAATATTTCCTTTATACTTAACATCTATTCCTTGACATAGTTCATGTCTGTAAGACAAATTTCATGTTTGTAAGACGTACGC
Source organism: Antilocapra americana (assembly GCA_007570785.1). NCBI lineage: Eukaryota > Metazoa > Chordata > Mammalia > Artiodactyla > Antilocapridae > Antilocapra > Antilocapra americana. The sequence continues at coordinate 607,095 of ML661343.1, forward strand.
TATTTTTTCTCATGCTTCCATGATAGAAACAAGCAGAATTCCTTGAACTGCTTGTGGTTTAACACCAATGCTCAATTCACCACAGATATGTAAGGAAATCTTAAGGAGGGTATTTTATTAGAGGTTAAGAATGATTAGAATTTTTACTCAAAATTGACTTAGAAAAAATTTGGATCTTTTATTTCAAGTGTTTCACTGTAGTTATTTTAAATTATTTTTTGAGACTTACAAATATATACTCTCTACCACAAGGGTATTATACCCAGAAGTATCAACTAGTTCATGTTCCAACATTCTTTTTGTAAATGGAGTGTCTGATAATTCAAAGGGAGGAGTTTACCACATCAAATAAAATTGTTTCTGTCAACTGCACAGAAAATTGTCTCATTCTTTCTATCATTCCCTAAATTGTCCAAGGCTTGCAGAGTTGAATTACGGAATAAGTGTCACTGCTCACATCTATGATAAACTTTTCTTTGGGATCACAAAGCACTTTTGCTTAAAATCTTTCCTTCCATTTCTGTTATAAAACTGAAGCTGTGAGACTATGGTTGAAATTGGCCACCAAAATAATGTAAACAAGATGAATGAGCTTAATACATTTTTTCTTTGAAAGGTCAGCTCATTTAAAATTTATTACCACTTGTTTGGTAAGTGTTTCATATTTTTCACTTCTCCACTTAACATTTGCCTGGAATAGGATTTTAAAAGTTTTTCATACTGAGGTGAAAGTGCTCATTGTTACAAGTGAATGCATTCTTATTGTGATGCATTAAGCTCTTCATCAGAATATCAACTGTCTGTATTCTTTGTGATGTTGAGACAGTCCATTAATTGAATATGTACTATTTTTTTAGTCTTATCTGAAACAGATATTTGCTCTTTGATTCTAGAAATGAACCAAAACAGTTTACCTTATTTCAGTTAACATGGTGCCTTCAAGATCCATCCATGTTGTCATAAGTGGAGAGATTTCATTAATTATTTATGGCTTAATAATATTCCACTGTACCTTTATTTTTAAGTATTTATGCATGCGCATGCACCCACATCTTCTTTATCTATCTATCCATTTGATGGACACTTAGGTTGTTTCCATATCTTGGCTATTGTAATTAATGCTGCAGTGAGCATGGGGATGCTGATTTTTTTGGGGATTAGTGTTTTATTTTCTGTAGATACATACCCAGAAGCATGTATCTAATCATACTTAATTCTGGATCATATTGTAGTTCTATTTTTAACCTTTTTTGAAATTTCCATACTATTTTCCATAGTGGCATATCAACTTACATTTCCATCAATAGTGAACCAAGTTTCCCTTTTCACCGCATCATCATTAGCACTTAGTTCTTACCCTTTTTTTTTAAATTTTATTTAATTTTATTTTTTTTATTAGTTTTGCCATACAGTGACATGATATCACCATGGGTTTACATATGCTCCCCCTCCAGAACCCCCCTCCCTCCTCCCTCCCGATTCCCTCCCCCCGGGTCATCCCGGTGCACCAACCCCAAGCATCAATCCTGGGCTGGCTATTGATTACACATATGATAATTAACATGTTTCAATGCCATTCTCCCATATCATCCCACCCTTTCCCTCATCCACAGAGTCCACGAGTCAATTCTATACATCTGCGTTCCTTTTTATAATAGTCATTCTGATAGGTGTTGGTTTTGATTTGCATTTTCCTAATGATTAGTGATGTCGAGTTCTTTTTCAAGTGCCTGTTGGCCAACTGTATATTTTCTTTGAAAAATTTTCCCTTCAGATCCTCTGCCCATTTTTTAATCAAAATGTTTTTTGCTCTTGAGTTGTAAAAGTTCTTTATATATTTTGAATGTTAACCCCTTATCAGATGTATGATTTGCAAACAGTTTCTCCCATTCCATAGGTTGCCTTTTCATTTTATTGATGCTTTCTATTCCTGTGCTGTAGTTTTTCTTAGCAGTAGATATAATCCTGCATGTTTATTACCTTGGCTTTTGGGGTCCAATCCAAAAAACCATTAGCAAAAAACCATGGTGTCATGAAGCTAATTGCTTGTTTTTCTTTAGAATTTTGTGTTTTCAGGGTTTATTTTTAAGTCTCCAAATTATTTTGTGTTAATTTTTGTGTATGGTGTAAGAAAATGATTGTTGTATTTGTTTGTGTATTACTATCTAGTTTTCCCAACATCATTTATTGAGATACTGTCCCTTCTTTGTTGTATATTATTGGCTCCTTCGTCAAAAATGAACTGGTCACACATTGGTTTATTCTGGGCTCTTTATCCTGTACCACTGATATCTGTGTGTTTTCTGCCAATGAACATAGTGCTCTGATTACTATACTTTTATAACATAGCTTGAAATCAGTGAGCATATTGTTTCTAGCTTGCTTGTCCTTCCAAAGATTGCTTTGGCTATCCAATGTTATTAGCAGTTAGATTATTTATTCTATTTCTATGAAAAATGACATGGTTTAATAAGGATTGCATTGAATTTGTATATTGCTCTGGATAGTACATGTATTTTAACAATGTTAATTCCTCCTTCATGAGCACAAAATAATTTTCTGTGTATTTATATGTCTGTATTATCCTTCATCATGTTTACTGTTTTTACTGTGCAAGGCTTTTACCTCTTTGGTTAAATTTATTCCTAAGCATACTCTTTAAAATAAAACTACAATTAAGACTAGTTGGAAGTGGTCAAACAGGAGATGGCAAGAGTGAACGTTGATATTCTAGGTTTCAGTGACCTAAAATGAACTGGAATGGGTGAATTTAATTCAGATGACCATTATAACTACTATTATGGGCAAGAATCCCAAGAAATGGGGTAGCTATCATAATCAACAAAAGAGTCTGAAATGCAGAACTTGGATGCAAACTCCAAAACGACAGAATGATCTCTGTTCTTTGCCAAGCAAACCATTCAGTATCACAGTAATCCCAATCTATGCCCCGACCAGTAATGCTGAAAAAGCTGAAGTTGAATGGTTCTATGAAGACTTACAACACCTTTTAGAACTAACACCCCAAAAAGATGTCCTATTCACTATAGGAGACTGGAATGCCAAGTATGGAGTCAAGAAAAACCTGGAGTATCAGGCAGATTTGTCCTTGGGGTACAGAGTGAAGCAGGGCAAAGGATAATACAGTTTTGCCAAGAGAATGAACTGGTCATAGAAAACACCCTCTTCCAACAACACAAAAGAAGACTCTACACGTGGACATCTCCAGATAGCCAACACCAAAATCAGATTAATTATATTCTTTGTAGCCAAAGGTGGAGAAGCTCTATACAGTCAGCAAAAACAAGATCAGGAGCTGACTGTGGCTCAGATCATGAACTCCTCATTACGAAACTCAGACTTAAATGGAAGAAAATAGGGAAAACCACTAGATCATTCAGGTATAACCTAAATCAAATCCCTTATGATTATACAGTGGAAGGGAGAAATAGATTTAAAGGACTAGACCTGATAAACAGAATGCCTGATGAACTATGGATGGAGGTTCATGACATTGTACAGGAGACAGGGATTAAGATCATCCCCATGGAAAAGAAATGCAAAAAAAAAAAAAACAAAAAATGGCTGTCTGAGGAGGCTTTACAAACAGCTGTGAAAAGAAGAGAAGCGAAAAGCAAAGGAGAAAAGGCAAGATATTCCCATCTGAATGCAGAGTTCCAAAGAATAGTAAGGAGAGATAAGAAAGCCTTCCTCAGTGATCAATGCAAAGAAATAGAGGAAAACAATACAATGGGAAAGACTAGCAATCACTTCAAGAAAATTAGAGACACCAAAGGAACATTTCATGCAAAGATGTGCTCAATAAAGGACAAGAATGGTATAGACCTAACAAAAGCAGAAGATATTAAGAAGAGGTGGCAAGAATACACAGAAGAATTGTACAAAAAAGATTAAGACCCAGATAAACACAATGGTGTGATCACTCACCTAGAGCCAGACATCCTGGAATGTGAAGTCATGTGGGCCTTAAGAGGCATCACTATGAACAAACTTAGTAGAGGTTATAGAATTCCAGTTGAGCTATTTCAAATCCTAAAAGATGATGCTGTGAAAGTGCTGCACTCAATATGTCAGCAAATTTTGAAAGCTTAGCGGTGGCAACAGGACGGGAATAGGTCAGTTTTCATTCCAATCCCAAAGAAAGGCAATGACAAAGAATATTCAAGCTACAACACAATTGCATTCGTTTCACATGCCAGTAAAATAATGCTCAAAATCCTCAAGCCAGGTTTCAGCAATACATGAATGGTGAACTTCCAGATATTCAAGCTGGTTTTAGAAAAGGTGAAGGAAACAGAGATCAATTTGCCTACATCTGCTGTATCAGCAGAAAAGCAAGAGAGTTCCAGAATAACAGCTATTGTTGCTTTATTGACTATACCAAAGCCTTTGACTGTATGGATCACAATAAACTGGAAAATTCTGAAAGAGATGGGCATACCAGATCACCTGACCTGCCTCTTGAGAAACCAGTATGCAGGTGAGGAACAACAGTTAGAACTGGACATGGAAAAACAGACTGGTTCCAAATAGGAAGAGGAGTACATCAAGGCTGTATACTATCACCTTGCTTATATAACTTATATGCAGAGTACATCATGAGAAATGCTGGGCTGGAAGAAACACAAGCTGGAATCAAGATTGCTGGGAGAAATATAAATAACCTCAGATATGCGGATGATATAGCAGAAAGTGAAGAAGAACTAAAGAGCCTCTTGATGAAAGTGAAAGAGGCAAGTGAAAATGTTGGCTTAAAGCTCAACATTCAGAAAACTAAAACCATGGCATCTGGTCCCATTACTTCATGGCAAATAGATGTGGAAACAATGGAAACAGTGGCTGACTTTATTTTTTGGGATTCCAAAATCACTGCAGATAGTGATTGCAGCCATGAAATTAAAAGATGCTGACTCCTTGTAAAGAAAGTTATGACCAAACTAGACAGCATATTAAAAAGCAGACATTACTTTGCCAACAAAGGTCCATCTAGTTGGCTATGGTTTTTCCAGTAGCCTTGATGGATGTGAGAATTGGACTATAAAGAAAGCTGAGCGCTGAAGAATTGATACTTTTGAACTGTGGTTTCTGAGAAGCCCCTTGAGAGTCCCTTGGATTGCAAGGAGATCCAACCAATCCATCCTAAAGGAGATCAGTCCTGGGTGTTCATTGGAAGGACTGATGATGAAGCTGAGAGTCCAATTCTTTGGCCACGTGAGGCGACGAGCTGACTCATTGGAAAAGAACCCCATACTGCAAAGGACTGAGGGTAGGAGGAGCAGCGGACGACAGAGGATGAGATGGTTGGATTGTATCACCGACTCAGTGGACATGACTTTCAGTGAATTCCAGGAGTTTGTGATGGACAGGGAGGTCTGGAGTGCTGTGATTCATGGGGTTGCAAAGTGTCGAACAATACTGAGCAACTGAACTGAACAAATGGAATTATTTTCTTGATTTCTTTCTGGTAGTTCATTATTAGTATGTTAAAATAAGACAGATGTTTGTATCTTTACTTTGTATTTTTCAACTTCATTGAATTTACTAAATTCTAATAGATGTGTGTGTGTTGAGTCTTTAGGTATTTCTCTATATAGTTTCATATCATTTGTAAATAGTGAGTTTTACCTCTTGCTTTCTAAATTCAAATTTTTTTTAACTTTTTCTTACCAAATGTATCTGGCTAGGATTTTCAGTATTATGCTGAATAAAGATGGTGAGAGGAGGCATCTTTATCTTGTTACTTATCTTAGAGGAAATGCTTTGTGCTTTTTATCACTGAGTATGATCTTATCTATGGACTTGTCATATATGGTCTTTACTATTATTATCTTTGATTTGATGCTCACTTCTACCAAACCTTGATCTTCTTATACTTGACTTTCATAACACTGAGCTGGGTTCCCTCCATGTACATTTTGTTGATATTTTTATCATGAATGGATATTGACTACTGTTCTTTTCCCTGCATTGATTGAAATGATCATATGATTTTTATCCTTCATTTTGTTAATGTGATGTATCACACTGAATGATTTGTATATGCTGAATCATCCTTGCATCCCTGAAATAAACATCACTTGATCATGGTGTATGATCTTTTTAATGTTTTGTTGATGTTGATTTGACAATATTTTGAGGATTCTTGTATTTATGTTCATCAGGCATATTGACTTATATTTTTATTTTCTGTGACTTCCTTGCCTGTTTTTGATATAAGAGTAACACTGGTCCCCTATAATGAAATTTGGAAAATTTCTTCCTCTTTAATTTTTTGGAAATGTTTCATAGTATGGGTACTAATTTTTCTTTAAATATTTGGCAGAGGTTGCTAGGGAAGCCATCTGATTCTTGACTTTTGTTTGTTGGCAAGTTTTCATTCAATCTTCTTACTAATAATCTGTTCAGGTTTTCTATTCTTTTACAACTTAATCTTTGTAGGTTAAATGTTTCTAAAACATATCTGTTTATAGATACATTGTTGTCCATTTTCTTAGTTTGTATTTCTTTCTACTAATTTTGGTATTCATTTGTTCTTTATCTAGTTTGTTGAGATATGAAGTTAGGTTGTTTATTTGAGCTTTTTGTTGCATCTTAATGTAGGCATTTATTGTTACAAAAACTGCTCTAGAAACTGCTTTTGTTTTATTCCATAAATCTTAGTACATCATATTCCCATTTTCCTATGTTGCAAATATTTTTTTCTATTTTTTATTTTTTAAATTATGAACGCATGATAGCACATTTACAGGAGACTTGAAAAATATAGAAAAAAGTTATATATAGTTCCACTATATATTTGCAAATAGGCCAGGTTCAGGAAGGGTTTATAAATAACTTGGCCAGTACTACACTTGGAAGCTTGATAGAAAAATTTGTTGAGTCAAAGGACACTGGGAAGGAAAGACTTGGTAAGATGACAGACTCTGCAAGGAGACATATTCATATTTCCCATTCAGTAACAAATGTGTTTGCCTTTAAATTCCAAAATTGCAAAATAGAACGTGGGAGATCCCTAAAATTCTGTGTGCAATCTCAGATATTAACTTTGTGTCTGATAGTGTGTTAGGTTTTTGTTTTGACCTTCAGTATTAATAATTTAGTACTACCTAAAGTGGTTATCATGGGCTTCCCTGGTGGCCACAATGGTAAAGAATATGTCTGTAATGCAAGAGACCTGGGTTTGATATCAGGAAGATCCCCTGGAGAAGGGAACGGCAACCTACTCCAGTATTCTTGTCTGGAAAATTCCATGGATGGAGGAGTTTGGCAGGCTATAATCTAAGGGGTCACAAAGAGTTGGACACGACTGAGTGACTAACACTTACTATATATTACATTTATTTTTTTAATTAGATAAATTAAGATTTTTAGTTGGAATTTCTGTCTCAAGCTCTCAAAAATTAATAAAATGAATATACAGAAAAGGAGAAGGATGTAGTAGACTTGAAAAGCACCATGAATCAATTCAACATTATTGAGATTTATACAAATTTCACACAATGGAAGGATATAAATTTTATTCAAATTGCCATAGACTATTCTCAGAATTGGATTAGAAGTTTCAAACCTCATTAAATTTTTTTAAAGTCACTAAAATAATTAAATTTCTAGTCTTTTAGCAGTAGTATTAGATTCCAAATTACATGGAACTATATCAAAGTTTTGAGTGAATATAAATAGAAATCTAGCATCCTATTCGTACTATGTCAAACAAGTGGGAATTTTGTATTTTGCCACACAGAATTTTTATGCTATTAAATTTTCTAATAGTTTTCTCTATTGTTTCTGGTTTTCATGTCACATTAAGAAAGAATTTCCCCATTTCAAGATTCTATACTTTCTTCTTTTCTTTTGCTTTTCTTAGTGTTTATTTAATTTTTATTTTGTATTAATCTTAACTTTGCTACAAAAATAATACAAAAACAAATAGCTTAATTTCTTTGGCCAAGAACTAGCTAATTACCTCAGCTACATTACTAAGCAATTGATACTTCACTGAGTGATTTAAACTAGTGAAGTGGTGTCCTTATTATCATTATAACTTCCAATTTTCATATTTATATGCCAAAACATGTTTCATGCCAATTATAACAGCTTTCAAAATTGTATCACGCTTGCCCAGAATTGGATGATTATGGACAGAAACCAAGTCGGTCCTTGAAACTTTCAGTTTTATTTTAGATTAGTATTTAGTGTTGCAATGATTTATCAAAGTAGTTTATACTGTTGGTATATAAAAATCTATTAATTCAGTGATTCTCCACTGAAAAATACTTATAAGACAAAATATGCTGTAATCCTTTGGTAAAAGTAGTATTTATATCAGTTAGGAGTTTAAAAACAAAAAGGAAATGCAACTTAATCTTAGCTGTAAATATAGGAAGCTCCGGTGAGGCAAATCACTGTTCATTATTTTTGTATATTAATTTGTATATAATAAAGTTTTGCTCAATTGGACCACTTGCTTTTAAAGATATATTTGTCTCATTGTACTGTTATGTGTCATGGCATCTGGTCCCATCACTTCATGGCAAATAGAAGGAGAAACAGTGGAAACAGTGTCAGACTTTATTTTGGGGGGCTCCAAAATCACTGCAGATGGTGATTACAGCCATGAAATTAAAAGACGCTTCTTGGAAGGAAAGTTATGACCAACCTTAATAGTATATTAAAAAGCAGAGACTTTTGCCAACAAAGATCCATCTAGTCAAGGTTATGGTTTTTCCAGTCGTCATGTATGGATGTGAGAGCTGGATGGGGAAGAAAGCTGAGCACTGAAGAATTGATGCTTTTGAACTGTGGTGTTGGAGAAGACACTTGAGAGTCCCTTGGACTGCAAGGAGATCCAACAAGCCCATCCTAAAGGAGATCAGTCCTGGGTGTTCATTGGAAGCACTGATGTTGAAGCTGAAACTCCAATCCTTTGGCCACCTCATCGGAAGAGTTGACTCATTGGAAAAGAACCTGATGCTGGGAAGGATTGAGGGCAGGAGGAGAAGGGGAGGACAGAGGATGAGATAGCCAGATGGCATCACTGACTCAATGGATATGAGTTTGGGTGGACTCTGGGAGTTGGTGATGGACAGGGTGTCCTGGCATGCTGTGATTAACGGGGTTGCAAAGAGTCAGATACAACTGAGTGACTGAACTGAACTGAAGCTGCTTTATAGGCAATCTATTTTGAATATGAAATTGATGTAAGTAAAATGTTTAGTTTGTGGGTGGCTAGAAGTTAGGATTATTATTTAGCTCCTCAGAAGTTTCTTGAGAGTTTCCCAGCACTTACACTGTTGAGACACAACTTTGGAGAAGAAAACCGTGACTAATAAGAAAGTGTAGGAAATTAAATCTCACAAAAGGCCCAAACTATAAAATTGAAACAAATTGCTATAATTTTAATGCAACCTCCCAACACTATATTGAAGATTTATTCTACCGATATTTTGTTCTTATGTTCTGTACTGTCCCTGTGGTTAAAAAAAATGTAAATGGGTGCTGGCATGTGACAGTCTGGCATGCCCACTGTGGGGTCTCTCCTGCTTCTACTGGGTGCTGCTGTTTCTTTCACAGTTCTACTTCTTGTCCTAGAGTGGATCCTTAAACGTAGAGCATTTTTAGCTTCTTGCTCTATCAGTAAGGGATCTAAGAGAAGCATAAACAATCACAGTAGTTCCCAGGGCTTCAGAAAGTACAGAATTTCCTCCTTACATGATGAAGTTTCCAAGTAATAGTTTGTGTAGCAGAATTTCTGTGGAGTGTGTAGGTATAGGACCAATTTCTCCTATATTTCTCAGAACCTTACGTCTAATAAGAAGTCATTAAAAGAGTATGAATAAAATAGTTTAATATCTTTCCTGATCTAGACAAGAGAGTGATTTGGAATGCTTTATATTTCTTTCTTTCTTTCTTTTTTAATGAACCCCATGTTTTCAGGGCCAGACCTATTTTAGTTCTCTATAATGCTTGAAAATGTCACAAATAATCTATCTTGGCCTTAAATTATCATTATTTTATGGCTTGGACCCTGTATCTTGCACTTGGCATAATCTATATTTTCTTTATTGTTTGTGATAACTTTCCATCTCATTCACTGTAAGCAAACAAGCACTAAAGTGTAGTTCACACTTTTTTTGCTATTCTTCATAGTGTATAGTATAAGAGCTAGAGATCTAGGAGGACTAGTGACATTTTTGATGCTTTTTATCATTCTTCAGTGGTTAAAATAATAATTTCCTTTTCTCATCTCAAATGTCCTCAGTCTTTGATTCTGTCTTATTTCAACAACATACAAGAAAAATTTATGCCTTTAAGCTTTGTTCTTAAATGAAAAAGTATTAAAAAGTCTGAGCATATCTGACAGAAATAAGATGCAACGCTATGAGCATTTTATTTTTGAAGTAGCAAGTGTGGACATCAATTCAGTGGGTCATTTATCAAATGAAATGGTCTTCCCCGTATATAGCTATTTTATTTAGAAGATTGTGTATGGATTAAGAGATGCTGAACATTAGGACTGTTTTCCAAGAATACAAACAAGTCACATTGGACAAGATTAGTGGCTAATTTAGCAAACGCCTTGTTTATTAGTTAATTATATATTTCTCATCCGTCACAGGCTTTATCTTTTCAGTTCTGTCCCTAAAGCAATCACATAACTTTCTACTAAAACAGCTAATAAGCACCATAAGAGAATGTTTTATGTAAGTTTTTAAAAAGCTAGATAAGGTAATAGATTACTTTTAATGTATTTTTTATTTTATTTTATTTTTTTTATTATTGTTTTTGCCATACATTGTCATGATATCACCATGGGTTTACATATGCTTCCCCTC